>CAJQZJ010000222.1:1714638-1751688 GCA_907164525.1 Lophiomys imhausi
CTTCCTTCCTTCCTTCCTTCCTTCCTTCCTTCCTTCCTTCCTTCCTTTCTTCCTTCCTTCCTTCCTTCCTTCCTTTCTTCCTTCCTTCCTTTCTTCCTTCCTTCTGTTAGTTCTCATTTTCATATTCCTTCAAAAGAGATGCAGAAATACACCAAGTGAGAAAAAAAATATTTATTTTACCTCCTGACCACAGTTTCTCCTCCCTTCTCTCCTCCCAGTCTGTACCCCCATCTCCCCTCCTAGACCCCATCCACTCCTCTTCCTTCATTTCTCTTCAGAAAAAGGCAGTTCTCCCATGGATATCAGCCAGTCCTAGCGTGTCAAACTGCAGTAAGACTAGGTGAATCCTTGTATGTTAAGTCTAGACTAGGCAACGGAGGAAAATATCCCAAAGCTAGAGAACAGAATCAGAGATAGATCCTGCTCCAACTGTCAGAAGTCCCATATGAAGACCAAGCTACACAGCTATATGCAGAGGCCCTCGGTCAGTCCCATACAACAGTAGGTGAAAATACTAAAATAGGTTATTACTACCCCATAGGCTCTGTGGAAAGATATTGCTGAAGGGTTTGTTGTTCTTGTTTATAGTGATAGAGACTGCATGTAGGTTCTTGCACATACTAAAACCATGGTCTACCACTGAGCCCAAGATTTTTTTAAGAGCACTATTACAGTAAGCACATTTCATGTCTGTCAATTTAATATATATTTGCAATATCTTTTAAAAGCAAGAATTTATTTAAATTATATTTATAAATATTCCCCATGATTTTAGTGAGCTGCTAAAAACTGGCATATTTTCTGAACCAGGTTTTCAGAAATTTAGGGCACATATTATGTATTTTTGATAAGATACCTACTAAATATAAATCAGTAAATATTGCCTCTCATTTTATGAATATCTCTGTGTTCCTGTCAAAATAAAACCAAAATTACGTGCACATAAGGAGAATAGCAATGAGAGTACACAGAGATGATTGGATTTTGAAGACTGTAATTATTTCTTCTTCCTCTTCTCACCACCCTTTAGCAGAAGCAATATGCTGGAAAGCATGTTATTTGCCTTTTATTTGTCAATTAAATCATACTTTTTTTTAAATTCTCAGTACCTTTACTTTCTGGAAGATACAAAGGTTTGGTTCCGAAGCATCTTGCCTGAGGACCAGTGGAAGGGAGGCTCAATGATAATACTCAATGATCAGAATTCCTAATGAGGACAGAGTTGTTCCCAGTTACCACTGGTTCCAAGAAGAGAAGTCATTGCTTGTATAACTGGATAGCCAATTAGTTCTTGAAGTGGATAATGAAAAACACATTCAGTTACAACTGACATGACTTGTTCCAACAAATGTGGAAAGTACTGCTAAGTGGCATCTAGCAGTTTCCTGACCTCACACTTCTCAGAAACAGTCATTTCTGAAAAACAACTGCCTGCAATGAGATGACAGTTTAGCTGCCCTTGCAGCCAGGTGTGGTCATGTGACTAGTTGTCAGATGGGAGTGGGTAAAGTAGTCTTTTCCACACCAGTATGCAACTTTGTTTGGGAAAACAGTTTCACATCCTCGGTATAACTTCTTTTCTTTGGGTCATTAGCACGGTGATGAGGAGAATAATTTTGGAAGGTGGCTGGGGATGTCACAGATACTTTTTAAGTTTTTCCTTCAGTAACTAGGAACAATGCCACTTATCTATCAACTGATTGTGACAGAGAGATAAAAGTAGTTTCTGAATATACCAGGTATTTTTTGGCTACAGTAGCTTAAACTGTATTCACTATTACTGCAGAACAAGAAATCATTAAAACAAATCTCCCAACATTAACCACCAGATGCCGGCAATGACACAGACCAACAGGAGTTCTGATAATTGTTTATAGAAATAAAGAGACAGATGACAGATAGTGCATCATTTACATACAAAGAAAAACTATTCAGAATTTTATTCAATAATTTTAACTACTTTTCATTTACTCAAGTAAATTTAAAAAGACATCTATGCAAGACCTGAATATAAATGTTTATAGAAGTTTTAGCCATATTACACAAAATTGATATCCACCACAATTCTCTTAAGTAAGTGAACCTGCTTTACCCATCCATCTACTGCAATGTATCTTGGATGTGTCCAATTTGTATGATATTGTACTTTATTTGGTCCTCATAATAAAAAGAAATGAGCTATTATTACACAAAGAAGGATGGAAAGTGATAAGCATGTACTAATAAACTAGTGAAGTCAACATGTAAAGTGAATATTACTTTCTGATGCCATGTAAAGTTTTGAGACAACCTAAGAGTTAGTCATCACTAGGGCTTTTGGGATGTGGAGGAACAATGAGATGCTAAGAAATGAGTATTTTTAAAATAGTAAAAATGTTCTACATGACATTATAATAGTAATTTAAGTATTTATACACTTGTCCTAACCCATAGACTTGTCCAACTCAGAATGTACTCTCTTTTAAAAATCATGGAACTTACTTATAATAATATAAGAATATCAGCTTATCAATTGCAATATTCAGAATTGCTTAGTAAAAGGTGCCAAAGGAAACTGTGCACCTAGAGTGGAAAGTCAAGAGTGCATGGAGTTCTCATCCTTTCTGGTATATATATTTCTATAAAGATAATTGGTCAAAAAAAAGCATTGGTTGCATTCGTCTATAATCATACACACACACACACACACACACACACACACACACACACACACACCAGTCTCTGAAGATAAGGAGCTACATGCTTACAACATTTGAATTGACAGTGAGAAAAGATTAAATAGAACAAAGAAAGCATAAGGAAAGAGATTTGAAGCATTAGTGAGGACACAGTGAGACATATAGCACTCAGGCTTAAGGAAGAAAGAAGATACAAACTAAGATGTATTTGGTGGGCATCTCACAAGTTCTCGGTGTCTTCTCATTTGCAAAATTGCCAAACTCCTTAGTAGTCCTAGATGCTCAAAGTTGATTAAAATTTTTATGAGCTTTTCTTTAACTATAATCATTTAAGCCCCTGTAATTGTTTTCATAAAAATATTTGAATAATATTTACCATGATTGATTGATTTTTTTAGAGTCTTTAGCTTGATATAAATGAAAATTATATATAATTTTCCAATCCCTGTTGCAAGGGTAAGAGAGTTACACAGCTTGCCTGAAGTGTCTCTGTGAGGCACATAGCTTGAATTTAAACTTCAGTGACCTCACTAGACTCCACTCAATATCCATTGTTGCCCCCAGCAACTACCAAGCTTATAGCAAGGCATGGTTACTGTCGTAGTTCATCTTGATTGTCAACCTGACTGGATCTAGAATCAACTAACAGGTGTGCCTCTGTGTAGCTCTGTGAGGGTTTCTTCAGCAAAGATGAACTGAAGTGGGAAGCCTCTTCCCCGTGGCACCTTCTGGTGGACCACCCAGAAACAGAGGTTGAAGGGGAAATCAGTATTGCTTGCTTGTTACTTGATGGTCATGTGTGTATCTCAGTATTTGTTATTTATTTATTTGTTTGTTTGTTTGTTTGTTTGTTTATTACTTCAGGTTACATCTCCATCATAGTGTCCTCTTTCTACCCCTTCCAGTCCTGCCCTCCCACCTTCTACCCCCTATCCCTTCCATCCCACTCCTCTGGAGTGGAGTGTCCCTACATAACAGTCCCCTGCCCCAGTTCAGCAGTCATATGAGGGCAAAGAGCCTCCTCATACACTGGGGGCCTACAAGGCAGCACTACTAGGGCAAAGTGTCTCATTGACAGGAAACAAATTCTATGTTTCTGTTCCCTTTGGTGCACTGGTTGCAGTATAGTTTTCCTGTACTATATGGCTAAAATCTGACTATAAGTGAATAGATGCCATGCGCATCCTCCCGAGTCTGGGTTAGCTCACTCAGGATAAGTTTGTCTAGTTCCATCCACCTGGCTGCAAATTGCATGATTTCACTGTTTCTGAGAGCTGAGTAGTATTCCATTGTGTAGATGTACCACAGTATTTTAATCCATTCTTCGGTTGAGAGACATCTGGGTCATTTACAGTTTCTAGCTATTACAAATAAGGCTGCTATGAACATAGATGAGGAAACTTCCTTGTGATTTGGTGTGGAATCATTTGGATGTATACCCAGAAGTGGTAATGCTGGGTCCTGAGGCAGAGGTATTCCAAGTTTTATAAGATACCGCCAGACTGACTTCCATAGTGGTTGTACAAGCCTGCACTCCCACGAGCAATGGTTGTTGCTGTCATTTGATGATATCAGGCATCAACTCCTTTGGCCTTCCAACCAGGACTGAACACTGATGACTCTCAAAGTATCTTCTAGGCCTTCTGTACCAGATGGAGACTGCTGATGTCTACAGCCGTACAGGCTAACTGACTACCACAGTCTCAGCCTCTATTAGTTGTAAGGCATTCTAGTAGACCCTCTTTTACAATATATCATATGCAGATAATACATAATTTAATAGGTTCTGTTCCTCTACATAACTGTCTTACAGATTCAGCAATCTAATTCCTACAGTATCTGTAACAATCTAGAACCCTTGAGAAGGACTTTACCATTTCTTTGTGTAATTTATGCATTGTTCTCTTCATACAAAGTAATTACATTCATCCTTTCTCCTGGAGACTTCTTTTTTCTTATTCTATAACTGCCATCCATGTTATTTCTTATGTTTAAATGAGACGAACATGAACTAGCCAGAGGACTTGTATTTTATACATGTTTAAATCAAGCTTAAATTATTTCCTAAACATCATCCTTGAGAGACACTTCAACAGATGGATCACAGTCTCTTTATTACAGATATAGTTATCAGATACTAGATATTTTGGGATCCACTATAATGGGGGGAAACAAGCAGTGCAAAGGAAATATAGTCAGGATCTTCACAGTCTACAACTTTTAATGGGCTGAATTTGGAGGAGAAAGTTATCAGAAAAGTGTTTGGGGTCTTCTAATGAGGTTTTGAATGACAAAAAAAATATGTGAAAGACAAATGGAGAGAGTTTACTTCTGTGGACTGGGCAGCTGACACAAATTTGCAGATGCATGCAGTCTTTGGGCTCTGTGATTTGCTTCAGCCTTGCCTAGAGCTGCAAGATTGAGCGATCTGTGTGGCTTATATTTTCTTTTTAGAACAACAGTTTTATGTTCAGCTTCTCTGCGATCTTAATAAATGAATTTTAAAAGTTTTCTTGATCATTCTTTTTTGTTAAATGTGCAGGATGCTTCTTGATAATTCTTTTTTTTTTTATAAGTGTACAGGGTGCTTTGAATAGGTAGATTGCTTTCCTTGTTGTTTAACAAACAAAGGCTCCACCTATGAGGGAGAACATGCCAGTTCTTTGTTGTTTGGTTTTGTTTTCTTTCTGCATTTGGGTTAGCTTGCCTAACCTTATAATTTCCAATTTCATCCAATGTCTTGAAAAATTTCCCTCCACTGGGTAAAGTAATTAATAAATGCTACAGAGTCAAGAAAACTAGAGAGAAGCACAAAACTTGGATCAAGATTCAATCCTGATCCAAGTTAATCGATCCAACCCCTGTAGAAGATATAGGACAAATATGATTGCAGGAAATAAATGTGATTCTTACAATTATGTGAGATTCCTAAAACCATCTGAGAAAAATCGAAGTTCATTTTTCTAAGTAAAAAGAATTGTATCATTCCTTGGAAAGAACTAGAAAGTTATTTCAGATGAGGAATGCATTGAAACTTATTGCTGATTTACATATGACCATAAATTTTGAGTTGATTTCCAATGCAACAAATGTTAGCACCTGATTTTTTAACAGAATTTACAATAGAAGTATAAATTTTATACCAGCATTTGTGTACACATGAAATTATTATGTATAATGTATAAACAATGGCTTTTTTCTAGTTGTCTGATTTTGCTTATTAATAACAGTACTTTCTACTCATGACTTGCAATAGCAGCACCTTGAAGAATCATAATAAAGGCATAGTTTCTAGACCAGTGCACAGATATCTAAGAAGGCACACACCACATGAATAATTTCTGTGTAAATTGTATATCTGTGTCACTACAGGCATAGCACAGACCCAGGTTACCAATTCCTTGCTTCACTTCATTGCCTTTAATACAAGGCATCTACCAAAGTAAATGAGGGAGGTGAAGGAGAACTTAATATTAATTTTGTGTAGCCCACTCAGATCTTTTTGCATGAAGATATTTTTGTGGTTTCATTTTACTAATACCACCTTACCAGTGATAGCACTCTGAGCTTATGTTCATGGGGTGAGACACAGTAAAATCTGCACTCCCCAACACTAACTAGCCTTAGCCTTGAACAGTGGTTCCCAATCTTCCTAATGCTGTGACCATTTAATACAGTTCCTCATGCAGTGGTAACTCTCAACCATAAAATTATTTCCCTTGCTACTGTACTTTTGCTACTGTTACGAGTCATAATGTAAATCTCTGTTTTCTGATGGTATTAGGTGACCCTGTGAAAGGGTCATTTTGAGTCATGAACTCAAATGGTTGAGAACCACTGCCCTAGAACAAAGTAGTGTAGTTTCTGTCTGGGAAAGTTAGGCTACTTGTTGGAAATGCAGAAGCTGAATTTCTTCTCAACAAATGATTTTCATAGTATTATATCATCAAGGGCTCTTGGTGTTATTACGACCAAAGTTCACTTGACCAAACTTTAGCCAGGCATCAGAAGCCCTGAGCTCCAGGTTAATTTGTCCCCAAAACTGACAGTATTATCCCCCAGGGCTTGGAAGCTCTAACTGTTACCAGGCGGCCAAGTTCCTGATTGGGTATGGCTGGTTCCCAGAACAACATGGAGAACAACAGAAACCACGGGTTGCCAAAAATCATGTATTTGGAAATCCCCACCTTATTTCCTAGGTCATCTATGCTAGCTAATCAAAGTACTGTTGCTTGATGATCCTTAATTCTGCCTTGCTGAAATGCATATAATCTGAACTGAGATATTGCTCAGGGTCTCCTCCCTCTCCTTGTATGGACAGTCTGTGAGATTGACCCCAGCATGCTGGCCAATAAAATCCTCTTGCATTTTGCAATGTTCTCAAGTTCTTGTGATTCCTTGGTCGCCCCACATTCAGGTTCAGAAATCCATTTCTGGAACCTAACAGTAAATTTAAAGACTGTCTGCAATGTGTATTATAGAAGAAATTAGATTCATAGATAAAAGCGATTTTGAAACTGTTTCTAGATATGTAAGTGCCAGCTTAATACAAACAGGGAAAAAAAACTCTCTGCATTTTCACTGCCTATCATAGCTGAGAAATTAGAATGAGAAAAGAGGCTTCAATAGCAGCATGAATGCAGCCATTGTGATGAAAATACGGAGATGGAATTAGTTATCAGATCAGAAAATAGTTTTTTTTTTCCTTCATAATTATGTCTGTGCCCTTGAATCTTCTTTTGTTTGCCAACTGCCTTCCATTTATGCCACACTTAATTTCCCCCTCATGGAAAGTTTTCCTTTGTGAAGAGGAGGAATGTGACACTGTAAAAGAAGCCCTGTTTCTCACTAAAATTCAACTCTTGTCCATTCCAACTTAAGAACAAAACCCATCATGAACTGTCTGTCCTCCTGAAGGCAACATCTGCCAGTATGAAGCTTCAGAAAACAGCATCCAGTGCCAAAGTGGATCTTAAACCTGAACTAGAATAGCAAATTTGTGAAAATGACCTGTAGGGCTCTAGAGACCTTTAGTAGACATTGACGTAGCTCTTATGCGCTCTCCTACCTGTCAGTCATTATTTTCTAGGAAAACCTGATGGAAAATAAAATTAGATTTTATAAAACAACACTGTTAATTAAATAATATAGGAGTGTTATTATTCCTGCCTGGGAATATCATATGGCTCTGTGCCATTTCCCAAGTTACTGCAGTTCATTAGCTGAATCAAGGCAGCTCTGCTTGTGTGAATTTTTTTAGAGTTCATCTTTCTCAAGGAGCAAATGAAAAGGGCAAGGCATGACAATTTCTCATTTCATAATGGGAAATTTATTCAAGATTTTTTCCCTCCATTTATCACTGAAGACACATTACAATTAAATGCCTTCATTTGCACACAAGTAGCCTATAAACTCTTTCTTTTAATTCCCCAGGTATGTACAGTATGTTTCTTCCTAGCAATTTTATATTTGATTTTACTCTGTTCCCCTATTAAGCAGTCAGATTCAGAGCCTGAATTAACACTGTCAGTAGTAACAAAGGACTGCCAAGGAAGAAATTTCATCTTGCAGAGGTCAGCGAAAAAACAAAATGAGAGACCAGTCTGTCATCTAAAGAATCTTGTTTTGTGACTGCAGACTCCTGATTATCCAAATATTTATGGATTATCCAGATCCTGATTAAGGACTATTTCCAAATAGTCCCTAATATTCCATCATTCCTTTAGTAGGAAACATGTTAATTTCCTCTTAACTAAAATATCCTGCATGGAAAACATTTCACCTACTCCCCACTAGATTATACCCCATTTCACCACACTATGTTGTATGTCCTTTTCCTTTACTTAGGAGGGATTACATTTGTTCCTGGAATTAAAAGAATATTGTCAAAATACATTTCCTTTGACTAATAGCTATTATGTTTGTAATTGTTCCACAAAGGCCTAGAGCAGAAATCTACTTTATTTTCAATTTATTTAACTTCATAGTATAAACATTTCAATATTAGCATTCAGTCTTTGAAATTCAATTCGAGGTATAAATTATTATCTATTATAAATATACAGGTCAGGAACTTGGACATGTTACAGTGTGTTTCTTCAACCTTGAAAATCACTAACACTTTGTCAGAGGTCCCATATTCAAAATTTGTTTAAATATTGGCAGTATAATTGGTATAAACTGTAATTACAAATTTGTCTAAAATGTTACATAGTCAAATTAAATGATCTGTTAGATTATTTCCAACCTAAAACTGATGAACATACACCCAAATATAAATAAAAATTTCCAGTCCCATAAAGAATTGTGTTAATTTTTATTTACCTAAAAGTATATATAATACATACATATGCATATTATATGTACACATATGTATATTTGAATATGTGCATGATGTTATGTATATGTATATGTGCATGTATAAGTGTATGTGTATGCATATGTATATTTGAAAGTATATCAGTGGGGTGGCAATGCTCCCCTTAGGAGCCATAGATTGACAAAAATTCCTATACTAGTCATGAGAAATGACCTTTCAAGGTATTGGTCATGAAGTCCAACAGACTCAAAAACAATAAACATTTGGTTGCCTTCCAGAAGTTGCAAGTAAGTTCCTATTGTTGAAGACACCATGTACTTCACATATGTGACTCAGAGAATTTGAGGTGCATCTACCTTGAAATCCTTCTCCCTGAGTACTAGCTTTAACAGCACTAGAAGGAACTATACAAGCTGCCAAGAGAGGAAAGAAACTGCTAGACCTACCCAGCTATAGCATTTATGCCAACAATTGTCAACTTGTTGATATCCCTAAAAGTGTTTTAGTGGCACTCATATCTTAGTAACAACCAATAGCTGTCTAGTTGGAGTTAAATCTTGCTCAACAGGAGGGAAATCATGTATCATAATGAAAACATAGCCAACTACCAAGGGCTAAGGAGGTCATGGATCTTAGAGGCAAATCAAGTACCCCTAATTTACTAAATCATCATTATTCCTGAGGACACTTAAATATTATCCTTATACTCGAAGATATTTATATTTCTCACTCATCATCAAAGAAGATTCTCTTAGCAGCAAACATAGACTCTTACATAAATCCACAACTGATTGAAATGCAAAAAAACATCTGATATTGGAAGACTCAACCCCCACCCCATAGACATATTTATAACAAACTTCTCCACATAAGGCTCAGGGAACAGCATCATGGAAGAGAGGAATAGAAAGGTTGTAGGAGCCAAAGGACCAGAAGCTCTGAGATTGTATCTCTTAGAAATAACAGGGAAACTACACATGTGATAGATACCTCAACAATATGGCTGCCTATAGACCCAAATAATGATATCAATAAACATACCAGCATTTAAGGCATGTAACTAAGGATTGGTGAGAGATGGAGAATTAGTCTTCTTCAGGGATGTCCCCTAATTACTTATTTAATACCAAGTGGTTAGCCTGAAATCATATATACAAACAACAATATTCAGACTCAGTAGATTGTATTCATATACTTATGCATTTATATATGTAACAATAACAAAAAAGAAGTCATAATTTGAGAGAGAGAAAAAAGGGATAATTTTCTTAGGTTTTCAGTTACTAAATTCATTTTACTAATGGTTTGAATTATCAGTTAGCTAAAGAAAGTGAGTAGAAAAAATAAATTCATTAAAGAAGAAAATATTTATTACTTAGTTATACAAAGGAGTTTTCCTTGGTGTCTTTTTCATGTATTTCTTAGTTAAAATTTGATTCTTGTCACTGGATTTCAAACATTTTAAATGATGAAAGTCTTGTTTTTTTATTTAAGATTTTTTTTGTTTATTTTACTTTCCAATCACCATGCTGTTCCCTGCATCTTCCCAGTCTCACCCTCCTACCCACATCCCCCATAAACCCCACACTCAGTACCAACCCACTCTGGCACATCAAATCACATCAGGACTAAGTGCCTCCTCTTCCACTGAGGCAAGAAAAGCAGCTCTACTAGGAAAATGAGCTCCAGAGGGAAGCAACATTGTCTAAGTCTGGGATAGATCCCGCTCCGATTGTTAGAGGATCCACTTGAGGACTAAGCAGCCTGTCAACTTCATATATGTAATGGGCCTAGTACTAGTCCTTGCAAGTTCTTTGCTTGGTGGTTCAGTCTCTTTGAGACTATGTGAGTCTTTTTGTCGTGTCCTTGATCACTCCAGCTTCCTCAAACCTTCCCCTAACTATTCCTCAAGATTCCCTAATTTTTGCCTAATGTTTGGCTGTGGGTCTCTGCATCTGTTTCCGTTATCTGCTGGATAAGATGGCAAAAATATGAATTAAAGATTAATTAAAGATTAATTAAAGTATTTAACCAGATGAGAGATAGACAGATACCACCCAAACAAATTTGACATCTGGTGTGGAGAAAATCCTTCCAAGGCTCATGAATTCATAAAATGTATACATAGGACCATGCAAAATGCATGGTACTATTGATACTGAAAAAAATGAGAATGTTTATAAACAAAATGCAAGTACACTAATAAGCCTTTCTTTCATAATACCTTGCCTAAACTATGTATATATCTCTGTATATGAAAGATGTAAGGGAGAAACAGCTTTCCTATTCACATTAAAGCCAAGCTATCAAGTTTTCTGTAGAACTATTTAGAGAGGTTCATCTGTATTCTCTGAAATTTTGAGGTATATATAATCCAATATTGAGAAACTAAAGCTGATAAGAATCTGCATTTGGATTTCAATGAAACCTAGAGTGGAAGACAAGCGTTGAAGTTTTTCATGGTAGATCAAGCATTTGTGGTCAACATTAATATCCTTGTACTTCTGTATTGTAGTCAGTTGGGTTATGTCAGAGGGATGAGTGGAATTTCCTTTTGTCTTAAAAGATGAAGAATATGGAAAAGGTAAATCAAAAGGGGACCTTATCAGTAACGACTGCCATGTCTCCTGCCAAATACCATGAGATGTTAAAGTAACAAAAAGATACCATCTTAAACATTATTACGCTCAGCCTTGGCTTCCTAGACAGTTGGCCTGCAAGAAACCTATGTGAAATGTGAAGAATCAGTTGAGGACACAATGAGGCTTAATTTTTATTGGATCCAAATCAGACTGAACTAGCAACTAAAAACTTGCAAAGCCTGTTCCTAGAACGGCTGCAATTATGAAGCTGATGGGCTGCTTGGCCTCAAGTGGTTCTTCTAACAATTGGAGGAGGGTCTATCTCTGACTTGGTCTCTGTTGCCTCTGTCTGGACCCCATTTTCCTAGCAGAGCTGCCATGTCTTGCTTCAGTAAAGAGGAGCCACTTATTCCTGATGTAATTTGATGTGCCAGAGTGGGTTGGTACTTGGGGGGGGGGGGGGAGGGGGTTATGGGGAAGTGAGTGCGAGGGTGGGACTAGAAAGAGAGGAGGGAGGGGTGACAATTAGAATGCAAAAAAAACAAATAAATTTATTTTTGTTAAATATTGGCATTTCTCTTAACTTATAAATATCACATTTTAAACCCTGAAAGTATATTAGTAAGCTAAAATGAGTCATGACTGCTTGACTATCCAGAAGAGTACAGAAAAGTCAAGCAGGGGTTTCCATCTTGGGGCGAGGGAAGGGGATTCTTCAACTAAACTAATTTTTAAAATAATTGAAAATGAAAACATTATATTTGGCCAATTTATAAGTCATACTTGTTCAAGGGCTGTACCCCCCAGGTTATTTTTGATCCTAGTCATTTCAGTATACTTCCAAAGAAAGTCCACCTCCCACCATATATGCTTGAAAACCGTACTCCATATCATAATTACAAAAACAAAGATATTCTAAATATCCAAGGTTAATTATTAAGTCACTCCTAATGTCAGTGGCTCACTATGCAAAATGTCAGTGCTGTAGAATTGTTGACACTAATAAAATCAACAGTTAAATTTCCATTGCTTATATATTTTACCTGGATTTTGAGATACTCTTATGATCTAAAGCCAGTCAATTTTCCTGGACTTGGATACAGAAGACAATATCCCCAATCAGGATATAGGTAGATATATACATATGTGTGTGTATGTGTGTGTGTGTGTGTGAGTATTCATGCATCTAAATGTGTGTATGTACAAGTATAAATATATGTACATATGTGTGTATCAAAATAAAAAATGACAAAATCTCTAAAGAGCAAGGAGTATAAAGTAAAAATATGTATTTAAGATGAGGAAATAAATCTATATTATATCCCAGAAAATGCAGAGACAAGTGTGTTTCAGAAACAAAGCAAAATCAAAGCAAGAAAACTTGAGATTATTTAAGATGCAGAATATCTGTAAATTAGAACAATGAAATCATATTTACCAATTACACTATGATGTATTTAATTCTACTTGATGAAGAAAAGACATGTGAACTTCGAGTCAAGGATGCTTTAAAGAACAAGACCAAATATAGAGAGGAAAACATCATAAATTCCAGGTTATCTTCTGTCTCCCAAAAGGTTTTAAGAACACTGTGGGGTAGGATCTAAGAGGAGTTAGTGGAGGGAAGGAATACAATTAAAATAAATTGAAAGAACTCTGCCACTGCCCCTCCCTCCAGATTTCCAAAAGCATTTGTTTGAGATGAACAAAATTGAGGTTTGCTATATAGTGTTTAATAAAATAAGTATACTAAAATTTTCCTCAGGAACTATTAGTTATATAATTTATCCTAGCAGTACCAGAATCAGAGAAATTAAACAAATATCAAAATAAATGAACTCTGAATTTTTCTCTATATGAAAAACAAAGTAAATATACTGTCAGTTGATTTTACAGAAGCAAATCCTTGGGATGTCTGCATATAATAGGATATGTTATAATAAGACAAATTCCTGGAAATTTAATAGAGTTTAAAATCTTAATTTGATTTCTCCAGTTTTTCCAAGGAACACTTTGCTAATTTAAAAAAGCAGAAGAGGAACAAAGCAAAAACCACAAAACTTTAGGTTAAAAATAAAAAAGTAATTTGAAAATACATTCATTGAAAAAAAATGATTATCCTACAGTACCTTGGTTAAACAAGATACAATCAAGAAATGATTAAGATTCAGAAGTGTACAATAGCAGGTTTGGAGGTCAATGTTATACTAATTACTCATGTGTGAGCTTATACTACTCAGATGCTATCTAGTTCCAAGTTCAGTGCAGGCAAAGTGGAGATCAGAGCCCAGAGAAATGTTAAGTGCATAATTGTTACCAAAACAATTACTGAAATTGCTTTAACCCCATTTACTAGATAAGTTTCTTCATGTACACGTGTACAACACACACACCTACACACACACACACACAAATACACACCCACACACACACTCACACACACAAATACACACCCACACACACACTCACAGCATATCTAAGGACCCATGCATATACAGTAGATATCCACATTAGCTAGCAAATTGACATAGAACAATAATTGAAGTTATCTATGTAAAGGTTTTCTTTAATATTCAAATATTTAGACAGCTAAATTTTATTTAATATTGATCTACATTTATTTTATTCTTATTTAATTCTATATGAATTCAAAGGAAGTCATCCTCGTGGATTCAATGCATTTATTATTAACTAGTAAAAATATAAGCACACTTCCAGACCAAAAAAAAAAAGAATTTGCACCAAGTCTTTATTGCCTTTTTTAAGGCAATTAAAAATGATGGTTTGTTCTATGAAAACAAATATTGAAACATTTGCACTCTCTTCTTCACTGTGCCATAGGACATTTCAAGTAGAATACCCATTTGTAGAGCTCTGTTATGGTTAAACACCTATTTACTATTAGGTTACACAAGGATAACGAACACTTTTAAAAGGTTGTAACAACATTATAACCACAGATTTACTGGCTTACCAAAGATGTTATAATCTAGTTGGCAAATAACATACACTTTAAATTGGTAAACAATGTCAGTGTGATGCACACTGATGAGCGTGCAGCCCTTGTGGAGACAATGCAATCTGTTATGCAACACTGACTTGATTTTTGCAATGATTTTTGTCTCCTTTAAAAAATGTTAATTTTATAAACTCAAAAAGCCCTGAAACCAAACACTAAGTACATAAAGATAATGATCTTGTTTACCACTTTTACTCATGAATTTCTAAATAAAATTCAGACACATCTGCTTCCTAAAGGATATGAAGATGTTTCCATTATTTTATGCTTATTAATTAGAACTGCAGTCATCAAATGCTATCGGGAAGCAGCATCATTGACTATGCTAAGTCATTAAGTCATTATTTCAGGCAAAGTATACATAGAAGACAAATTTTCCTACCACACATTTAATTCATCTTTCAGAATGGTTGAAGTCGGAAATCACAGGTTGGTACCTTGTATGTCAAACTTCATCTTGTATCTATGTTCTGTGGCCTCTATGGTACAACAAAACAGTTGATCTGTTGCCCAAATTTAAAATTAAACAGATTTCACACAGAAAACTCACATTTAAAACCATTTTTGGTAATTACAGGTCTGGCAATAGATAGGCTTGCATTAGCTAGAAATATAGGAAACTAATCTAATCAGTAATTCCCTACTCTAGGGTCATTGACTTGCTAGTATACTCCTTCACCACCATTCTGATCCTGCAATCATAAAATTATTTGCAGCTCTTACTCCTTTACAAAGAGAGGGAATTGCCTTTTTTTTAGGCTTTAAAATGTTATGTTTAGTGACAAAAGATGATCGCCTTATGAGACAGTATTGTTTTTGTCTTTTTTTTAGATTATGGTATAATCACACTTCCCCATTTGCCTTTTACCCCCTAAACCCTACCATATATCCCTCACCATTGTGCTTAAAATGTATAGCCTCTTCTTTTATTAATTGCTATTGCATTATATGTTATATGCGTAATATATGTCATTGCAATACCTATTACTATATATATTATATAAATATATATAATAAATGAATATATAGTTAGTAATCCCAAATAATATATATTGTTTAGTCCCTATAATGTTACATGTAGGTATGTTTTTAGGATTGATTGCTTGGACGTAGACAACCAATTGGTGGGGTCTTTCCTGGAGAAGTCTACCTTTCTTACTCCCAGCTTTGAGGAAAGCTGAGGAGTTGCCTGTAGTTCTTTGTGTAGGGTTGAGGCCTTGTCAGTTTTTTCTTGTTCACTTTGGCAGGTCTACTGGTGTCATCCTTGTTCAGCTCAAATTTGGGCAGTCATGTTGGTGAGACTTTAGGGAAGTTACTTTTGATATTACTAGAAGACAGCAAACTCCCTGTTCTTATAGACTTAAATCTTTCTGGCTCCTCTTCTACAATGTTTCTGAAGCCTTAGGTGGATGAATGTTTTGTAGATGTATCTGTTTGCACTGGACTTCACAACTCTACATTTTGATTAATTGTGGTTTTCTGTAGTGGTCTTTGTCTGCTACAAAAATAAGCTTCCTTGACAAGTGGTGAGGAGTACACTTACATATAATTGTAGATAGCTCATTAAAATTGAGCAAAAATTTACTATATGTTTAACTAAATGAAGGTATGCTCATAAAATTCTTTAATATAATTTTAATGAATTCCTATCTCATTTTAAACTGCTTTTTATTATTTTTATTAAATTTAATAAAGTTTCTTCAAATTTAAGAGTGAGACATAAAGTGGATAAGACAGAAGGTAAATGCATACAATCCTAATGATTGTATCATTGATACAATGATAGCATTAAAAGAGAACTGATTAAACTTTCAATCTAAAAAGTAGATGATATCAGGATAGAAGGGCAACAACCACTAACTGTCCGCTATCTTTTTTTTTATTTTTATTTTTTTTATAAATACTTTATTTTTTTTCTTCATGTTACATCTCAGTCACAAACCCCTCCCTATCCCGCCCTTCCACCCTCTTCCCCCCAGAAGTTTCCCCTTTCAGTCCAACAGATGGTTCCTTCTCTTATAACAGTAAGTATTATACAAAACAACAGATATAAATATGCCACATTTATGAGAGTTAAATGGCCCAGTATACCTTCCCAATGTCCAGTTTATACATAACTGTCCGCTATCTTTAAAAAGTGAGCTTTAAGTTCAACTATGAATTCAAATTCAAATATAAGTAGATAAAAATAAATGGTCTGAACAGATAATACAAAAAACGGTCATATGAAAATCAAGTTGAAGTCACATATGATGATAAAGATGACATGACATCACATAAAAAGGACATGATAATTATAGAAGCAAAGAGAGATATTAGATAATGACACATGTATCAATCTATTACCATTGAATAGCATTCATACCTGCATATATACTTAACATTTACGTTACATAACAACTTTACTTAACAACATATTATTTAACAACAAAATTTACTGCTGTAAAGAAATATTTAAAGAATTAAAAGCTATAAATAAAACAAATATTATAGTGGCTAATTTCAATATTTTTCTCAACAATTATTTGTAGTGTAGATAAAGAGAAAATTAGAAATGAAAATATTTACAATAACTCTATTAAGCAACACAAGCTACTAGCAGCTATAGAATAAGCTGTAAAACCAATATATAGCTTTTTCAAGTGTAAATAAGAGTAAAGCTTTTCAAGGATAATATATACATTAGATTATAACTGTTAATATATATAAAAGGACTGAACTTAAACAAAGTATTTAACTGACTACTATAGATATAAATAAATGATTGATACAGTATGGGTACACCCAAAACTATAATGTGTTATTAAAGAAATTTTCAAATGTGTTTTGATTTATTTTATTTTTCATGTATAAGTGTTTTGTCTTCATGCATGTATGTGCACCACAGTTGTGCCTGGTACCTGCATCATAGAGTCAGATAATGTAGAACTGGAGTTGCGGGCAGCTGTGAAACACCATGTTGGTACAAAAACCAAATGTGGGTCTTTGCAAGAACAGGAAATTCTCTTAAGCACTCAGACATCTATCCAACCCTAAAAGAATTTAAAAATTTTTAAATATGTAGAAATAGATAGCATTTTGAGGAGCAAATATTTATAGTAATAACCTAAAAATTAATCTAAATTGATATTTGTACTCGGTCCATTCACAATATAATCCAGCATGATTTTTGAAGAAATTGAAAGTAACTTCTAAAAGAAATGTAGATAATAAGGTAAGTGTTTGTGAAATTTTTAAAATTTTGAATTTAGAAGTTCCATTTGACATTGGAAGAAAAGATTTGGTGGAAAAGGTAAAGGAATAGAGATAATAAATCAGAAAACTTTGATCCAGAAATATTATATTGTGAATAAGATTACAAAAGAATAAATACACTAAATATTATGAAGCAAAGAAAAATTAGAATATTTACACTGTCTTCCAAATGATTATAAATCTACAGTAATTAAGATCATGCAGCACTGTCTTGGGAATAATTGTAAAATCAACAGAAAGAAATAATAGACTTCAAAAATAGAGCCACACATATATGGTCAGTTTATGTATCTCAGGAGTGATCAAGACATAGCATAATTTTAGGACACAGGTATTTATTGTTGTTATTTTCTATCTCTTTCTCTATATATGTATGTATACATATATGTTTATGTACATATATAATTTGTTTAAATAAGTTCATTTAAATAGACATTGGGTTTGTCAGAGTTCTGAGAAAAGCACAGCAAGCCAAGTTACTAAAGGAAGTTTAAGAAACAGACCATTTGCAAAAGGTTGAAGAGCAGCACTGAAGCAGAAGCAAACACTTCTGTCATGGAACAGTGGGAGCCATTTTCATCTCAAGGATGGTAGCATCAACAAAAGTGAGAAATTACCAAAGCTGCTAGAAAAGAGAATGGGTGATGACCATGGACATTATAGATCTGATATCCTTATTCCAACCATGGGCAACATGACAGGATGGAAGGGAAGAACAGAAGGAGCAAACACCAGAGCCCGGTTGTAGCTCTGATGTTGCATCATCAGTCTCTACAGATACTCAATCAAGATTTTCTTAGGCTGACTCATTGACATTAGAGTAGAAATCAGTACACACATAAGCCAGTCTTTCTTTCCAGGGCATATAGTGTTATGGAACAAAGTAGACAGGAGAAGTTGAAGGATCCACATTAGATAAGCTGCAAGGGTACTGCTTTGTGGAGTGGTAATCAGCATCTCTCAATAATTTAGTACAGCATATTAGGGGGTTCAATAATACTTTTATTCTTAGTTTATTCATCCTATTCTTATTAATTAATCCTAAAGAAAGTCTTGAAACATTTACATTATGATATGTATAATCCTACTTAATGTAGATCTATTATTTATTAAATATTTGATATTCTTCAATATCAGCAAAAATTATAGGATAAAATAACACGAATATATACGCTCTACAAAACATATCAGGTCATGTAAAATGCTTACAAAAATTGATAAGATATAAATGGAAAGAAATTATTCAGAATGTCGACACCATGTGTATGGGGATCTTCTACTCTTTACTCCTATGACTGGAGTAAGAGTGCGAGCTCTGAGAGTCCTAACAGACCTAAGACACTACTGGGAAAAAAAAAAGACAACATAAAAAAAAAGCAAAAAGGGGAGATTTATTCAGTGTGGGCACATTTGGAGAGAGGAGTAGAGAAGTTCAATGAAGCCCCACCTCAGAAGTCCAACTTGAGGCTCCTCCCCTGAGAAAGAGGTTTGTATGGAAAGCTAGATGTATGTGTAACCAGCAGTCCTGAACAAGGAATAGTCCCACTCATGCACATCATTTTTATCTCAGTTTGTCTCTCTTTAAAGTAGTCTGGCAAGTAATCAGAACCCTGTGAAATCTTACCCCCTGAAACAAACTCCGCTTCTGGCTGGCACCAGGATTCAGTCTTTTCTTTTGTCCAGCATAAGATGACTGGAGAAGTTCTTTTATGGGCCCCTTGTATTAGTAGTCTGATACCATAAGGGACAGTTTAACTGTTTCTCTAGAGTTTCTTCATTCTTGCAAAGATCCCATAAGGGACAGTTTAACTGTTTCTCTAGAGTTTCTTCATTCTTGCAAAGATCTTTATCCTCCTGTATGTCCACCATCCAGAACACACTTAGAAATCCAGATTATAAAGTGTCTATCAAAGTGCTACTAGAGCCATCCTCCTCTTGGATGGCAGGATTCAAGATGATGGTTGTACTTCATTCTTTTAATTTGTAAATCCTATATTTCTTTGACAAATGCAATTTAAAATTTGCTTCTAATTGTTAGAGTTTAATTATAGGGAGTCCATAAAAGTCTGATGAATCATAAGAAGCCTGAACTTTCACCCCATGGAGATCAATTGCCATTGATGGAAAGTTCCCTAGGGAAGTCATATTTGGCCACATTGGTATTGATCTTTATATATTGATACAAAATTAAGGATAACGCTTCTTAAAGGTATTGTACCTAGTAATGCTTAAAAATGAAATGTGAAGTTTTGGCCTTTTGCTACCAACCATCATAAACTATTTAGGATAATTAAGAAATGCAAACTAATAGTCATGCAAGAGTGTCATTTTGTAAGTTACTATGACAGTCTATCACAGTTATTTTCTAAGCTAATCAGAAATCAAGTTGCTAAGAGACAAGCAACAGTTGCTTATCTAAATATAAGAGATAGGGTGTCTTCAAAAAGCTCAAGAGATCTGCAGAATATGGCATTCAAAGATGTTTTCTTAACTTCAGATTTTTTGATATCGAGACATGTCAACTCCTGACAGCACCCCCTATTCTACTCCAAGTAGAAGATAAGCATCGAAGAATCTGCAGTGGGAGATGGTTAAATTAGTAGCGAGCCTATCTCTTGACAAGAAAAACCCCTTGCTTCAACTGTAGACAGAATGCTGTCCAAAAAAGGAGAAAACTTGGGAGCACAAAAAGAACAAAACTTGGAAGCAGGCAAGTCGACAGCCTAGCTCTGCCAAGACGGGGAGGTAAGTCCTTCATAATTCCTGCTTTACAATTAATGTCTGTCAAAGAAAAGGGGCCAAACAGCTGAAGATTGATGCTGTAATGTATGGAGAGAAAATGAGAACTGTCCAGGCAGCCACTGGTATGTTATTTCTTAGTTTTGGAAGCTGTGGACCCTGCACTTCCTATATAATCAGATATATTTATACCTCTCAGGTCTCTAAGGTGGTTGAAGAATAGATAGCTAGAGTCTCATAGTTAAATTTTGAGTTGTTTAGGAATCAAGAGGGCATTCTAGATCTAAGAAGATGTTTTTAAAATTGTGATGCAAGTTAGTATGAAAGCTGAGTTAGATACACAACTTTAAACTCATGGAGATGGTCAGATAGTAGAATGTTAAAGTCAGGTGCCAAATACATATGGACTGGACATTGGGAATGTATGCTAAGCCATATAACTCTTATAATTGTGGCCTATTTATTTCTGTTGTTTTGTATTGTATTTATTGATTTAAGAGAAAGAACCATTTGTTGGACTGAAAGGGGGAGCTTTGGGGGGGGGGAGATATACCTTAAACTAAAAAAAAAGGGTAGCGGATGGGGGGTTGAGGGGGAAGAGGGTGGAAGGGTGGGACTGGAGGGGGGAGTAGGGAGGGGATTGTGATTGAGATGTAACTTGAAAAAATTAAAAAATAAATTATAAAAACTCAAATACATAAATAAATAAAGTTCTCTCATACTTTCATCAGCAATGGAAGCTACTATATGATTTTCACTCCTGTGATAATTACAATTTCATATATTTCCTGGGGCTGGAGTTAGTCATCTCCTGTGATGATAGCAGCCTTAGCGTTGAGATACTTCTCCGCAAAAAACAAAACAAAACAAAACAAAACAAAAAAAAACAAAATTAGATACTAGTTGGGTGAATTTTGTTTTAGAATAATCATGTTGTTAATGGAATCATTATAAACACTTAAAGGACAGAGGTTAATAACTCAAAGGGATTGTAAGAATGAAGTGCAAATTTTTTGGTTTACTGATAGGGATGATGAAATAGCAACATTCAGTCATTTGCCCTATTCTGCTTGTCGGAAGAGGATGAAAGCAGCCTGGTGAATCCTGACGAATGTGCTAGTGTTTGGGATATATAAACATGAGGTTTTATACAACTGTTCAAATCTTCAACCATGCCTCTCTTACTAAAATAAAGGAATTATTTATGAAATATTAGAAAACATAAAGTGAACTGACCATATATAGTTTATACATATGGTCCAATGCATACTAGTTGAAATAATTTTTAGATTACCAGTTAGAGACTGCTCTAGGCAGATGTTTTATCAGATACATGGAGAATCAATAAGTGTAACAATCTAGGTGTGGTCAGGAGGCAGGCAGAATTAGTGATTGCAACAAGGGGTTTTAACAAACAAATTATTGTACATAACCAAGAATAACTGGAGTTGAAGGTGTACTGCAAGGCAGAAAGAGAGAAGATCTAGGGAAGAACACATGGGGTGTTGTGGTGTGAATAGAAATGGTCACCAAAGACTTTGTTCTTGAATGCTTGGCCATAGGGAGCTGTACTAGTAGGAGATGTGGCCTTGGAATAGGTGTGGCCATGTTGGAAGAAGTGTTCCACTGTAGGGGTGGGCTTTGAGGTCTCCTATGCTCAATTTTTGGCTAGGGTCACTTTCACTTCTGCTACTTCTGGATCAAGATGTAGAACTCTCAGCTCCTTCTCCAGCATCATATCTGCCTGCACGCTGCTATGCTTCCTGCCACGATGATGATGGACTAAACCTCTGAAACTGTAAGTCAGCCCCAAGTAAGTGTTTTCCTTTATAAGAGCTGCCATGGTAATGATGCATCTTCACAGCAGTAGAACACTAGGACGCCTGGGAAGGAGACATCTTCTTTAAGGCTAAGCCAATGCTCAAGACCTAATGGCAGAAGCACTCACCAGGATGCCCAGATCACACAGAAGAACACTGTCAGAAGGAGCATATCCATAGTAGTTGAGCTGCACTTCTGGAAACACAGACTAAGAGTGGAAAAGCTGCTACAGCTAGAACAGTAAGCTTTCCTCCCCCAGCATCCTTAAGGAAGCTTAACTATATGCTTTTCATACAAATAGTATAAAAAAATCTAATCAACTTCTGCAGACCTGGTACTAAAAGTCACTTTGGAAATGAAAGATTAAAAATGGAAATGGGAAAGGAAGCCTGTGAGATCAGCATTTATGTACATAATTAACCAGAGAACTTCAGGTATTTTTCATGTTTAAAAAATGATATCTACATACAGAACATGAAAGATAAACTTTCACAGACAATGGATGGGAATAGATAAAATATAAACATTTTAAATTTAAGCATGAAATGCCATTAATCAAATTATAATATTAACTAGAAATGTTTTTAAATTTATTTTTATTTAAACATTTTCCACATAATATATTTTGATCATATTTTCCTCTCCCCCAATTCTTATCAGATCCTCATTACCTCTTACCAGGTCCTTACCACCTCCCTATCCACTCAACTTACTTTTCTTTTTCTCCTCCTTCAAAATATAAAGCAAAGCAAAACAAAACAAAACAAAATCAATGCAATCAACAGCAAAAAACAACAACAAAAAACCCAAACAAGTAAAAAACAAAAAAAAAAAAAACTAGTGAGACAAAAATGCAGAAACAAAACAAATGGCCAACAAAAAATATGGACCCCATTTGGTGTTGGCCAACTCTTCCTAAATATGGGGCCCAAGACGGAGGGATGACATACCATCAACATTCCACTGGAGAAAACTGACCTTCCCTCTCCCACAAGCTACCATATGTAAATAGCTTCTTGATTAAAAATGGGGCATCATGTCCACTTCCTGTTCTCAGTGCTGAGATTTTGTCTTGGTGGAACATGTGCAGGCCCTGTGTGTGCTGTCACAGTCTCTATGAGTTCATATGTTGATCAGCCCTGTTGTTTCTGGAATGAGTTGCTTACTTGGAGTCACTTATATCTTTGGCCTCTTACAGTCTTCCTGTGTCCTCTTTAACATAGGTTCCTGACTATTTATATAAGGCATATGATAAAGATATTCCATCTAGGGCTGAATGCTCCAAAGTTTCTCAGTCTCTGCTCACTGTCTGGTTATGGATAAAATCACAAAAGAAGGCTCAAGGGCACAAATAGCAAAATTAGTAAGTTACACATGATTAGGATTTAAAAACAAAACAAAACTAAACTAAACTAAATTAAACTAAATCACTAATTGCCCATGATGAGGTTTCTTTGCTTTTATTCTTCCTCTTCCTCATCCACTTTTTCTTCTCCTTATTCTTCTCAAGAATTGCCTCACAATGAATTAAAGTATGTCTTGAAAATCCTCATGTAAATTAAACATTACTTATTTTAATAATGTCATACAAGACTACAATATGTACATCATACCCTAGCAACTTCTGATACTATGAGGCTAGTCAGTCTTCAAGTACAAGGTTTCCAGGCCAGTTCCAGATCAATTGATCTAAGTTCTGGGTATGAGGCAGCGGTATCTTTAGCCATAGATTTTTACTTTTAAGGTCTGGGAGGAAAGTGAGGGCAATGGCAATAATATATATTGTTTTGAAACTCTCTTGGATCTCCCTGACCAACAATATGAAGGAATGTTTCCTATGCTTGGAACTGGGGTTTTGTTATCTATTCCTCGGATATTATGGGAGACATTACTACTCCAAGTGATGTAACTTTATTTAAATTAAATTACTTATATACATATAGGCATATACTTACATATGTATTATTAATAAACAGAAAGTATAGCTGGCTTCAAACCTATTATATTGTTCAGACCTACTCAAATGCATAATTATCTTGCTTGACTTGTTCTGAGATTATAGGCATGTGCAACCATACCAAGGTAAATAAGTCGTTGAATGAAAAAAAAAGCATATGATAAAACAAACACTACTTAGGATTAAAATTATGCTGCAATCCTAATAAATAATCAGTGAAATAGGAAATGCAAAAGAGAGCAATAAAATCTTTAAACCATTTGTTCTTTTATTCCTTCCAAACTTTCTAAACTGAAAGTTTTATCATCAGAAAAAAATTATTCAATGTTGAAAATAAACAAATAGTTAAGCAAAGTTGTGAGATACATTTCATGGGAAAAATAAAAATTAACATTCATGCATTAGTGCTACCAGGGTAATATTTATTTAGTGACCAGTATATGGTCAGCAGTAGAGATAATAAACAGAAAAAAGTGAAGAAAAAAATTGCCCATTCCTTTGAGGCACTTAAATTTAAAAGGAAAATAAAAACTATGGAAATAAAAGTGAGATATTGTTTCATTTTAATGGCAAATGAAATAAAAATAATTAAAACTCAGCTGATAGGAAATTTAGAGGTTCAATAATTGAAGTTTAGTTGAAAATAAAAGAATAACCCTTCCTTTATTCCTGCTTTAACTAATAAACATTGAATGGAGCCATCATGTAAAACTGCATCAATTATTATCAACTTGCATTGGATGTTATTCAGTTTGCAAAATGCAGCATTAAGCAGGGTTTGGACCAAAGAGTCATCTTGCATATTCTTTGAACATCTGATGATTCCAATGCCAGTGCTAATAGCCATCTTTCATTATTTCACAGCATTTACCACTGGCTTTTAATAGTGTTCTGATATCAAATCATAGAATATTATGTCTGTCTTTTAACATCTACCTCAGATAGGACTTAGCCCACATACTAATGAAACTTAAAGGTCAAAATCTTTCCTTGTGCATGTCCTTTCCAGCAACATGCTCTATTCTTTTGTAAGATATATAAAGTAGGGAACTTTAACCAAAATTAATAAAGACCGCTGTCTCCTCTACTCCATTCCACCCTTTAACACACTTGTTGTGTAGAACCTTCTTTGTAGTGACACTGTGTTTCAAGTGAAATCCCTTCTTGGTTCTCAGCTGATGTCACTGTTTAGCAAGATAATGAATATTTTTGTAGGAAAGCCTCACTGGAAGAAATGGATCTTTAGGGACAGGCCCAGACACCTCATTACCGGGCCCTATGTCCCCATTTGCTCTCTGTGTCCTTGGAGTAAGTGCAGTGTGGCCAACCAGCCTCTACCTCCTCCCATCAACCCTTCCCTGCCTTGTGCCATCTCTTTCTCTCATGACATGAGCCATATCCCTATTATTCTAAGGGAGAAAACCTTTCTCCCTTTAGTTTTTTCTATTCTTTAGTTCTTTATTTTATCATAGCAAGAGGAAAATAAAAATAAGGCTAAAAAGTAGTAGGGCTGGGAACAATTAAGGTTGATTTAGTTAATTCTATACACATAGACCAGACATATCTATCTCTACCCCTAACTCTGTATCTATCTAATCTCTATCTATCTATAGATATAGATATTTAAGTTATTGTTAGATGACCTGGAGTAGGTATGGATGCCAGAGTTAATTTTTAAACTTACTGCATTAACGCATTTTTATTGTTGAGACAGAAAGTCTTGAAGCAGAAATCTCATGGAACTATTAGCATATCTTACTAAATCTGACCATGGAATAATGTAGGCAGCATAGGAAATGATTGAACTTTAAACCATAAGAAACTATGCTGCATGAAACTCCTCTAGTAAGGATATCTCATGACTAAAGAAACTTATGGTGACATCTTTCAATATTTGATAATAACAATATATTTATCAGTCATTAGAATAAGGAACTATGAAGCTGAAAGGAAAAATAGAAACTGTAAAATAATGTAAAGGCAATATTTAATAAAGATTGCATTGTCTTTTTAAACCCTGCTAAAAAATATTAAATAATATTCACCTAAAGTGGTAGTCAAGTTTGAAGTTGAAATGAGTAAGAACTACCATATAAACAATTACTTGGTTAAAATGTGATACTTTTCTCCTGTTTTGTTATTGATTTTTAAAAATTTTAAAGGTGTGTGTGTGTGTGTGTGTGCGCGCGTGCGCGCGCGCGTGTGTTTATGTGTGTTCACATGCATGCACATGTATGTAGATGCCTGCAGAGCCAGAAGAAGGCATTGGATCCCCTGAAGCTGCAATTACAGGTTGTTATGTGCTCCCTGATAGGAGTGCTGGGAATGGAACTCAGTCCTCCGTTGATTATTAGGTGCCTTTTAACCTCTTTTCTATCTATCAAGCCACATTCTAGAATTTGTAGTTTTTCTGGCACAAGTAAGCTTTCAAAACTTGTAATTTGTTGTAAATTATTTTATTATCCTTTGTCGCGTCCCCCTCGACCAGCAAGAACGACGCAACTCGCAAAAGCTCTTCTCAAGCAGTTTAATCAGGTCCCTTGAAAACAGTCTTTCGAATGCCCGGGCAGACCCAACCCACAGGCTAAATACTATATGAACAGCCAATCAAGTAAAGCCATGTGGTGTTATCTTAGAGGCCCACGTATGCGGAAGCAAGCCAGATCAGTGGTCTTAGCCAAATATGGACTTGTTTACCACCAAGAGCGCTCACCATCGGGCTGGTGGAAGGCGGAAACCGGCGCCATTTTTAGGGCGCGGCACGTCGCAGCTCTCTACAATCCTTCATATATGTTCTTTCATATTTATGTGTATTTGTAGTTTTATTCAAATGAAACTTCAGTTTATATAAGATTGAGACATGGCAAATAATAATATCCTAGATTTTTTATTACTTAAAAACTTTATTCTTAAGTACAATGTTCTGCAATTTCAAAACAAAAATAAAAACAAACTTTAACCAAGTGATATTAATGTAAATTAGTTGTCTTATAGATTTAATGGGCTTACGTTTAACTTTTTGGATCCAAGAGCCAGGAATCCAGAATCTCAGACCATCCAAGGAAAAAATTATTCAAGAAATTAATAAATCTTGAGGTGAAAAATCAAAGTAATCAACAGAATACTCTACACATAAAGCTTACATGAAAACATTCCACAGTTCCTGTTTCCCTAATTTCACTAACTAGCCTTCAAAAGAAGGGTAAAATAAGAAAAAGTGTCATTTCTGAAGGTTCATACCAACATTTATCCATACAGTCCCTACTAACAATATCTACAGCTTCAAACACTGGCAATCAACATTCTTATCTGCTTCTGAGTTTGACATTTTTTACTTTCCACGTGTACTGCGAAATCATGCACTGTTTGTTTTTCAACATCTTGTTTATTTCTCTAGTATACTGTCCTCAGGTTTGATCTATGTTGTCACAGATGGCATAATTTCCTTCTTTCTGTGGCTGAGTAGTCCTCTATGGTAACCCATAGATGATGTGTTGTCACCTATTCATTCATCTGATCTAGACACTTAGATTGTTTTTATGACTTGGCTTCTGTGGATAACGCTGTTGTAGCTGGGTAGTGCTCATGTCTTTGGGTCATACTATTTTGGACAGATACTTGGAAATAAGATTATCAAATCATAAAGTCAACCTACTTTTAATAGTTTAGAAGCATTCATACTGTAGAATGGCTGTACACATTTATATACCTACCAACCTTGTTTCCCTTTCCCCTTATCCTTGTTAACAAAATGTATGTTGTTGTTTTGATAATGGAAAATTAATTAAATTCCATTTTAACTATTTGCATTTCTCTGAGAATTGGTTATTTTGAGTAATTGTAATAGCCTGTTGCTAATTTGTATATAGTATTTTGAAAAAATTTATATTAGATATATTTGTCCACTCATAACCAGGTCATTTGCTATTTCTGATTAATTTGTTTGGGTTCCACATATATTTTGGATATTAACCTCAAATAGCCTGATTAGTTGGCAAGTACCTTTCCAGTTTGTAGGCTAAAAATAACATTCTAATACTTTTTTTACTCTTCACAGAAATTTTATCATTGTTATTCCTGAAAAGTGAAAATTAGAAATAAATGCTACTTCCTATTTTCTCCTTTACCACAGTAATTTTACAAAAATCAACAAAAATATTTATCATAAAATAAGTCATTTATTTTGAACACTTATTTTATATATGATAAGGCATAAAATAGTCAAAAATAACATTTTATGCATTTTATAATTACATGAAGCAATAATATGAATGGCAAATACTGATCTTGGAAATCAATGGTCTGTGTTAACATTCAGTATTATCAATAACTTTAATCGTATAATATTTTAAAGCTTGGTTTCAAGGCATATATAGCTCTCATAATTAACAGCATTACAATAAAAAAATTATACAAACTTCAAAAAATTGGGTTTTTTTTGGAAGGATGAAATCATACAGTCATTGGAGAAACAGACTACCTTAAATATCAGCACATGTTTCAACTGTAACAAGGTTCCAAATATAATGTTGGCTTTGTTAATAATAGTTTGCTGAAATATCAATTTGTCCTCTAGTTAATATTTATCCCTCAATTATTACCTCAGACACCATTTCATCTTAAGAGAGCTCTGTTTTACTCCAACTAGGTGAGTTCTTTGCTTCCTTGTTTATAGCCCCGTTTTATTCATTATTCTTATTATATTAGAAATTATTCTGTAGGCTAAGATTTTCAAAGTACAGTCAGTCCATGATCAAGAAGTGTCAACTTAACCTTGGCTTGTGTTACAAAACCATCTCTTCAGGAGCAATTCTAGGCATGCTAAATCATGTTCAAAGTGCATATCTGGAGAAGCTCTGTGTTAACGAACCTTCCAAGTAACTATTGCATGCTACTTGAAGAGTATTGGTCTTGTGTTTTTACTGTAGAAATTAAGCTGAGTAACTGTAGGCATAAGGTTATTGTATAATTCAAATGCTGACTTCTGTAACCCCCATATCTGGTTTCAGTCCTTGTTCTGAGGAGCTCATGTCTCAATGTTATATAAATACTGCTCCTCAATTGTCTCCTAATATGCCAATAAAGCAGCTTAGGGCCAATCACTGAGCATGGGAGGAAATAGGGCTGAACTTCCTGCCCTCCAGGGGAGGAGTTAAGGAGAGAAGTAAGGGGATTCAGCGAGAGATAGAGGCAGGAGAGATGAGGAGAGATTCAGCTGAAGCAAGAAAGCCACAAAGTGCAAGTATCTCTGAGATTTACACTGGGGGGAAGCCAGATTAGCTTAGTGGGTTAAAAATCGAGTAATAGCTGCTCAGTTTTTGTGTTGTGAAGCCTGTTTAACAAATAATTTAATAGAATCTCAATTATTTGGATGATAGCTGGGTAAAGAGGAAATCTGTGAGACTAACAAATTATATAAAGATACATTACGTAAGGAAAGGAAATACACAGTGGAACATTATTCAGTTATAAAAAATAAAACTAATTCATTTGGGAAAAAATTAATGGGAATGAAGATTGTTAAAGTAAGCCCAGCTTAAAAGTATATATGTTTCATCTTATATATGAACCCAGATGTCAATAAAATAAGATATTAAAGTGGAGGAGGGGGTTACAGAAGATCATCCTGATTCCAAGAGAAGGAGAGAATAAATATGGAATGAAAAGCAATATGACCAAAATACACACTTGGTAAACATTCATGAAAGTGCCCTAAAACTCATTGTTTACTTCAATAATTGACACCAATAAATTTCTCATGTCCAAGCATTGCTCATCATACTTAACTAATGTATCAAAGCAATTTGCTAATAAAGATCCAGCTCAATTTTCTGAACTACTACATCCTTATGGATTTGGATTCACACTAAAATCCTAAAAATTCTGAGAATTTCTTGAATTAGTCTGAGGTGCCTGCCAGTCTTTGTGTGGTGAGTTAGAACTTATGACACCAGTGAACCATAACATGCATCCCTCATCAATTCCCTTATGCTAGCTCCTCAATTTATAAAATGGATGTGCTCTAGAAATGGCCCCATTTGAAAATTTGACTGTTATTTATAGGGTTAGAATAATATTTATGCAAAAGACCACACATAATAAAAACTGAAGAGGGACATTTTTCCCAACGCCAGTTCATTGTAATGTCCACGTGACCACACCAGGTCTCCTTCCTACAAGGAAGCTAGAGTAACTATACTCACCTGGCAATGGAGCTCATTGTACTGATTCTATTTGAAGCTGTGCTTAATGCTCAGGTTCTACACGTGCTGAAATTTCAATGTGTAAAATTATGCCAATTTGTTTTCATTTGAGAAAAAAATCTCCACTACCTTTCATTTCTTAAAATAACAAAACCCCAGCAGATTAAAGAGCTCAAAGTCTGTTGCTAGAACATCTCAGCACAGCAAAGATGTAGTAGACAAATTCAAATTACCACCAGGGTAATTATCATTTTTATCTTCATTATGTGAGCTCACTGCAGCGCTTCTTAATTCCATCATTCCTTTAGGTGTACAGGCAAAGCAGGCAGCCTGCAGGTGCTCTGACTCTCGCTCCTGGAATTCTGCCTGATCTCATCTTTTCAGGTTACATTGAGGCCATGAAGCCAATTAGATTATGCTGGTGAAGAACTGTGGAGACAATGTGCAGTTTGGTAAGCCTGAAACAATACAAAATGCCTCCCACCAGCATCCTGGCAGCATAGAAATTGAGGGTTACTCTGACATATGTTTGAGTCATTGCATTGTAAAGTATTGACCACATAAAGAAATTAGTCAAGGGAAGGAGAAGTGGGAAAAATGGACAAAAGATGATGCTTATTGAGCATGGGCATAAAGAAGAGGAAGGAATAGTCAACATGGACAAAGGGTCATTGCTCACCCTTTTGATAGTCTACCTTAAATGAATGATGAAAAGGGGCAAAAGGACTTCTAAAGTCCATGTTTGCATACCACCAGCAGTTACAGAAAATATTGAAAACGCAAGGAAAAGAATATTCAATATGGGAACTTCTATTCAGACATATGGAAATATTGTATGCAAGAAGAAAAGACATTCTGTTCTGATTTTTGCTGTTGTTGGTTTTTTTCCCCTGCTGTGGGTCAAAGAACATCAGTTATAGGGGACAGACACAGAAACAGGCTGTGTACCCCCATGTCAAAGAATGAAATGGTTACTTAGCATATGTTAAACTCAGGCCTGAGTTTGCTACATGGAATCTCTCATCACTCTGGGGGAAACTAGCCTTCAGAGAAAATGCCTTGAATGTTATCTGTGATTCACAGATGGCCAATGGAAGTACTACTCAGGCCAGGTAGAAGTGAATTTAAACCTACTGATAATATTTTGAGTTCATTGCTTCCGGTGAAAATAGTCAACACAATGACTTAAATGACTATTGAAATGCTTAAAATACCAAATAACTCACTTTTCACATATCTAGTCACTTTTAAAGCCACCAGTCACTTCTTTAGAAAGTGTATTTCCAATAGGATGATGTACAGAATTCCAAAATCCTCCATCCCATGGAGCTCACATCCTTTGTAACACCTTGCTATTGAACGCAGACAGGACTTGGATATGTAGCAGGGTATTATTTCCATGATTAAGTCACTAATGAGATGGTATCTAATTAATCCAAGTTGATATTATTACAGCTAAGGCTGACCTAATCAGACAAACCCTTAAAACAAAGTGAACTGCAACTTCCTGCTGGCCTTGGAGATGTAGCCTCCATGAGTCCAACAGCTGCAAGGAAATGAATCCTGCCAACAATGATGTGAATTTCAGAACAGCTCCTGTCTTCAGAGTCCAGATGTCTCCTAGCACTGGCTGGCAACATGAGAACCTGAGCACTAGACCCACCAACCTGGCACAAATACCTGACCTTTACCAACTGTGAACTAATTTAGCTCTGCTGGCTCAAGTCCTAAATCTGTTGTAATTTGTTATAAATAGGTAAAAAAAAAAACAGCTAGTAGAGGAGACTTAAAAATTTAAACCCTTAAAAGATTGCTTGTCCACACGTGTGTCTATTTGGATAAATATAGGTTTATCTCAAGTCTCTGTACACACTCAGCAAGCACTCTAGCATGAACTATACCCTATCCCTGTATCTTCAAATATAATATTTCTGCATATGGGATGTTTTCTCAATACCTAACTAAACTGAATATTCTTTTTAATTCAACTCTGTTCCATATTTTACAATTCAAATATTATTATTGAACAGCATATAGGTGGAGTCAATATCTTTTTAGGAATGAAACCACATAGGTCATTCATTATTTCTTGACAGCTCAACACTCCCCAAGATATATCTAGGCAATCATTTTACTAAAAGGAAAATAAATCTTTAGATTTTTTGAAACTCTTTGAAAGCTTAAGCAAAAGATTGATATATAACCTACATACTGGATGGACTTTCTCTTATGATGTTTATGTGACCTTTGTCATTACACTCTGTCAACCTTCTCATGTACTACAAAGGAAGGAGATAATAAAGAGGCATGTCCCTCTCTGTGGAGAAGAAAACAATCTTTCAGACTATTTTCAGGACATGTTTTATGAGGTATCAGACAACTTGAAATATTTGCTTTGACACTAGAGTGTTATAAGCTAGGAAAAACTTCTACCATGGCGGGGCGGGGGGGGGACGGGACGACATGAGTTGTACCTCTGAAGTGCAACTGCTTAGAAAGATTTCTAATTGCTCAACTGTTGAGAATCATATTCTTCAAGATAGCCAGTTTCTCTAGACTCATTTTCTAGTTTGATGGTCTGGCCAAGCTTCCTCCTACCTTTATCACTTTGCTCACTGAAGTATTTGACAATAAGATACATATAGCTAGCTGTCATGAACACTGAGATCTCCTAACAAGAATGTCCAAAAAGCCATACGGAAAATTTCTACCCTTGCCAATGCTTCAAAAGAGATGAGGGAACGGTTTAGAATTCATGCTTTGGAGTTGTTCATGGCCCTTCTCATGTTCCTCATCAGCAAAAAAGTCATAAGAATTATTCCAAGGAGGCTATCACCAGACTTTGCTAAATCTGGAAACAGGGAGGTGAAAAATGCCAATTACATTATTTCAAACTATTCCCTAGTGGTGCTGCCTTATAACCCCCCAGTGTATGAGGAGGCACTTGGCCCTCATATAACTGCTGAACTGGGGTGGGGGACTGTTATGTAGGGACACTTCACTCCAGAGGAGTGGGATGGAAGGGTTAGGGGGTAGAGGGTGGGAGGGCAGGACTGGGAGGGTTGGAAAGAGGACACTATGATGGAGATGTAACCTGAAGTAATAAATAAATAATTTTTTAAAAATCAAAATGTTCTCATCTAAGGAGTATGGAATATGCTATCTGTAGATCCTTTTATAACTACTGTAGATTGTTCTATTACTATATTAAAGCAAAAGATAAAACACTGAAAACAACATGTCTCTGTATAATATCAATAAAAATACACTCACCATTTTATGACCATAAAAACAAACAAGAAAATCAGCCAGCAAATAACCCAATTCTACTTAATCAACTACAGGGGAAGTAATCCATAAAGCTCAGCCAAATATATACAGAATATTGATTGTCTTGAATTTCAAGTGTCACCTGCTTACCCTGAGACCAAAACTCTCATAATAAATGCAAACAAAAATTATATTACTAGTAAAAGAGCAACAATAGGAAAAAAAGGACAAAAACATCATCAAATCCTTAAATCCTGTCTATTATAGGAATGTAGTTTGTAGAGATGTCCTTTAAGAATATGCATTAGTGAAAAGCTGATTGGATTCTATTATTATGCAGATTTATAAATCGAAGCAACTAGACTGGATGCTCAGATCCTGCATACTGCCTAAATTAACCATAACGTATCTGCTCCCCCTTGATTACATCTCACATCAGATGAGTTAGTGCCACCATAGGACAAGGATGCAGTATGCATGAATGAACTTGTCATAACATTGAATGAATACTAGCTTAAGAGATCTACATGAGATTAGAAAACTCTCTCACTGTTAGCAAGTGCAGTATACAAAGACTAAAGCAAGGATCACGGATGGTCTGTAGCAGGTCCTCCACACATAGGTTATGGCTACAGGCTTGGTGTTCTTGTGAAACTTCTAACAGTGGGAGTGAGTGTGCCTCCAACACTTTTGCCTGTTCCTGGGACTCTCTTTCTCCTATTGAGACTCATTTCCTCCTGTTGAGCTGCCTTGTTCAATATCAATATGAGGGCTTTGTCTTGTCTTATTCTAATTTGTTTTGCACTGTTTGGCAGTTGCCTCTTGGAGGCATGCTTCTTTCTGAAGAGGAAACAGAGGGGAAAGGGATCTAAGAAAGAGGTGAGGTGGAGGAGAGCTGGGAAAAGAAGAGAAAGGGAAAACTGTGATCAAGAGGTATTATATGAGAGAAAAATATTTTTTTCTTTTTTTTATACTCGCTTTTACCTTTATTTTTTATTTCTTCAAGTTACATCTCAATCACAATCCCCTCCCTACTCCTCCCTCGAGTCCCACCCTCCCACCCTCAGCCCCCCATACCCTCAACTCCCCATCCCCTACCCTTTTCTTTTTTTTTAAGTTTAAGGTATATCTTATTTTCCCCAACAGCTCCCCCTTTCAGTCCAACAAATGGCTCTTTCTCTTATAATAATAGATACAATACAAAACAACAGAGGTAATTAGGCCACAGTTATGAGGGTTATTTGGCTTAACGTACATTCCCAATGTCCAGTCCATATGTATTTGGCACCTGACTTTAATATTCTACTATCTAAACATCTCCATGAGTTTAAAGTTCTATATCTAACTCAACATCCATACTAACTTGCAACACAATTTTAAAAGCATCTTCTTAGATCTATAACACTCTCTTGACTCCTAAACAACTCAAAATTTAATTATGAGACACTAGCTATCTATTCTTCAACCACCTCAGAGACCTGAGAGGGATAAATACATCTGATTTTATAGGAAGTTCAGAGCTTTCAGCTTCCAAAACTAAGAAATGACATACCAGTGGCTGCCTAGACAGTTCCCATTTTCTCTCCATACATTACAGCATCGATCTTCAGTCGTTTGGCCCCATTTCTCTAATAGACGTTGATTGTAGAGCAGAGGTTATGAAGGACTTGCCTACCCTGTCTTGGCAGAGCTAGGCTGTCGACTTACCTGATTCCAGGTTTTGTCCTTTTTGGACAGCATTCTGTCTACAGTTGGAGCAAGGGGCTTTTCCTACCAAGAGATAGCCTTGCGACTAATTCAGTCATCTCCCACTGGAGATTCTTTGATGCTCATCTTCTACTTGGAGTAGAATAGGGGGTGCTGTCAGGAGCTGACATGTCTCGATATCAAAAAATCTACAGTTAAGAAAACATCTTTGAATGCCATATTCTGCAGATCTCTTGAGGTTTTTGAAGAGGCCCTATCTATCTCTTATATTAGGATAAGCAGATGTTGCTTGTCTCTTAGCAGCTTTATTTCTGATTAGCTTAGAAAATAGCTATAATGGACTGTCATAGTACCTAACACAATGACCGGCTTGCATGATTATTAGTTTGCATTTCTGAATTATCCTAAACAGTTTATGACAATTAGTAGCAAAAGGCCAAAACTTCACATTTCATTTTTTTCTTTACCCCCTAACCCTTCCATCCAAAGAATATATTTTCAATTAAAAAAAGAAAAGATAAAGATACAGTTAAATAGCCTTAAAATTTTAAAAAGAGACTAAAAGAAAAAGTCTAAAGGCAATAAGGAAAAATCATGCCTCTTTATAATAAAGACTAATTATGAAAAGCTTGGAGTCAATAGTGTACTAAAGAAGACAGAGTACAATAGAGTACAATGCATTTCTTTTAATATAAGGACTAAGACAAAGATGTCTTACTCAGTATAGAACTTGAAAACTTGGTTGAAGAATTCCGGCAGCAGGAGCAAACAAAAAGGATACAGATTGTAAAGCAGAAATTGATACCATCCCTGTTTGTAAGGGACATGATTTTATATATAGAAAACATTACAGAGGATATAAAATGCAGAAATAACAAAGTTACCAAAATAGCAAGATATTAATTCAGTGTACAGAACCAACATTTCTTTTTATGTTAGTAAAAATTCACTGACAGAGCAATTATGAAAAGCAACTCATCCACAGTAAGCCCCCTATAGACAAACTGCTATACCCATCAAAATTCCAGCGATATTCTTTTTTCTTAATTTGCTTCTTTTATTATTGAGATTATAATATAATTTCATCATTTCTCCCTTTCCTCCACCCCCAAACACTCCCATTTATCTCTTTCAAATTCATGGTCTCTTTTTTCATTATATTTGTTTCATGCATATATGTATATTTTTATAGATATAAACTCCTAAATATATCCTGCTCAGTATATATAATTTAACTCATATTTATATCTTCGGGACTGACCATTTTGTATTGAAAAAACCATATGCAAACACAAAGAGGCCCAGGTAACAAAAAATTCTGAGCAAAAAGAACTATGCTAGAGGTAGTTAAGTCATACCACAGAGTGATAATATCAGGACAACACAATGCTGTCACAAAAACAGATGTGTGGATGAATAAAATAGAACAGAGCATCCAGAGAAAGAAACCAACGTGTGTGTGTGTGTGTGTGTGTGTGTGTGTGTGTGTGTGTGTGTGTG
>CAJQZJ010000222.1:1752586-1766295 GCA_907164525.1 Lophiomys imhausi
TTTTCTCTCCATACATTACAGCATCGATCTTCAGTCGTTTGGCCCCGTTTCTCTGACAGACATTGATTGTAGAGCAGGGTTTATGAAGGACTTGCCTATCCTGTCTTGGCAGAGCTAGGCTGTCGACTTAACTGCTTCCAAGTTTTATCCTTTTTGGACAGCAGTCTGTCTACAGTTGAAGCAAAGGGTGTTTCTTGCCAAGAGAAAGGCTGTATGGGGCTACATAAGTATTGATCTTTGTATATTGATACAAAATTAAGATTATATTTGGCCACATTGGTATTGATCTTTGTATATTGATACAAAATTAAGAGTAATGCTTCTTAAAGGTATTGTACCTAGTAATGCTTAAAAATGAAATGTAAAGTTTTGGCCTCTTGTTACCAACCATCATAAACTGTTTAGGATAATTAAGAAATGGAAACTAATAGTCATGCAGGCATGTCATTTTGTTAGTTACTATGACAATCTATCACAGTTATTTTCTAAGCTACTCAGAAATCAAGTTGCTAAGAGACAAGCAACATTTGCTTATCTAAATATAAGAGATATATAGGGCATCTTCAAAAATCTCTAGAGATCTGCAGAATATGGCATTCAAAGATGTTTTCTTAACTCTATTTTTTGATATTGAGACATGTCAGGTCCTGACAGCACCCCCTATTTTATTTCAAGTAGAAGATGAGCATCAAAGAATTTCCACTGGGAGATGGTTGAATTGGTGCTTTTTATTTTATATGCTTAATTTTTACATTTGTAATTTTTATAAATATAGTAAGAAATATAATAGTTTTATAAATATGGTAAGAAAAATATGCCGTACAAGGTGTTTTGTTGTAACTGGAAGGCAGCAGCAAACAGAATATGGCCAATTATTCATTCATATAGGACTGTGAGACTTAACAGAAGTCATGAGGGATCAAGTGGTGATACTTCAAGGTAAAATCCTCAGGACAGAACCCTGGGAATCTCAGATCCTTTAGTGATAGAGTTCAGCCCTAAAGCAACAGGTAACTAACAAAAACCATAGTAGAAGAATTTTCAGTTCTCCAATGCCTTGGATAGAGAATGCCCTATTGGCATGCAAGATGTGTCCTTATTTAGCCTGCAAAGCAACTACAAGCTACATGGAAATAACCAAAACAACTGATCATATTATTAAAAGTGGGATGTACTCTATATTCAATATTATAATTCTGAGAAGCCTAGAATACATTCAAATATTCTTTGTGTATTCTTCAATGATTGAGACAAATACAATAATATAGAAAAATTTCCACTGCTTAAAATGAGGTGGCTGTGAACATTTTTTCAAAATATTCATGTACTATATCATCTTTATTTCACTAACTGATTTTTTTCTTTTAAAATAAATATATTTTGACCAATGAGATAGATTATGTGATATAAAAGCAAATGCTACTCCAGCCTGATGACACACGTGTAATTCTAGAACCTTCAGTGGAAAGAGTGAATTCACACCCTAGTGGTATCCTCTGACCTTTCCTTGTGTATCACATCACATGTGTGTGTGCATACATACACATGAACATACACTGATAAAAAACTATAGGATATTTCATAAAGAAAATGTGCATTTTCTTTTTTTTTAATTTATTTTTTGTTTCCTTTAATTTATTATTTTTCCTTTAGTTTTTATTTCTTCAAGTTACATCTCAATCACAGTCCCCTCCCTATTCCGCCCTCCAGTCCCACCCTCCCACCCTCAACCCCCCATCCTCTTCCCTTTCTTTTTTAAGTTTAAGGTATATCTTATTTCCCCCTACAGTTTCCCCTTTCAGTCCAACAAATGGCTCTTACTATTATAATAATAAATACAATACAAAACAACAGAGGTAATTAGGCCACAATTATGAGGGTTATATGGCTTAGCGTACATTCCCAATGTCCAGTCCATATGTATTTGGTACGTGACTTTAACATTCTACTATCTAACCATCTCCATGAGTTTAAAGTTCTATATCTAACTCAACATTCATACTAACACAATTTTAAAAGTATCCTATTAGATCTATAACACTCTCTTGCCTTCTAAACAACTCAGAAATTAATAATGAGACTCTAGCTATCTATTCTTTAACCACCTCAGAGACCTGAGAGGAATAAATATATCTGATTTTATAGGAAGTACAGGGCCAGAAGCTTCCAAAACTAAGAAATGACATACCAGTGGCTGCCTGGACAGTTCCCATTTTCTCTCTATACATTACAGCATTGATCTTCAGTCATTTGGCCCTGTTTCTCTGACAGACATTGATTGTAGAGCAGGGGTTATGAAGGACTTGCCTACCCTGTCTTGGCAGAGCTAGGCTGTCGACTTACCTGCTTCCAGGTTTTGTCCTTTTTGGACAGCATTCTGTCTACAGTTGGAGCAAGGGGCTTTTCCTACCAAGAGATAGGCTTGTGACTAATTCAATCATCTCCCACTGGAGATTCTTCGATGCTCATCTTCTACTTGGGGTAGAATAGGGGGTGCTGTCAGGAGTTGATATGTCTTGACATAAAAAAATCTAAAGTTACGAAAACATCTTTGAATGCCATATTCTGCAGATCTCTTGAGGTTTTTGAAGAGGCCCTATCTGTCTCTTCTATTAGGGTAACCAGATGTTGCTTGTCTCTTAGCTGCTTTATTTCTGATTAGCATAGAAAATAACTATAACAGGCTGTCATCGTACCTAACATAAAGACCGGCTTGCATAACCATTAGTTGCATTTCTTAATTATCCTAAACAATTTATGACAATTAGTAGTAAAAGGCCGAAACATCACATTTCATTTTTTTTTTAACCTCCTAACCCTTCCATCCCATTTCTCTGGGGAGGGATGTCCTTATATAACAGTCCCTCATCTCAGTTGAGAGGTCGTATGAGGGCCACGAGCTTCCTCATTCATTGGGGGTCCACGAGTCAGTACCACCAGTGAAAAGTGTGTCATTGCCAGGGAGAGAGAACTAAAAAACAAACAAACAAATAAGCAGACAAATAGATAAAAAAGACTAAAAAATAGAAAAATTTTTAAAAATATATAAAAAAAATAAATAAAAATAAAAAATAAAAAGTGTATGTCCAACTTCCCTTTGGTGTGTTGGTTGTAGTATCGATACCTTCTACTATATAGCTAAAATCCTACTATAAGTGAATAAATGCCATATGCGTCCTTCTGAGTCTGGGTTAACTCACTCAGGATGAGCTTTTCTAGTTCCATCCATTTGGCTGCAAATTGCATAATTTCATTGTTTCTGATAGCTGAGCAATATTCCATTGTGTAGATGTACCACAGTTTTTTAACCCATTCTTTGGTTGAGGGACATATGGGTTGTTTCCAGTTTCCAGCTATTACAAATAAGGCTGCTATAAACATAGATGAGGAAACTTCCTTATGATTCCATGAAGAGGCATTTGGGTGTATACCCAGAAGTGGTATAGCTGGGTCCTGAGGCAAAGCTATTCCAAGTTTTCTAAGATATCGCCAGCCTGACCTCCATAGTGGTTGTACAAGCCTGCACTCACACCAGCAATGGAGTAGGGTACCCCTTTCTCCACACCCTCGCTAGCATGTTCTGTCATTTGAGCTTTTGATCCTAGCCATTATGACAGGTGTGAGATGGAATCTCAGAGTGATCTTGAGTTGCATTTCTCTGATGATTAAGGATGTTAAGCATTTCTTCAAGTGTCTCTCAGCCAGTAGGGATTCCTCTTTTCTGAAATCTCTATTTAGCTCTGTCCTCCATTTTTTGATTGGATTATTTGGTTTCTTGGCATTTAATATCTTGAGTTTTTTGTAGATTTTGGATATTAGCCCTCTGTCAGATGTGGGGTTGGTGAAAATTTTCTCCCAGTCTGTAGGCTGCCGTTTTGTTGGAATGACAGTGTCTTTTGCCTTACAGAAGCTTTTCAGTTTCATGAGGTCCCATTTATTGATTGTTGATTTCAGGTCCTGAGCTGCTGGTGTTCTGTTCAGGAAGTTGTCACCTGGCCAATGAGTTCGAGAGTTTCTCCGACTTTTTCTTCTAGTAGATTAAGTGTGACTGGCATTTTGTTAAGGTCTTTGAGCCACTTGGACTTAAGTTTTGTACAAGGTGATAAGTATGGGTCTAATTTCCTTCTTTCACAAGTGGACATCCAGTTCGACCAGCATCATTTGTTGAAGATGCTGTCTTTCCATTATGCTGTTTTGGCTTCTTTGTCAAAAATTAAGTGGCCATAAGTGTGTGGGTCTATTTCTGGATCTTCAATTCGATTCCATTGATCTACTGGTCTGTTTCTATACTAATACCATGCTGTTTTTACTACTATTGCTCTGTAGTACAGCTTGAAATCTGGGATGGTAATACCTCCAGATGTTTTTTTGCATTGTATAGGATTGATTTAGCTATTCTGGGCTTTTTGTTGTTTCATATGAAATTGAGACTAGCTCTTTCCAAGGCTATAAAAAATTGTGCTGGTATTTTGATAGGAATTACATTGAATCTATATATTGCTTTTGGTAGGATGGCCATTTTTATTATGTTGATCCTACATATCCATGAGAATGGGAGATTTTTCCATCTGCTAAAGGCCTTTTCCATTTCTTTATTTAAGGGCTTGAAGTTCTTGTTGTACAGGTCCTTTACTTGCTTGGTTAGAGTTACCCCCAGGTATTTTATGTTGTTTGTGGCTATTGTGAAGGGGGTTGTTTCCCTTATTTCTTTCTCAGCCCATTTGTTTGTTGTATAACGAGGGGCTTCTGATTTTTATTTGAATTAATTTTGTATCCAGCCACTTTGTTGAAGTTGTTTATCAGCTGTAAGAGTTCTCTGGTGGAATTTTTGGGGTGGCTTATGTATACTATCATATCATCTGCAAATAGGGATAATTTGACTTCTTCGTTTCCAATGTTTATCCCCTTGATCTCCTTTAGTTGTCTTATTGCTCTAGCAAGAACTTCAAGTACTATATTGAAGAGATACGGTGAAAGTGGACATCCTTGTCTTGTCCCTGAGTTTAGAGGAAATGCTTCAAGCTTCTCTCCATTTAATTTGATGTTGGCCACTGGCCTGCTGTATATTGCCTTTATTATTTCTAGGTATGTTCCTTGTATGAACGTTCTCTCCAGAACTTTTAGCATGAATGTGTGTTGGATTTTGTCAAATGTTTTTTTCTGCATCTAGCAAGATTATTATGTGGGTTTTTTTCTTTCATCTTGTTTATATGGTGAATGATGTTGATAGACTTTCATATGTTGAACCATGCCTGCATTCCTGGGATGAAGCCTACTTGAACATGGTGTATGATACTTTTGATGTGTTCTTAAATTCAGTTTGCTAGTATTTTATTAAGTATTTTTGCATCTATGTTCATGAGGGAGTTTGGTCTAAAGTTCTCTTTCTTTGTTGGGTCTTTGTGTGGTTTAGGAATCAGAGTGACTGTGGCCTCATAGAATGAGTTTGGCAATGTTCTTTCAGATTCTATTTTGTGAAAGAGTTTGAAAAGTATTGGTGTTATCTCCTCTTTGAAGATCCAGTAGAATTCCGTGCTAAAGCCATCTGGCCCTGGGCTTTTTTTTGGATGGGAGATTTTTAATGACTGTTTCTATTTCCTTAGGGGTTATAGGGCTGTTTAATCTGTTTATCTGATCTTGATTTAGCTTTGGTATGTGGAACCTATCAAGAAAATTGTCCATTTCACTTAAGTTTTCAAATTTGGTGGAGTATAGATTTTTAAAATAGGATCCAAATATTCTCTGGATTTCCTCAATGTCTGTTGTTATTTCTCCTTTTCATTTCTGATTTTGTTGATTTGTGTTTTCTCCCTCTGTCTTTCAGTTAATTTGCTAAGGGTCTGTCTATTTTGTTCATTTTCTCGAAGAACCAACTCTTGGTTTCATTGATTCTTTGTATTGTTCTTTCTGTTTCTAAGTCGTTGATTTCAGCCCTAAGTTTGATGATTTCCTGCCTTCTGCTCCTCTTGGGAGTGTTTGCTTCTTTTTTTTCCAATTCACCCAGTTTAGCTGTTAATTCGCTAATATGAGCTGTCACAATTTTCTTTTTGAAGGCACTTAGTGCTATGAACTTTCCTCGTAGCACAGCTTTCATTGTGTCCCATAGGTTTGGGTATGTTGTGTCTTCATTTTCGTTGGATTTTAAGAAGTCTTTGATTTCCTTCTTTATTTCTTCCCTGACCCAGTGGTCCTCTAGTAAAGAGTTGTTCAATTTCCATGTGAGTGTAGACTTTCTGTTGATTCTTTTGCTATTGAAGTCCAGCTTTATTCCATGGTGGTCTGAAAAGATACAAGGGGTCATTTCAATTTTCTTGTATCTGTTGAGGCTATCTTTGTGTCCAACAATATGGCCAATTTTGGAGAAGGTTCCGTGAGGTGCTGAGAAGAAGGTGTATTCTTTTGTGTTTGGGTGAAACGTTCTGTAGATATCTGTTAGGTCCATTTGGTTCATGATCTCTGTTAGACTCATTATTTCTGTGTTTGGCTTCTGTCTTGATGATCTGTCCATAGTTTTGACTGTGGTGTTGAATTCTCCCACTATTAAAGTGTTTGGATCGATGTGCGATTTAAGTTTTAGAAGCGTTTCCTTTATAAATGTAGGTGCCTTTGTATTTGGGGCATAGATGTTCAGTAGTGAGATGTCCTCTTGGTGGATATTTCCTTTAATGAGTATGTAATGCCCTTCTCTGTCTTTTTTTTTATTAACTTCAATTGGAAGTCTATTTTGTTTGATTTAGGGTGGATACCCCAGCTTGTTTCCTGGGTCCATTTGCTTGGAAAATCTTTTCCCAGCCCTTCACTCTGAGATAGTGTTTATCTTCAGTAGTGAGATGTGTTTCTTGTATACAGCAAAAAGATGGGTCTTGTTTACAGATCCAGTCTGTAAGTCTGTGTCTTTTTATTGGAGAGTTTAGTCCATTGATGTTGATGGAAATTAGTGACCAGGGGTTGTTATTTCTCATTATTTTGGTATAGCTGGTTGTCTTGTGTTTCTTTTTGTTTTGTTGCTGTGGAGGTTTCTATTTCCTCTGTTTTCTTGGGTGTAGTTAACTTCTCCGTGTTGGAATTTTCCTTCTAGGATCTTCTGTAGGGCTGGGTTTGTGAGGAGATTTGTTTGAATTTGATTTTGTCATGGAATATGTTGTTTTGTCCATCTATGTTGATAGAGAGTTTTGCTGGGTATAGTAGTCTGGCTGAGCACCTATGTTCTCTCATGGCTTGTAGGATATCTGTCCAGGCCCTCCTAGCTTTTAAAGTTTCTGACAAGTCGGGTGTGATTCTGATGGGTCTGCCATTGTATGTGACTTGGCTTTTTCTCTTACAGCTTTTAATATCCTTTCTTTGTTTTTTACATTTGGAGTTTCTATTATTACGTGGCAAGAGGAGTTTCTTTTCTGATCTAATCTGTTCGGTGTTCTGTAAGCCTCTTGGGTTTCTTCTGGCATCTCTTTCTTTAGGTTTGGGAAGTTTTCTTCTATGATTTTGTTGAAGATATTTCCTGGACCTTGGAGTCGGGAGTCTTCTCTTTCCTCTATGCCTATAGTTCTTAGGTTCCGTCTTTTCATTGAGTCCTTGATTTCTTGGATGTTGTGGGTGAGAGATTTTTTAGCCTTCTCATATTCTTTGGATGTTGTACTGATTTCTTCCATCGAATATTCCATGCCTGAGATCCTGTCTTCCATCTCTTGCATCCTATTTTTGATACTCACATTTGTAGTTCCTGTTCTCTTCCCTTGATTCTCCATTTCCTCTTTTAACTCTGCCTGTGTTTTCTTTATTGTTTCTGTTTCTATTTTCCTGTCTTGAATGGTATTGTTCGTTTTGCATTTTTCCTTCTCCTGTTTGCTTGTTTTTGCCTGGAAATCTTTCATTGCTCTGTCCTTTTCCTGTTCAAGTTGAGTCACCTTGGCTTGCAGCTCTTTCTTGGTGTTATTCATTGTTTTGACTTGTAAAATTGTGGCTTCTTTGAATTCCTTCATAGATTTAAGTTCTTCTTGAAGGGACTCGATCACTTTCCATAATGTAGAATTGTCATCGTTTTCATGTGTTTCAGTTGTGGTGAGGTGGTTTGGGCTGGATGGAATAGCGTTGCTTTCTTTTGTTGGAGACATTTCGGTCTTTTTTTTTTTTTTTTGGTCTGAGGCCTCTGGCCATACAGAATTTTTTTGCTGTCTTCTGGACTTGGGTCCAAAGGGGGCACTTTGGTGTAGGATTTGTGTTGCCTTACTCTACCCCTATAAGGTGAGTCATTCAGCCCCGCCTCCTAGGTGGAGACCTAACTAATCCAGGCGGTAGAGCTGTGTACAAGCAAGCTCTGGTTCCCTGCTGGAAGGGCCAGTACTAGTACAAAAGTCCAATATAGGACAGTTTCAAATATCTCGCAGTTTGCCCAGGGTTGCGGTTGGTTCCTGTAGTGGGTAAATCTGCCTACCCTTCAGCCCCAATAGCCTTGCCACTCCCGGGGCTTGGAAACTAGCAAGTGACCTCACAGCAGTGGTGTTGCGATCTGCAGTCTGAAGGCACTTTGCAGCCGAGCTATGCTCACTTCCAAGAGTCGCAACCTTTTGCCAGGTAGTTGGATTGTCAGTGCGAGACTGGGAGTCTCTCCTGTTGGGGGATTGGTGGTCCCGATTCCCAGGTCCAGTGGCTTCCTTGTGTGTCTGAGAGTGGGAAGGAGCATCCAGCCCAGGGACTCTCAGTGGTCCCTGGGTAGCTGGGTGAGATTTAGAAGGGGTCATGCTGTTTGTACAGCGTCCTGCAACACTCGCTGCTTTGTGCCTGTTAACCTCGAAATCAAAATACATCCGCGCAGGCCACCGCCATCTTGGATCCTCCTGCATTTTCATTATAACATATAAAGATCAGTATGAGGCCATTTAAAATATACATAAACACGGAAATGGGCATAAGGGAGCCTTCCGGATCATTTAAAGTTATACTGGGACATTATTCCAGGATGTGTCGCTGAGCCATCCCAGTATTTCACAGACTGTGATTTTGATCAACTCAGCATGATTAGGACATGTGTCTTATACATCACAGGATGATTTGGGGGAAATTATTTGTTTTTTTTGTTCAATTTTATAATTTATTGCTTCAGGTTACATCTCCATCATGGTGTCTTCTTTCCACCCCTCCCAGTCCCAACCTCCCACCCTCTATCCCCTCTCCCTTTCATCCCACTCCTCTGTAGTGGAGTGTCCCTACATAACAGTCCCCCACCCCAGTTCAGCAGTCATATGAGGGCCAAGGGCCTCCTCATATACTGGGGGCCTACAAGGCAGCACCACTAGGGAAGAGTGTCTCATTGACAGGTAACAAAGTCTATGTTCCTGTTCCCTTTGGTGCATTGGTTGTAGTACAAATATCCTGTACTATATGGCTAAAATCCGGCCATAAGTGAATAGATGCCATGTGTACCCTTCTGAGTCTGGGTTAGCTTACTCAGGATGAGCTTCTCTAGTTCCATCCATTTGGCTGAAAATTGCATAATTTCATTGTTTCTGATAGATGAGTAGGATTCCTTTGTGTATATGTACCACAGTTTTTTAATCCATTCTTTGGTGGAGGGACATCTGGTTTGTTTCCAGTTTCTAGCTATTACAAAAAAGACTGCTATGAACATAGATGAGGAAACTTCCTTGTGATTCAGTGAGCAGTCATTTTGATGTATACCCAGAAGTGATATGGCTGGGTCCCGAGGTAGAGCTATTCCAAGTTTTCTTAGATATTGCCAGACTGACCTTCATAGTGGTTACACAAGCCTGCACTCCCACCAGCAATGGAGGAGAGTTCCCCTTTCTCCACACCCTCACCAGCATGTGTTGCCTTTTGAGCTTTTGATCTTAGCCATGCTGACAGTTGTGAGATGGAAACTTAGAGTTATCTTGAGTTGCATTTCTCTGATGATTAAGGATGTTGAGCATTTCTTCAAGTGTCTCTGAGCCTTTAGGAATTCCTCCTTTATGAATTTTCTGTTTAGTTCTTTTTCCCATTTTTTGATTGGATTATTTGGTTTCTTGACATTTATCTTCTTGCATTCTTTGCAAATTTTGGATATTTGCCCTCAGTCAGATGTGGGGTTGGTGAAGATTTTTCCCCAATCTGTAGACAGCCGTGTTGTTCGAATGACAGTGTCTTTGACTTACAGAAGCTTTTCAGTTTTTTTTTTTTCATTGAGGTCTCATTTATTGATTGTTGGTCTTAGGTCCTGAGCTGTTGGTGTTCTGTTCAGGTAGTTGTCACCTGTGCCAATGAGTTCAAGGGTTTTTCCAACTTTCTCTTCTAGTAGATTTAATGTGTCCGGCCTTATGTTAAGGTCTTTGACCCACTTGGACTTAAGTTTTTACAAGGTGATATGTATGGGTCTAATTTCATTCTTTTACATGTGGACATTCAGTTGGTCAAGCATCATTCTTGAAGATGCTGTCCTTTTTCCATTGTGCGGTTTTGGCTTTGTTGTCAAAAATTAGGTGACCATTGGTGTGTGGATTCATTTCTGGGTCTTCAATTCAATTCCATTGATCCACTGGTCTGTTTCTATACCAATACCATGCTGTTTTTACTACTATTGCTCTGTAGTACAGCTTGAAATCTGGGATGGTGATACCTCCAGATTGTTTTTTTTTTTTTTTTTTATTGTACAGGTTTGATTTAGATATTCTAGGTTTTTTGTTGTTCCATATGAAATTGAGAATAGCTTTTTCAAGGTCTATAAAGAATTGCATTGGTATTTTAATAGGAATTGCATTGAATCTATATATTGCTTTGGTAGGATGGCCATTTTTATTATGTTGATCCTACCTATCCATGAGCATGGGAGATCTTTCCATCTTCTGATGGCCTCTTCAATTTCTTTCTTCAAGGGCTTCTTGAAGTTCCTGTTTTACAGGTCATTTTCTTGCTTGTTTAGCGTTACACCCAGGTATTTTATATTGTTTTATGGCTATTGTGAAGTGATTTGTTTCCCTGATTTCTTTCTCAGCCCATTTATTTGTTGTATAAAAAAGGGCTTCTGGTTTTTTTTTTTTAATAATTTTGTATCCAGCCACCTTGCTGAAAGTGTTTATCAGCTGTAAGAGTTGTCTGGTGGAATTTTTGGGGTCGCCTATGTATACTGTCACATCGTCAGCAAATAGGGATAATTTGACTTCTTCATTTCCAATTTGTATCCCCTTGTTCTCCTTTAGTTGTCTTATTGCTCTAGCAAGAACTTCTAGTACTCTATTGAAGAGATATGGTGAAAGTGGGCATCCTTGTTTTGTCCCTGAGTTTAGAAGAAATGCTTCAAGTTTCTCTCCATTTAATTTGATGATGGCCACTGGCTTTCTGTATATTACCTTAATTATTTGTAGGCACAGTCCTTGTATGCCTGTTCTCTCCAGAATTTTTAGCATGAAGGGGTGTTGGATTTTGTCAAATGCTTTTTCCTCATCTAGTGAAATCATCATGTGGGTTTTTTTTTTCAGCTTCTTTATATGGTGAGTTACATTGATGGATTTTCCTGCTTTCTGCTCTTCTTGGGAGTGTTTGTTTCTTTTTTTTCCAATTCACCCAGCTTAGCTGTTAGTTCACTAATATGAGCTGTCACAATTTTCTTTTTGAAAGCACTTAGTGCTATGAACTTTCCTCGTAGCACAGCTTTCAATGTATCCCATAGGTTTGGGTATGTTGTGTCTTCATTGTCGTTGGGTTTTAAGAAGTCTTTGATTTCCTTCTTTATTTCTTCCCTGACCCAGTGGTCATCCAGTAAGGAGCTGTTCAAATTCCATGTGTGTGTAGGCTTTCTGTTGATTCTTTTGCTGTTGAAGACCAGCTTTATTTCGTGGTGGTCTGATAAGATACAAGGTGTTATTTCAATTTTCTTGTATCTATTGAGACTATCCTTGTGACCAACTATGTGGTCGATTTTGGAGAAGGTTCCATGGGGTGCTGAGAAAAAGGTGTATTCCTTTGTGTTTGGGTGAAATGTTCTGTAGATATCTGTTAGGTCCATTTGTTTCATGATCTCTGTTAGACTCAATATTTCTCTGTCTTCTGTCTTGATGATCTGTCGATTGTTGTGAGTGGGGTGTTGAAGTCTCCCACTACTAATGTGTTGTGATCGACGTGCACTTTAAGTTTTAGAAGTGTTTCTTTTACGAAAGTAGGTGCCTTTGTATTTGGGGCATAGATGTTCAGTATTGAGATTTCCTCTTGATGAATATTCCCTTTAATGAGTATATAGTTCCCTTCTTTGTCTTTCTTCATTAACTTCAGTTGGAAGTCTGTTTTGTTTGATATTAGGATGGCTACTCCAGCTTGCTTCCTGGGTCCATTTGCTTGGATTTTCATATGTTGAACCATCCCTCCATTCCTGGGATGAAGCCTACTTGATCATGGTGTATGATACTTTTGATGTGTTCTTGAATTCGGTTTGCTAGTATTTTATTAAGTATTTTTGCATCTAAGTTCATGAGGGAGATTGGTCTGAAGTTCTCTTTCTTTGTTGGGTCTTTGTGTGGTTTAGGAATCAGGGTGACTGTGGCCTCATAGAATGAGTTTGGCAGTGTTCTTTCTGATTCAATTTGTTGAAAAAGTTTGAAGAGCATTGGTATTAGCTCTTCTTTGAAGGTCTGGTAAAATTCTGTCCTAAAACCATGTGGCCCAGGACTCTTTTTGGTTGTAGACACTACCTCAGAGTAAAGGGCTGGGAATTTGATATCTACAATAAAAATAAAAATGTTTTATTGTTACTCAGTTATTTCAAATTATACCAAATATTTCCTTACACTTAGAATTTTAGTCCTTAACCTAGACTGTACATTGAAATTATTTACATAGTTTAAAAACATATGCCTAGAGTTTACTAGTTTACCAAAACTAAACTGTTTCATTATACGTTCTGTGTTATTTCATTATCTTTACTAGGCCTTCAACTAAGTAATCCTAATTTAATTTATATATACTATCTACTTTCTTAAATATGTTTTTCTCTCAGTCTCTTGTTCATGTTTTATGGTGAACAGGATATCTTATGTTTGAATAATTGTATTTCTTTGGCTATTCCTTTAATTTTTATTATTTCCTCTAAATTCCTGTATTTGTCTTTACTTGGAATGTACTTTTTCATATTGATGATTTTTCTTAAGTATGCAGCGATTATTATTTTAATCTCTTTAAGATTAGAAACTGGGGGATAGAATGGCATATGGAAATAGCTTGATGATTTGCACAATTTTCTTGAACATAGAAATACCTTGATGACAAACCTATATTTTTTTTACAGTAATGTGACCAATGGCTCATTAAGATGCAGTTGCTAAATGTCACCTAAAAGTAACATTACTGTGTGAACCTTGCAGGAATGTCCAACCTCTGATCTGTACAACTTCTGCGGGCCAGGAATTTTATAAACATGAAAACCTAAATAGAGTATTATGGGTTCTTTTTATTTGGTTGCTTTTTGTATTGTACTTTGATTGTGTGGGTCTCTCATGAGGACTTGTAAAATGACAGTATTGTGTTGTCTGGTTGTAGCCTTAGTCCTGTTGATGAGTTAATCTCCCTAAAAAATAGCATTAATTCCTACAGTTGAAGCAAGTGGTTTTTCTTGCCAAGAGAATGGCTTACCACCAATTTAATCATCTCCCACTGGAGATTCTTCGATGCTCATCTTCTACGTGGAGTAATATAGGGGGTGCTGTCAGGAGCTGACATGTCTCGATATC
>CAJQZJ010000222.1:1771295-1783074 GCA_907164525.1 Lophiomys imhausi
TCTCATAGTTAAATTTTGAGTTGTTTAGGAATCAAGAGGGTGTTCTGATCTAAGAAGATATTTTTAAACTTATGAGGCAAGTTAGTATGAAAGCTGAGTTAGATATAGAACTTTAAACTCATGGAGATGGTTAGATAGTAGAATGTTAAAGTCAGGTGCCAAATACATATGGACTGGACATTGGGAATGTATGCTAAGCCATATAACTCTTATAATTGTGGCCTATTTATTTCTGTTGTTTTGTATTGTATTTGTAGTTATAAGAAAAAGAACCATTTTGTGGACTGAAAGGGAGAGCTGTTGGGGGGAAAAAGAAATACCTTAAACTAAAAAAAAAAAAAGGGGAAGAGGATGGGGGTTGAGGAGGAGGAGGGTGGAAGGGTGGGACTGGAGGGGGGAGTAGGGAGGGGATTGTGATTGAGATGTAACTTGAAGAAATAAAAAATAAATTATTAAAAAATATTTATACTTTAAAAATTAAAGTATAATATAATATTTAGTAAGAAAATAAGACATTTCTGCCTAAGACCAGGAACAAAGTCAGCATCCCCTCTTACAAGCCTCATTAACATTGAATTGCTTATACTAACAAAGACAAGGATAGGAAACAAAAAACCACACAGCATTGGAAGAGAGGAGAAGATGTGAACCCTTCCTCTCAGAAGAGTTTACACTCTCCAAAACCAATAAGCAGGGATAGAACAGATACACAGCTACTTTCTAAGTAAGTTGCTTCTACATTATAATTTGTGCAATGAAATACTAGAATTAAGGGGTTTTAAATATAATTTGCAATAGTATACAAAGTGTAGGCACTGTTGTATAAATCAGACTCTCTATAGAGAGATACAATAAAACTTACAAAAACAATATGCTGTAAGCATCAGAAATACAATTTACAAAGAAATCAGTGTATGGAAATCATCGTCACTCAAGTAGACATGATGTCAATAGGCTCCCAACTACCTACCTACCATGGGTTAGTGTATTTGATTTTATGCTTCTTTTTCATGTAGCTTGATCTCTCTTACCTATCAGTTCTTTGAGTCATCAGAGTTAGCATAGTTGCCTGGTCTCTGCTCTTCAGTAAATATCTTTGTTTGCTTAGTGTTTCTATTGAACATAACTTGGAAATCAACTATAATGTCAATTGATACCTGTGGTAGTTTAATAGGTATGGCCTCCATAGATTCATATTGTGAATGCTTGGCCCATAGAGAGTGGCACTATTAGGAGGTGTGGCCTTGTTGGAGTAGGTATGGCCTTGTTGAAGGAAATGTGTCACTGTGGGCACAGGCTTTGGGATCTCCTATGCTCAAGCTATGGCCAGTACACAATTTCCTTCTGCTGCCTTCAGATCAAGATGTAGAACTCTCAGCTCCATCTCTATCACCATGCAAGCATATATTCTGCCAGGCTTCCCTCTGTAATGATAATGGACGAAACCTCTGAAGCTGTAAGCTAGCTCCAATTAAATATTTTCCTTTATAAGAGTTGGCGTGGTCATGGTGTCTCTTCACAGCCATGGAAGCCTCTAACTCAGACACCTATAAATGAGCACACAAGTATAATTCATATGTGTGCATAGTTGAGCAACATAGTGTATTTGATTACATGCTTCTTTTTCTGTAGTGATATTTCCACTGCGAGAATTATAACACTATATCTTAATATATATTGTTGTGAAACTGATGTGTACAGTAGTTGTCAATATTATGGAACAAATAACACTGATCTCCTCTTTACAATTCCCCCCTCATTTAATTGAATGCATTTCAAATCTACATGAGAAAAACTGATTACCTAGTGTCAGTACCATAGAAAGTGATCTTTATCTTCTCTTTGGAGAATGATGCCATTCCATTTTCAAATATTATAGAGTAGACAATGAAGCTGAAAACACTAGCCAAAGCTGACTCACTATATAACAGTTTAACAAATAAGCATTATTCTAACTTTTTATGATAAAAGCCATTTCTCACCCACTACAAAGACAAAGAAGAAAAAATTCAATAAGTTTGATTATATCACTAGGCAAAATACTGTATGAGATGCTATTATTCTTAAGGTAAGTAAGTAATGTTGAGAAAAATATCATAAGCACAATACAAAAAAAGAGACCTGAAGCATTTAGGGGCATGAAAAGACAAAATGATTAGTTTTAAGTACTGACAATAACATTTTAAATTTGTCTAAATCTAATATTTTTTTATTCATGATGCATCCATTTTCATGGAACGTTTTAAATGCTCATGGGCTGGGTGTCTTCATTAGTTTGGGACTCTCACACAGGACAGAAAATTGGAAGCAAGCATGTATGACTAGAGAAATAAAAATATTTTCACATGTAAAAAAATTCCCAATAACATGCACAGCCTGACAGTCTTTGGAATGGAGACACTCAGAGAAAATATACATTTAGAAAGGGTGACTATAAATTGCACAAAGTACTTTACTGACTTCATGTCATTCTTTGAATAGCAGCAATTAATGTAGACCTTTCTCCACAGAAAGAGGCCACTTGATTTCAAACACCAGTTCGTTTCCTAATCAATTATGTCATTTGCCATATCACCTTCTCTTAAATAAAGTGAGCAGAAGACTAGGACAAAAATTTCTGTTTTCCACTGTCCAAAATGCCAAGATAGCGTATTTTAGTAATACAGTCTACATTTGCTAAAGATATTAGCAAGTTTAGGGTAACAGTAGCATTCATTTTTTGACACCAAAACAGACATCCAAGTTTTGTTCTGAGGTCTAAAGCACTCTACCCCAATGCAGTGCTGGTGTTAATAGCTACAGTCAGCAATGCACATTTTCATATCCCCATAGAATCTAAGACTAATCACTTTTATATATAAATACATTTAGTGTAAGTACCCAAGAGACTACAGTGGCTGCTATAGTTATTAATGAAACTGCACTTAATTTGACGCTCAGCCAAATTATATGCTAGGAAAAACTCAAGTAGCTAAACATGATCTGAGCCCAAAGATGATACTTTCTATGTTTTATAAACAGATAAACTGTGTAAAATTTCTTAGGTGTCAAACTCGGGTTTACTTTCCCTTGGGTGTGACATATGTAATGTTAGTGTTTTGTTCTGGGTGCTTGCTTTTCTAGTCCTTACACATCACATGCCTAACACAAAACTTGAGTCAACAGTAAGAGCAAGAGCAAGGACGAATAGTAGCTGTGTTACTACTTCTATTCTTTCATCTGAAGTTTATAATATATTAATTAATGTTTATATATACAAATATACATAAATATACATGTATATATACACATGTTTATGTATGTATGCACATATATATATGCTTAGATACTTGTGGTTTATAGCTACAGTTAAGTTACTATAACATATTTTTCCAAATTTAGTTCAATCTTTACCTCAAAAATAATATGTAATGTCATTGGAACCTCTTGGAAGTGTATATGGGCTGCATTTGATATCTGATTAAGATAAGTAAGAATTCAAGAGTTCGAATATATATATATATAGAGAGAGAGAAAAATTAGCTGCTCCCCCTCCAACAAAAAAGAACCTCATCACAAGGATTGGGGTTACTCTTTCTCAACCTTCTCATACATTTTATTTTATTAGTAATTTGGATCAGAAAAATACAAAAGAATGAGACTTCTCTACTAATAATATGAAATATGAAATGTACTTTCTCTTTTGAGGAATTCTGGATTTTATGAGTTGAGTGATGAGGTGGGTAATGTGATCTAATTTTTTTCAAGAGAGAGGACCAAGCATATCTGTGATCATCATTCCATATGTGGATTTTTTTAATCTGTAGAATGCTTTGGGATTTGTGTGAATTTTAATTGAAAACATCAAGGTAGTTCTCACAGAATGGAATTCCTATCCATCACTCACCAGTATTTAGAGATCCCTGTCAGGCTGCATATGAAATTCATCATAAAACTTTATTCTTTTTCATATATTGTCAAGACAGATAATCTATCAAAAATGTCATTTTCTTAGTTTATATAATAATAGATCCAAGGGAATATTTTAACGTATGTCTATTAAATGGAACTCAACAATGGATTTCCTCTTAATTCTATAGACTTTTCCTTTATTATTTCATCTCCTCTTCTTCTTCATCTTCTTTTTTTCTTCCTTTCCTGAAACAGAGTCTTACTTCTGTGTATGCCTGGTTGACCTGGAATTCACAGAGATTTGCCTGCCTCTGTGCCAGGCTTCTATAAAATCAGTTAGCACAGTATTTAGTTACTTGTTCCTGCTTTCTGTATTTCATTGGAAATTAAAAGTTTATACCTGAATTATATAGTATAATTAAATTTTATTCCAGTTATTATTCCCTAACATGTACTCTCACATTCACTACAACATTGCATATTAGCAAAGGAAAGTTAAGTTCCAAAAACTAATATTTCTTTACAACTTTATTTTATTTTAAATTTTTTTATGTAATAGATTTTAGCCATATTTTTGCCTCCCTTAACTCCTCCCAAATTCTTCTCCCAAAACATCCAACTTCATATTCTTTTCCAAAACCAAACCAAATCTCTCTCTGTCTCTGTCTGTATCTCTGTTTCTCTCTTTATATCTCTATCACACACACACACACACACACACACACACACACACACACACACACACATGCACACACAGAACTGTGAGTCTGTTTTGTGCAGACCAACTACTCCAAAGCATTAGGCCTGCCACGTGGTATGGTTGAAATACCTAGTGTCATTCCATTGAAGAAAACTGGTTTTCTCTCTCCAAGAAGCTATCAACTGCAAATATCTTCACTATGGGTCTGACTTTGCACCTGTTTCTTTTTTTTCATAATAGGATTTTGTGTGGCCTGAACTTGTGGAGGTCTTGTATGTTTTTCACAGTGTCTGTGAGTCCGTGTGTGTTATCAGCTGTCGTGAGTCTAGAAGAAGCTCTTCCCTTGGAGTCACCCACCATTTCTGGCTCTTTAAATCCTCCCACCTCGTTTTTGTTTTTTGTTTGTTTGGTTGGTTTTGGGGTTTTTTTTTTGTTTTTTTGCATAGATAGATCCTTGAGCCATAGACACTCAAATGTCTTCTGGTTATTACACAAGTCAGCTCTTGAATTTCCCCTCTGTATTCCACCTTCACAAATTCAGAGATTTAAAATGGTAGGGTCATACCCTTTCCTTCCTTTTTTCTTTCTCATCTTTTTTCATTATTTAAATGAGATCTTACTCTACCAGCCAAGCTGATCTTGAAATCTCAAACTTCCTTCCTGTACTGCCTGAGTTGCTAGTGATGGGCATGTGCCACAGTATTTGGCTCTAAATACTGTATTTTTCAAATATGTAAAATAATACATGTAAGACAAGTATCAGAGCAATAATTTTCATCATCTCTTAAACATGGACAAGCCGTTATTTTTGTCTACTAACCTTCATTAAGAAAGTCTTTGTGCATGCCCAATGTGGTGGACCCCAACACTGGAGGAGAAGGATAGATGGGAGAAGGTGGAGAAGGTAGGAGGGTGGGTCCGGGAGAGGAGAAGATAGGGGGATATGATGGAAATGTAACTTGAATTAATAAATAAATATTAATTTTTAAAAAGAAATTCTGGGTGTATTTTTGGGACTCCTAAGACCAGGAGTGGGTGTGTTTCTAACACTTTTGCCTGCTCCTGGGACTCTTCCTCCTATGAGGTTACCTTGTTCAGCCTTGATAAGAGAGATTTTTCTTTGTCTTAGTGTACCTTGTTTTGTTCTGTTTGGTTGTTGTCTCTTGAAGGCCTGCTTTTTACAGATGAGAAATGGAAGAGGAGTGGGTCTTGTGGGGAGGCAATGTGGGAAAGAGCTGAGAGGAGTAGAGGGAGGGGGAAACTGTGGTTAGAATGTATTGTATAAGAGAAGAATGTATTTTCAATTTAAATAAGAAATGACTTTTGTCAATTGACAAACATGAGTGTCTCTATTACTTAATAATCAAATGGCAATGGCAATGTTTTCTAATTAAAAAATAGATTTTGAAAACCCAACCAGTCTCTGATGGTCATGTCTGATAGTGTCCCTAAGATCTATGATTTAGTGATTTCTTTTTTGTTCTTATGAAAACATATGTCTCAGTACATTAAACATGATTTAGTTACACAGCTTTAACAATTTTACATCATTTGATCACTATCTAATGAAATGTACTGTAATTTAAACCAAGAGACATCCATTAATCTCTAAAACAATGACTACTGACATCTAATAAAAATGTGTTACATGAAAACCATGACTTAACTAAACTTCCAATAATTCTTGAAACATTTATTCTTCTATTTCTTATATGCATTCCTGGTAGAATCTACAATGCAATTACTCTTCTTTAGTTGGCCCATATTCTGTTTTTTTAAATGGTGATCTAGAAGCTTAATATAAAAGAGCTCAGCAATTTCAGGTACATATTCCCTTCATGAAACCCTTAATAACTCCTCTACTTGAGGAGACTACATTATGCCACTACAGTCAACCTTTCTTGCCTATATTTTGAGTCATATACTCAAGGCTAAATTTACCATATCTCTTTCAATATTGGCCTAACTGTAGACCTCCCTATATCTTTAAGTATTGTTTCTTGTGTTCTAGTTTTCTAGTCTTGCTATAATGCTTGGCAACAAATGTCAACTAGACCCCAAGGAAGCAAGGTTCTAGGCACACTTGTGAGGACTTAAGATTTGCCTATGAGAATGTCTCTTGGTTATGTTAAGCAATGTAGAAAGAGACCAGTTGGTTATGGGCAGGAAAATTGCCTTGTTGAGGGACCATGGACTCTGAGAAACAGAAAGGATAAGGAAATACTAGCATGCATTAATTCACTGCACTTTGTTCTTGTCTGTGGATGTAATATGGCTTTAGTTCCTTCTGCCCTGACTTCCCTACAGAGATGGACTGAATCTGTAAGCCAAGTAAACCCTTTCTTCATTAAGTTGCTCCTATTGGAGTATTTTATCACAATAACAAATTAAACTAAGATTCTGCCATATCACTATTGCTTAAAAACAAAACCCATGTTTACTGATTGTATTGGTGGGTTTTGTGCCAATTTGATACAAGTTAGAATCATCAGAGAGGAAACAGCCTCAGTTGAGGAAATTCCTCCATGAGATCCACAAAAGACATTTTCTCAATTAGTGATCAACGGGAGATCACTGCACAATAGGTCCAGCCTATTGTTCATTTTGCTACCCCTGGGCTGGTGGTCCTCAGTTCTGTAAGAAAGTGGGCTGAACAAGCCATGTGATTCAAGCTAGTTAGTAAAACCCCTCAACAGCCTCCACATCAACTCCTGCTTCTAAGATCCTGCCCTATTTGAATTCCTAGCCTGACTTCCTTCAATGGTGAACAGTATGGTGGAAGTAAAAGTTGAATAAACTTTTTCCTCCTGAATTTGCCTTTTGGTCTTGGTGTTTCGTGGCAATAATAGAAACTCTAAGACACTGATTTAGTACTCAGAGCTCTATGCAATCTGACGCAAACACCTTCAGAGTGCTTAGGATGTGACTAAAAATAGTCTCAGTTTTCCTCTTTTCTTCCTATATTCTCTGTTACTCTGCTGTATTTTCTTCCTTTACAAGCTACTATGTCTTGGCATATATCTGCTTTCTTATCTCCTACAAGTCTCTCCTTTTAACTTTCAAGAATCATGTTTGTCTTCCATGTGCAAGAAATGGAATCTTTCATGTTTTACGTAGAGGTGCCAAAGTCATTCACATACAGCATTGCAAATTTATAATAGTTCAATTGTGTGTACATTGGTTTGTATGTAATAATACCTGAATAAATTCTAAGCCATACCAAACTACTGTATTTCCACAAATATTTACTGAGACACACACACATCTACTGTCTACTTGTTTATGTTGCCTGTGGCTGTTTGTGTGTTACAATAATAGTGGTCACAACTGCGATACAATATGGTCTACAGGTCCTAATTTATCTCTTGTCTAATTCTACAGGGAAAAAGATTACTGACATGTGATAGAATATATGGAAGGGACATGTGGCAAAAAAAGCACTTTGGGTGCCTAAAGACATTCCCAAGTATATCCCAATCTGCACTCTGACTCTATTCTTTCACTGACCTTTCTTCACTGTCAGCCCAAGTCCCAGGTCTGAAAGACAATTGGGTAACTCATCGGAATCAGAGACTTTGTAAAGAGTCTCTCAGAATCATGCCTATTTAAAGACATGTATACTGAGATCCCCTAGGTAACATTTTGTGGTCAGTACTTGGGATATATGGTCTTCACAGAGCCAATGAGAAAATATAGCTGCCAGTCAATCAGAGCAAATTAATTTCCATAGTTACACCGAGACTGAAGTCCATCAGGGTTCAATGATAATGTGATCTCTTCCCCCATGGAGTGTTAGAAGATATTTCAGAAGGAAAATTCCCCCCTTTATATGCCAAAAGGGTATATCTACCATACTCATTTTATTAAAATCAAGTGAATTTGGGTAATTTAAAGACTAAAAGTAATCTGCTCCAAGTAAAGAATTGAAATAGTACTTTTTACATGAAAACTGGAATAATCATATTACTCTATTCATAATTCCTTGAGTATATAAATATCCATATTTATATAGCTATCTAGTTAAGTATTCTCATTAGGAAATCTAAAAATTCTGAGGCTTACATATATTTAAATTTGAACTCTAGCTAAGAATGAAATACATTATTTTGAGTTATTCTAGCCACATATAATTTTGTATTCATGAATTAAACATTGAAGTTTACTTAGCAGCTATAAGCATGATAAAAATAGTATACAGTGAAGACGTCTATGATAGAATGATGTAATATAAAGAACCCAAGTTTTCTAGCAGTTGGAACCAGGTTTGAATTTGCCTTCCCAAACGGACTAGGCTTATTTTATGTCTTTGGATTACACATTTGCCTTAAAAAAAAAAAAAAAAAGCAAGCAGTGTGATGATTCCTCAGTGAAGCCCATACCAAAATTACATATGATAGCTGCTTTTGTCTACCTGGTATTTTATGCTCTTTCTGCTAGGATCTAGGAGTATCCTCTGGCCATACAGTTTATGGCTAGACCCAATAAGGTCCAGTTACCATGACTGCATGCACCTGGTAAATTTCCTCTAAGTCCTAAGTCCGAAAATGAGAGTTGTCCCCAAAATGTTTTATTGAGGTGAATGTCTTTTTTTGTCCATTAGCTCATAGTTCTGAAAGAGGGTAAAATTTAGGGATACTGAAAAAAAAAATGTCCTTCCACGTATAGAAAGTCTACTTGTTTTAAGAGAGACCAAAGGTGAAGTCACAGATGGTTGCAGAAAAACTGTAACTCTGAACTTCTAGTTCTAGGGTCACTAGAGATATTTTACAGCACAATCCTTCCAATACCCGCTAACACTGCATTCCTGGGAGCTAGGATACCAATACATTATGAAATGTTGATCAAAACAATAAAGGATGCATGCAATAAATATCAGTTACCTGCTTCTACTTCTGGGTATAAGAAATAAGAACATCTGGAAATAAGATGAGTCATTTGATGTCCCTGCCCTCATCATGTAGCTGGTGTGGGACCTTCTGTTGCTTTAATAGGGTACCTTTCTTGCTTCCTATTTATTCCTAATATTTGGAACAGCATCTGATATATAGTATGCAAACAGTAAATAACTACACTCGTGTGAGACAGCTCAGTTTGTCCCCAAGGCCTGATGGCCCGAGTCTAGTTCACAAGACAGGCATCATGGGAGGAGTGAACCCACTTCCAGAGCTGTTTTCTGACCTCTATGTGAGTCCTGTGGCAGTAACATGCCCAAATCTCAATAAATAAATAAATATATAAATACAAAAATAAATACATAAATGCATCAGTTGAATGAAAAATGTTTGATTAATTACCTAGATTACCAATATTATGACTATCATAACAGATTCCAAAAGGCTGTAGATGAAAATGTAAATATACACACATAAGAAAAGATTAATTAAATTGTTGCTATTGCAAATGTATAAAGGACTGCTTGTCCCCAAATACAATGGATAAAAATGCCAACGTTATCCTTTTCTCCTTATGATACTAAAAGCAAATGCTGCCCTAACAACTCATAACCAAAAGTTGCAAAGTCCTTGTAATGAAACCACAGGGATGCTTGCCTTCTCCACTGACACATATAAGAGTCCAGGAACACCAAACCACTGAAGATTAAAAGAACACGGTTTTGCCCAAAGTCCCTTTTGCCAATAAATTACTGAGATCCTGCTGTGCTGATATCCTTTCTTATTTCCTTGTCCACCATTATCTCTTAGATTTTCTTTATCTGGAGTTGTTTATATAAAGCCCACTCATTAATAACTTTCAAGTCAGACTAAGACTACTTTTGGCCTTGTGCCTAAAAATCATATTACATGTATCTTGATCTCCCTAGAGACTAGTCTGTGTATCTGGTTATCATTTTCCTAGATACAACATAATTCTGGATATATTTCCTAATTAATTGCAAACTCTTACTCTCCAATTTTGATGGTGGCTATCTTTGTATAAGAAAACTATCAATTTTGCATTTCACTTATTTTTCTTACAATTATGGGGATCATGAAAATGTCTTGTTCAACTAGATTTTTATACATAATGTAATATCTCTACTCGTAGCATAAAGCCATTAAGAAAAGAAGTCTTTTTAAAAAAAATTACAATTCTACATTAACGCAATAATTTGTATCATTATATGATACAAGGATGATGTTGATTTAAAAAAACACACACAAGGGTTGGGAATGGAGTTCTATATTAAAGCACTTACTTATCTAGCATGTGAGAGGTAAAGGAGAACAAAAGGGGAAAGAGGGATGAACAAAGGAAGGAGAATTAACCCAGAAAATCTCAACAGAAATATACATTAGATTGTGTGTTAGCTGTGCATTTATTTGGAAAAAAATACTTCATATGATTCTTTTCCCCAGGGGAAATATTATTTTAAGGAGATATAATAACTATCAATTTAATGTCAATATAAACAGAATATTCTTGGTTCCTAAAAACTCTGAGACAAATATGGACATATTTTATTCAAACACAGTAAAGCATCATTAGTCTAAACCTTCCCAGACAGAAGGGAAGATGTGTTGAACCCAATCACACTAAAAGTGGTATGAACAGAAAGCATTTTACATAGACCCAGCAATAATCTATGTGTTTTTGTTCATTTCCGGTTTGACCTAGCTGAATGCTTTCAGGTGTCATTCTGTATCAATACTTTCCCCAAATGCTTCTTTAGCTGGAGGCTCAACCGACAGCCACTGTCAGTCCATTTATTCTCATGTCAGTTGATGATGATCAATTACTGACACAATGTGGTGTCACTCCATCTCAGGTCAGGCCTTTCAGTGAGTTTTAATAGCATGAGTTGAGCAGAACACACCACATGTGGGCTGCCGCTGACAAAGCAGAAACTGAAGGACTGGAAAGCACCGAAGTAGACACTAGCCTTTGTTCCATAATTGATTAGCCTCATAAGAAATATTAGCATTAGCATATTTAATGCCTATTTCATGAGAAATGTATTTGTGACAAAGGGGGTTTGTTTGTTTGTTTTTTCTTAGAAAAAGGCAGAGATACCTTTTTTCTTTTTTTTAAGAAAAAAAAAAACCAGATATACCTTTTGTTAGTAGTAACATTGTCAGTTGACTCACTTATTAATGCAGATAATCGATCTACAAAATCATGCTTTCTCAGCTTTGTTGGCTACAGAAATTTCTTTTGAACTAGAAAAAAATACTGTCTTCAGATATATAG
>CAJQZJ010000222.1:1792600-1809889 GCA_907164525.1 Lophiomys imhausi
AAGAAGAAGAAGAAGAAGAAGAAGAAGAAGAAGAAGAAGAAGAAGAAGAAGAAGAAGAAGAAGAAGGACAGAACCTTTATCAAATGGTGCTGTTCAAATTGGATGTCCATATGTAGAAGAATTACTAATAGATCCATACCTATAACCCTGCACAAAATTCAACACCAAGTAGATCAAAGACCTCAATATAAAACAAGATACACTGAAACTGATATAAAAGGAAGTAGGGAATATCCTGAATGCATTGGCACAGGAGATAGCTTTCTTTGCAGAACACCAATAATGCAGGCTCCACGATCAACAATTAATAAATGGAACCTCATGAAACTGAAAATGTCCTGCAAGGCAAAGGACATCTTCAATTGGACAAAGCAGCAGCCTACAGAATGGCAAGAAAGTTTTACAAACTCAACTTCTGATTGAAGGAACCCTAATTGAGACCCTGAAGGACCCTGAGGCCCCAAAGAGGCTTAATCTTGGACCAGACCAACTCCATGACATGGTTCAGTTTCTTGTTAAAATAGAACAGGCCTGGGCTCTCAGTTCTCAGGAATGAACTCAGCAGTTACTGTAATAAATGCAGAAAATGAGCACCCAATCAGAGGACGCCTAGCCACCTGGCTTGAGGAAGATAAGATTGCTAAGGTTGCTTAAGTGCCGATTTGAAAAACTCTCCCTGTTTTATGATCAACTCATGATTGCTCCCCTGTTTTAAGATGAACTCATGATTGTTGGCTAACTAGGCCAAAGGGACCCGCATATTTTCTAAAGGTCACCCATGCTTTTTCAGGTTGAATGCTCCAATCATGTTGAAGATTACCTACCTCACCCTGGAATTTCCCTGAATGCCTTCAATGGAGCCTGCAACCTCACCTCTGTTGAAAGATTTGCAACTCAAATGGCTGTGAAACACCTAAAAAGATGTTCAACATCCTTAGCTATCAGGGAAATATAAATCAAAACTACTTTGAGATTCCCTCTTACACCTATCAGAGAGGCTAAGAACAGTAACACAAGAATAGCTCATGCTGGTGAGGATGTGGAATAAGAGGAAAACTCCTTCATCTGGCAGAAGTGCAAACTTGTACAGCCACTAAAGAAATCAATACGGTGGTACCTCTGAAAGTTGGGAATCTATCTACCTCAAGACTCAGAAATACCACTGTTTGGAGATGGTTTTGTGCACTGTGTATTCAAATGCTAGTTTCTGTACCCAGAGATCTGGTTGCAGTCTGGACTTGGGCATCCTCATTATTATTGAAGGATTTTCGGTCTCAATGCTGTGTAAAAATTGTCCTCCATCACCTCTGACTGGTTAATAGAGCTGATTAGCCAATAACTACACAGGAGAGTTAAGTCAGAATTTCTGATCCCAGGGAGAGGGTCTCAGGTGGAGGCAGAGAGAGTGAAGTCACTGTCAGGACACAGAAGAAGAACAAACAGCCAGGGCAAGACTAAGGTGGTAGGTAATGGGACACATGGTGGGAAGTGGGCCAGACTAGTGTTAGACTGGCTCAGTAATTGCCCAGCTATAGTGTCTGAATATTTAAAAAAAAATAATAGTTCTCTATGTCATTACTTAGGAGCTAAGACAGTCTTCAAAAAACTTGCATTTAAAAAACCTCAAATACTATGTTGCAGAGATACGGCAACAGTGGGCATCCTTACCTTGTCCCTGAGTTTAGAGGAAATGCTTTTAGTTTCTCTGTATTTAATTTGATGCTGGTTACTGGCTTGCTGTATATCACCTTTATCAAGGTATGATTCATTTATTCTCATTCTCTCCAGGACTTTTAGCATGAAGTGGTGTTGGATATTGTCCAGTGCTTTTTCAGCATCTAGTGAGATGATCATGTGGGTTTTTTCTTTCAGCTTGTTTATATGGTGAGTTACATTGATGGATTTTTGTATGTTGAACCATCCCTGCATTCCTGGGATGAAGCCTACTTGATCATGGTATATGATACTTTTGATGTGTTCTTGGATTCAGTTTGCCAGTATTTTATTTAGTATTTTGCTTCAATGTTCATGAGGGAAATTGGTCTGAAATTTTCTTTTTTGGGTCTTTGTGTGGCTTAGGAATCAGGGTGACTGTGGCCTCATAGAATGAGTTTGGCGGCAGTGATCCTTCTGTTTCTATTTTGTGGAAGATTTTGAAGAGCATTGGTATTAGCTCTTCTTTGAAGGTCTGGTAGAATTCTGTGCTGAAACCATCTGACCCTGGACTTTTTTTTGGTTGGGAGATTTTTAATGACTGCTTCTATTTCCTTAGAGGTTATAGGGCTGTTTAATCTGTTAACCTGATCTTGATTTAACTTTGGTAGGTGGAATCTATCAAGAAAATTATCCATTACACTTAAGTTTCCAAATTTGATGGAGTACAGATTTTTAAAGTAAGACCTAAATATTCTCTGGATTTTCTCAATGTCTGTTGTTATTTCTCCCTTTCATTTCTGATTTTGTTGATTTGGTTTTTTTTTTTTTCCCTCTACTTTTTAGTTAATTTGGCTAAGGGTTTGTCTATTTTGTTGATTTTTCTCAAAGAACCAACTCTTGGTTTTATTGTTTCTTTGCATTGTTCTTTTTGTTTCCAAGTTGTTAATTTCAGCCCTAAGTTTGATGATTTCCTGCCTTCTGCTCCTCTTGGGAGTGTTTGCTTCTTTTTTTTTTTTTTAACCAGTTCTTTCAGTTCTGCTGTTAATTCACTAATATGAGCTGTCACATTTTCTTTTTGAAGGCACTTAGTGCTATGAACTTTTCTCTTAGCACAGCTTTCATTGTGTCCCATAGGTTTGGGTATGTTGTGCCTTCATTGTCAATGGATTTTAAGAAGCCTTTGATTTCCTTCTTTATTTCTTCCCTGATCCAGTGATCATTCAATATAGAGTTGTTCAGCTTCCATGAATGTGTAGGCTTTCTATTATTTCTGTTGTTGTAGAAGTCCAGCTTTATTCCATGGTGGTCTGATAAGATGCAATGGGTTATTTCAATTTTCTTGTATCTGTTGAGGCTTCCTTTGGGTACAAATGTATGGTCATTTTTAAAGAAGGTTCCATGCAGTGCTGAAAAAAAGGTGTATCCTTTTGTGCTTAGGTGAAACATTTTGTAGATATCTGTTAGGTCCATTTTATTCATGACTTCTGTTAGGCTCATTATTTCTCTGTTTGGTTTCTGTCTCAATGACTTGTCCATTGTTGTGAGTGGGGTGTTAAAGTCTCCCACTACTAATGTGTGGGGATCAATGTGTGGTTTAAGCTTTAGAAGAGTTTCTTTTACAAATGTGGGCGCCCTTGTATTTGGGACATAGATATTCAGTATTGAGATGAATTTTTCCTTTAACGAGTATGTAGTGCCCTTCCTTATCTTTTTTGATTAACTTCAGTTGGAAGTCTATTTTATTTGATATTAGGATGGCTACTCTAGCTTGCTTCCTGGGACCATTCGCTTGGAAAACTCTTTCCAGGCCTTTACTCTTGAGGTAGCATCTATTTTGTTAGTGATATGTGTTTCTTGTATGCAGAAAAATGTTGAGTCTTGTTTATGGATCCATTCTGTAAGCCTGTGTCTTTTTACTGGGGAGTTGAGTCCATTGATGTTGATGGATATTAATGACCAAAGGCTGTTATCTCTTGTTATTTTGATGTAGGAGGTGGTTGTGTGTTTCTTTTGGTTTAGCTGCAGTGGAACTTTTTGCTTCCTTTGTTTTCTCAGGCCTAGTTATCTTCACTGGGTTGGAATTTTCCTTCTAGGATCTTTTGTAGGGCTGGATTTATGGGAAGATACTGTTTAAATTTGATTTTGTCATGGAATATCTTGTTTTCTCTATCTATGTTGATAGAGAGTTTTGCTGGATATAGTAGTCTGGCCAGGCACCTATACTCTCTCATGGCTTGTAGGATGTCTGCCCTGGCCCTTTAGGCTTTTAAAGTTTCTGAGAAGTCAGGTGTGATTCTGATGGGTCTACCATTATATGTTTCTCTTACCACTTTTAATGTACTTTCTTTTTTCTGTACCTTTGTAGTTTCAATTATTAGGTGGTGGAGGAATTTCTTTTCTGGTCTAATTTGTTTGGTGTTCTGTATACCTTTTTGAATTTTACCAGCATCTCTTTCTTTAGGTTTGAGAAGTTTTCTTCTGTGATTTTGTTGAAGATGTTTTTTTGGACCTTGGAGTCAGGAGTCTTCTCTTTCCTCAGTGCCTTGGTTCTTAGGTTCCTTCTTTTCATTGAGTCCTTGATTTCTTGGACATTGTGAGAACTTTTTTAGATTTCTCATTTCCTTTGGATGTTGTACTGATTTCTTCAATTGAATCTTCAATGCCTGAGATTCTGTCTTCCATTTCTTGTATCCTACTTTTGATACTTGTGTCTGTAGTTCCTGTTCTCTTCCTTTGATTTTCCATCTCCAGGATTGTCTCTGCTTCTGTTTTCTTTATTGCTTCCACTTCCACTTTCAAGTCTTGAACAATTTTATGTGTTTTATACATTTCCTGATCCAATTTGTTGGTCTTTGTCTGCAAATCTTTCAAATCTTCCATTGTCTTGTATGTTTCCCATTCATGTTGGACTATGTAACAGGCTTGGAAGTCTCTAATGGTATTCTCCATTGCTTTCATTTGTTAAATTGAGGATTCTTTAAATTCTTTCAGGGATTTAATTTCTTCTTGTAAGTACTCCATCATTTTCCTAAGTATAGATTTGTCATCATTTTCATGTGTTTCAACTGGGCTGGGATATTCAGGACTTGCTGTGTTAACCTCACTGAATTTTGTTGGAGTCTTATTTCCCTGATTTTTGTCAGTTTTGTTCTTTTGCTGACCTTTAGCCAACTGGTTGCCCTTAGCTGATTGTTCCTGATGTCTTCTGGACCTGGTGTCAAGGAGGTAACTTTGGTGTAGAGTCCATATAATCTTGGTGGTCTGTAGCTTACCACAAACTAGTTGAGGTCTTGAGATGTGGGCTGTGTCACTCTGCCCCCCACCCCTGAAGTTTACCCTTTCCCATTGTGTCCTAACTGGGGACTCAGGTCAAAGATTGATTGGGATGAGTTATTCCAGCCTGCAGGGTCTTCAGTTCTAGCAGGTCTTCCTAGTCGGTGGGGCTCAGAACACCACGGATTGTAGGATAGAGCTGCAGATCTCCCACCTCTCATGTGTCTGATTTAGGGACAGGTCTGTGGTCATGGTCCCCCAGGTGGCTTCTTCTAGGTGGTCCCCAGGGCACTTCTGTGCCTCTCAGCCCTAAGCAGTAAGGCTTTGTAGTCTGTATCACTCAGGCAGTGGACAACAGCCAGAACTCGCTGCTCCCATGCAGGAGCTGTAGATGCTGAAGATGAGACATCCCGACGAGAAGGGGCAAGGTGCATTGGCTCCAATATGAACACCACAACCCATCTGCTTGGACTCAGTGCAGCTCCACAGCCTTATAACTTGTCCACCGGCCTTTCAGCCCACTCTGATCTTACCATTTCAATGGTACTGCCATCCTCTTTAGGGCATTGGAGTGACCATGTGAATGCCTGGTGCTCAGGAAGCCAGGAGGTACCACTATTTGGCTGTTGGTTCTGCCTGCCAAGGCCCTGCAGTGATCAGACCTTCAGGACACTATACTGGTGCAGGAAGATTAGCCCCCTGCCCTATCTGGACACAATGTTCTTCCACATAATTGTGTATCTAGTATAGGGACCTGTATGTCCAACACTTTTCTGGGTAAGCTCAGATATGCTGAGGCCTCCCAGTCTTCTGTTCTACTGGAGATAAATCTTGGTGATCCCGCAGTTCTCCTGTATAGAATGCCGGCGTGGAAGCTGGGTACTCTGGAGGCTAGTAAGTACCCCTGTCTGGGGTTCAGAGCTACTCATTGGGCATTTGAGTGGGTCATGCCCACCTCCACGGAGGGCTCCATGCCAACATCTGCTCCAGGCCCCGAGCCTCTGCTCCGCGCCGCTGGCCTCTGCTCTGGGTGGGTCTCTGACTCTTGATTTTGCTACTTGGACTCTTTTTCTTCTGCTGGATTGTCATATCCAATTTCAATATGATAGTTTTTGCTTTATCTTATATATTTGGCTATAGGTATATATCTTATACATATGTATGTAACATATATATATATATATATATATATATATCTGTTAGATGTCAGATTGTTTTGTTGTTGTTTGGGGGGGGGTTGTTTTGGTGGGTCTTCTGGAGTTTTTGTTTGTTTTTGTCTAATGAGAAGCAGAAAGGGAGTGGATCCACAGGAGAGAAGAGGTGGTGAGATACTGGGAGGGTTACAATGAGGAGACACTATAGTAAGGCTATATTGTATGACAAAAGAATCAATTTTCAACAAAAGGTTAAATAAATAAAACCCTTTGGGATTAGTTTTTCTTGGGGATTACACTCATTAACTGAGAAATTTTCAAGGAATTTCATTTTTTTACTTGGTACATTTATCAGATTATGAAGCATACCCATTCATCACTTCCTATCTTTCTGAGATTTTTAAGTCAAGGATTTAATAGGAATGCCCATAATTTCATTGTGCTTTTGTATGAATGTCTTAGATTGATACTCTTGCTTGAATTTCATTCTTAACTAGGGTGATTTGGCATCTGTAGAAGCTGAGAATTTCAGGAAGAACAATTACTGACTCTGATGTTTAGCAGTCATTCATTCAGTTTATAATTTCCTGTTTTATTATACCAGAAACATCAAGAAATAAGCAAAGAAATTTTCTAGCTCCTTGGGAGTAAAATTCTCATTTATAGACCACTTATAGCATTAGGAAAACACTCTCAGCTTTCCATGTCACTTCTCATGTCTGGGTGGTTAAATTTCTGTAAAGAAACAATAGATTTTCTTTCTCTAATAATATTTACCTCATTTTCCTGAAAGCCCTCAGTAGTAGCCATGTAAAACCAGGAATATTTTGTTAGTAACTATTCCACAGAGATCTGTAACACTCTAAATAGTTACTGCTTATTCACAAAACTCTACAAATTTTGAGTTTTCTTTCAATAGCATTCCACTACTGTTCCAATGGCAGATCCACTAAAAAAAAAAAAAAAAAAAAAAAAAAAAAAACAAAACAGTAGTTTTTAAATCTTTGCAATATAGATTAATAGCAAAGTCTAACAGTTGAAAATAGTGGTCATTTGTGACCTCAAATATCTAAGAGTCAGGAAATTGGATGCAGTGTAGCTGAATGTCTCTCTGTCAGGATCAGTCATGAGGATGTGTTGAGCCTGTTGGCTCTAATCTTTTTAGATAGATTGGACCATGGATCCTTCTTGAAGACAGATTGCTAGTAGACTCTTTAAGTGGTAGCAGCTTTTCTCTAAAATCAGGAACTTATGAGAGAGCAAAGAAAATAGAAGACATAACTGTTTTTATAATCTGATCTTGGAAACACTATCATACCATTTGGCTGATATTGTATACATTAAGTGCCTCTAGTCCATAGGAAGAGCAGAGATTAATAAAAGAACAATACAAAGAAATGGAGAAAGTTGAGAATCATCTTAAAATGTTCTAATGAAAAAGAATCAATGACTTTCAATTTTTCTAGAGTGAATTTTTACTTTAAAAAAAGTCATCATTAAAAAGCTAAAAGAACTTAGTAATAGAAAAACTAAGAAAAAGATAACATTGGCACTGAAATATAATAGATATAGAGGCTGTAGAGATGGTTCAGTCTTTAAAGTTTAGGCTCAAAACCAAATAGATGAAATATTATATAAACTCATGAGAATAGATCCAAATAAGAAATAAATTATACATATATAAAGATTGTGTTTAAAGAAAGACCAATAATTTATTCTTGATTTGAAATATTCTCTGCTGTGGTTTGAATGAGAAAACACATACATAGGCTTATATATTTGGATGCTTTTTTTCTCTACTTGTGGAACAATTTGGTAAGAATTAGAAGGTGTATCCTTGTTGGAAAGGGTGTGTAAATGTGTTAGGGTTTTGTGCTTTCAAAGCCTACACAATTTCAGTTTGTTCTGTGCCTTATTCTTGTAGATAGATGTAAGCTCTCAGCTAGTGCTCTGCACTGGACCTTCCTGTCTGTTGCTATGCTTCCTACTATGATCATTATTGACTCTAATCTTCCTGAACCACGAGTTGCCAAATTAAATGCTTTTTTACATAAGTTCTTTTGCTCATGGTGTTTAGTCATGGCGATAGAAAAGTAACTAAGGCATTCTCATTAATTTAACAAGTTCAAATATTGCATTGTTGTCTTAAAAGGTTAATCATACTAATTATTTCTAAGGAGTAACATTGACAATAATTGTTAACTGTTAAATAACGTTATATACTTCCCTTCACAAATTGCAAACCTCTCTCTCTCTCTCTCTCTCTCTCTCTCACACACACACACACACACACATACATACACACAAACAGAGAGGGGGGATTGAAGGTTTCTTCATAGTTAAAGATATTTCATGTATTGCAAACTTAAGAATCTCAGAGTCATTATTATGACTTTTAAAATAAGAAATGATGACATATGATAATTTTCTCCATTTCAATAGTAGCAAGCCAAGAAATACTCTGTTTGTAAATTAGGCACATAATAGCAATGGACACATTTTAAAATTAAGAGTCAAGCAATAAAACAAGCAAAGTAAAAGTATAATAAAATGTGTGAGGGGGTGAAATGCAGATACACATAAAGTTCATAATTTATCTAGTTTTTGAGATGGGAGCTTGAATATATTGTCAAAACTGATAAATCAAACAGTAGAACTACACATACATTATTTTGTTTATGATCATGATGAAGAATGAAACCTGCATACATCCTTAAGAGATGAGATGAGAAGAAAGATTTACTCTTCACTCAAAACTATTCCATTTTTTATTGCATTTTAGCATCTTAATGTAGAACTTTTGAGATTATGAGATTAAAGTAGCTATCTACCACAACAAAAATGTTCTGCTTCTTAGTTAAAGGTCATAGAATTCACTCTAGGTTTTGTAGAAATTGGGTATTTAAACTATTTAGCAGCATTTATATTATATTTTGTTTGTTGGGTGTGTTAACCCTTAACCCGCCATTATAAATAAGCACAGAACAGACTCCTGATGGATTTTAACAACACTTTGCCTGAACTGAGCAATCTTGGCCCATCTAAGCTAGCTCTTATTCTATTCCCCAAATATGACTCCACATATACATATGTCTCCTGGGCTGTTATTCCCCATGCTATGCCGATGTTCCAGGCCATATGGAATGGCGTTCTTTTCTCTAACCCATGGAGTGTGTCCTCCTTCCTGTTCTTTGTTTTGCTGCTTGTCTTGGAGGCTCCTTCTACCATGAACCTCTCTGCTTCAGAAGCCTGTGCCTTAGTCTTACCTACCTCTGGCTTTGCCCAGTCTCAGACCTTAGCATTTATTTAACCAGAGACAATGATTAGAAAACAAAATAACATACAGCAAGCAGGACCAATTAATTAACATTTAGAATGCATAACATTATCCCACCAAGGTTTTATCTAGTTTCCACAGGTTTGCTCCCACAGATACCCAGGTAGTTCAGATGACCAAGGCATTAGTTTGCCCCCAGCACTCGTCTAAGTACAATAGAATGGGACATAGGAGACACTGTGACTTTCAGGATAGAATCCTGAAATGCTTTGCTGCCTAATTCTGGGTCTATGGGGATCTTCACTCTAAGTGCACAAGGTATCTGACTTCCCAGACAGCAAGGAGATAAGGAAGCCTAACCAAACATCATGCAAAAGCCATAGAGAAGTGAAAAAATGCTCAGATGTATATCAGCTGTGTGTCTGAGTAAAGAAACTATCTGTTTGAGTGAAGAATCCATTGACCTGTCAGATGTACCCAACACCAGCTTTCAGGCAAGACCCCAGAAAGTCCTGACTAGCTCTTCATAATCAAACCTCACAACTACTAGGGTCAACTAAATTGGTAGGTGAGTTATCCTTCCATAATAGATAATCAAAATAGTCCCTGAAATCAAAACTTAAAGATAGAGATAAGATCAATTAGAAATTTTCATGTATCCTCAAAATAATCCTTGTACCCAAAGATTTTTTTTCTGATTTTGTAATTCTTGCTTTAATTTTTATACTCAGATTTTATATTCAATATTTCTTTACTATATGCATTTGGAGACATGGCTAAAACTCTGCCATGCAATATTGAGATCCCTACTCAACATGGACCATTTTGTATTTTTATAGGACTATATTCATTTAAGATAACAGGCTTTTGTTAACTATCAATGATCCAGGATAGATCATATTCTCTATTCTGTTTCCAAGGCCAATATTTAATTCTTTTCTTTTTTTATTCTTCTCTCATACAACGTATCCTGACCACAGTCTACCTCCCTTCCCTCCAATCCTCCCAGTCCCCTCCCCACCAGCACCTCATGCAGATCCACTGCTCCTCTGAATGAGAAAGTAATGAATAGCCTTAAACATATCAGCACAGAAGATAATATCCTAAACAGAGCACCAATAGTACAGGCACTAAGATCAATTAATAAATGGAACCTCATGAAACTAAATAGTGTCGGTAAGGCAAAGGACACCATCAATGGAATGATCTTTAATTCTAAAGACCCAGATAATTTCTATTATAATTATGAGTTATAAGTGTTTATCAGGCTCAGAATACGCCATCCTATAAACTAAATTTATAAAATAACCTGGTAACCCAATATTAAGTCATAGTTTATATATAAAAACTGTTTCATTGATACATGATAGTTTTATGAGGCAACTAATCTGTTTCTGGAACTAAATTTCAATTCAATTGTGCTTTGTTTATGCAGAAACAAAATATTAAGAGTTCACAGTATTATCAAAATTACCTGTGATGGTATAAAAATGGATGTATAGGATTTATGGCAGGCAGTAACACCAAGAAAACATGCAAGATAAAGCAGTTTGTAAGTGGTAATTTCTTAGGGACACTACTGATAGGAAAAGTCAACACAGTTAACTTTACTGTCATCTTTCCTGGATTAAATGTTAACCATTTCCTCTTGGTAGTGTGAGTGAGTGAGTGAGTGAGTGAGTGAGTGAGTGAGTGATTTAACTTATTGCTAGCTTGCTAAGGTAGACTGCCATTGAAGCAAATGACAAATCCTGTTACAGAATCTTGTTGTAGGCCTGGAAAAAAGTTAGGTCTCTAATGCAATGTCAATTAAATTGCTATCCTCATGTATCATATGCTTATACTTGATGTTATCCTTAGGTTTAAGAACTGTTCTGATGAGAAAGTGAGCTATTTTTGGAGGAAGGTCTTATACCACCCTTTCTGAGGCACTCTCTAATTGGCTAATCGAAGTCACTGATGGGCATTTAGCTGGGCAGAGGGAGAATAGGAAGGCAGAACTTCCTGGGACTAACTAATGAACCCTGAGAAGAGACCGAGGCAGCTCTCTGTTCCCAACATAACTCAAAAGCAGCAAGACATTTGGGTGTGAGCCCTCTGAGTTATGAAGGTACAACAAACCACAAGGCGGATTGAGAATGTTTTGTCAGGTTAACTTAGATTAGCTAATTGAGAGTCATCTAAGGCCTAAGTGTTGAAACATTAAGAAGTCTTAGTGTATTTAATTATTGGGAAAAGTCCACCACAGGTTTCAAGGCTTCAACTAAGGCAGGCCTACAGGCCTCCAACTAGGCTGCTACTATTTGCTCCGTGGGCCTATTAAAACAGTTTATATGTATTAATAAATATATTAGTTAAAAGAGTTGCAGTTTCAGAGGTAGTGAAGCTACCCTTGGCCCAGGGTTTTATCCACAGGACAAGTCAGGCCACCAGCTAAGGCAAGTTAGACCCTCCAGGCCTATAGGCTTACTCCCAATCCCCCACTGGCTCCTCTGTTGGCCAAATATAACAGTTTATGATTATTAATAAATATCTTTGTTAACAAAGTTGTGGTTTAAAGCTATCACTCCAAGTATTCACTAGTAATACCAAATAACCTGTTTTGGAGTTCTTATTTTGGTCCCATAATCCCTGAAGGGCAAACAAAAATAAAGAAAAATACAGTGAAATCAGTAAAATACTAACAAATACCATGCTTGCAACCATTATCATGAAATACAAATAGACTGGCAAACTCAAATAAACACAAAAGCCCCAACAATAAATCTGAAAGGAAATTAAATTTTACATGGTCAAAAAATAAAAAATAAAATTCCATTATAACCACCACTTTTCTTTTTTTTAATTTACTTATTGCTTCAGGTTACATCTCCATCATAGTGTCCTCTTTCCACCCCTCCTAGTCCTGCCCCCCCCACCCTCTACCCCCTAACCCTTCCATCCCACTCCTCTGGAGTGAAGTGTCCCTACCTAATGGTCCCCCACCCCAGTTCAGCAGTCATATGAGGGCCAAGAGCCTCCTCATACACTGGGAGCCTACAAGGCAGCACCACTAGGGAAAAGTGTCTCATTGACAGAGAGAAAAAGAAAAAGTCTATGTCCGTGTTCCCTTTGGTGTGTTGGTTGTAATATAGATATCATGTACTATGTAGCTAAAATCCAACTATAAGTGAAAAGATGCCATGTGCATCCTTCTGAATCTGGGTTAACTCACTCAGGATGAGCTTCTCTAGTTCCATCCATTTGGCTGCAAATTGCATAATTTCATTGTTTCTGAAGACCGAGTAGTATTCAATTGTGTAGATGTACCACAGTTTTTTAATCCATTTTTCGGTTAAGGGACATCTGGGTTGTTTCCAGTTTCTAGCTATTACAAATAAGGCTGCTATGAACATAGATGACGAAACTTCCTTGTGATTTGGTGATGAATCATTTGGATGTATACCCAGAAGTGGTGTGGCTGGGTCTTGAGGCAGAGCTATTCCAAGTTTTCTAAGATATCACCAGACTGACCTCCATAGTGGTTGCAAAAGCCTGCAACTCCCACCAGCAATGGAGAAGGGTTCCCCTTTCTCCACACCCTTGCCAGCATGTGCTGTCATTTGAACTTTTGATCTTAGCCATTCTGATAGGTGTGAGATGGAATCTCAGAGTCGTCTTGAGTTGCATTTCTCTGATGATTAAGGATGCTGAGCATTTCTTCAAGTGTCTCTCAGCCTTTAGGAATTCCTCCTTTGTGAATTCTCTGTTTAGCTCTTTTCTCCATTTTTTGATTGGATTATTTGATAACCACCACTTTTCAAAAGAACTTATTTTATGTCTCCCTGATGTGAAATAATCCAATGAAGCAAGTAGTAGAAAATCTGTGTTGAAATATTTTTAGTTCCTTAAGCATGAGATTAGATCATTAAAATGAGCCATACATTGCATGATATTTACCATACAGTGTTCACTAACCTTCAATTCAATTACTGCAATAAATATGAGCTCCATGGAAAAGATGATTTATAATCCTTTCTGACATTCCTAATCATCCACGTACATCCTTCCATGAACAAAATAATCATAGGTGGCCATTTCCCCTCAGTAATAGGCACATGAGTGGTCATAACCGTGGCTTGTACAAAGCTGACTAGTGTCAAACTTCTGATAAACCTACAATATGGGATCACCTATGGTTAGACACTGCTTCACAGAGCACTTTATGGAAAAAAAAGTCTTTAAAAATTATAAGATACATAGAGAAACACAGAGAATAATGGGACAGAGAGAGAAAAAGAAAGGAAGAGACACAGGGAAAAAGAAAGTGGGGAATAGAATGAAAGGGAGGGAGAGAGTGTGGGAGAGATGGAGGGAGGGAGGGAGGGAGGGAGAGAGAGACAAAGAGAGAAGCCATGAGAATGAAGGCTAGCCATGCTGCAATTAACAGGTAGAAGTAAGAGAGCAGAATTTGGGAATTAGTTCACTCCTTCTATGCTAGGTCCAGTGCTTATAACCCAGGGGAACAGGCTTTCAAAAACAAGTGTTTTTACTTGCAGAACCATCTATCTTGCTCTCAGGGGAAGTTTTAAGGAGCTATCAGACCTAGGACAGATGCCTGGGAGTGATTGTGATACCCCTTAAAGACTCAGTCTTCAGAGTTGTGCTATCCTGCTTCTTCATCCCACTTTCCTTCTTTATCAAGGGAGTACATCCTCAAATCATGGAGGGAAAATTGTGAAGTTTAATTTACAAGTGCCAGATTCATGAAGGTTTTGTCATCCAAATGTAACTTTCTAGACTTGTTATTTTAGCACATGATGTTGCCTGGTGGGATATGAATAAATATTTGATGTATATTCTTAATCTAGAAGACCTACAGAGTTCTCGAGACATGGAAAATCTATGCTCACCTATTCTAGGAAAAGATGCTACAGAAAAAGAAATGGATTACAAATCTGTCTTTCTACACACAAATCTATGAATGACAATGTAAAACCTAAGAACAAAGCCATTAAAGTTATTCTAAGGAGAGTTAGCACCTTGCATCTGAGCATTTCAACACAATTCCAGGCTCTTGACCTATTTCGAGGTATTCAAAATTTTGGACAATTTCTATGTATTCCCAAGAAATCCTAATGTTCCCAGATTCCTCCTGGTTAGAACTCCATTCATTTACATATTTAATTATGATTTCAAAAAAGTTTTGTTGAGTACCAACTGTGTATCAGACACGAACTTTTAAAACTGAAATTGGAGATGCAACTGTGTTGTCCTGTAAGGAGTGGACACATTCCTAAGAGTTACTTACAAATAACTCTTACATAATAATCTTACAAGTAAGATTACTACATAATAATCACAATATAACACCATGAAGTTTCAAGTGGCAGATATGACACCGTCTAGGTGACTGGAAATTTACTGAAACAATAAAGTTAGGCATTCATAGTGCGTAGTCTATACAGTGTAAAATATGATATTATGAGTTCCAGGCCCACTTTGAAATGTTCACTACTACAGTCAAGCTATTTTCATATTCATCTCACATTGAAAACCTTTTCACATTGAAATGGATTTTTAAATAATTTGGAAAATTTTTCACTATTTCTTCCAGATGAAAATATCTACTTGGGGGGCCAAGATGGTGGCGACCTACACTGACGCATTTTGAATGCGGGGAAAAAAGAGCCATAAAAAACACAGAGTTATTGGGCACTGTGCAAAAACCGGAGGGGCTAGACCCCCCCCTCCCCGGGAACACTCACAGCTCCTAAGGGACTGTTAAAAGTCCCAGGGCAAGGCTCTCACCCATCTCTCACAGACACGGAGGCCACTAAACCCGGGATTCGGGAACTCCCATTTGGAGAGGCGCCTGGTAAGATCAATCGCAACTTACAGCAGGCAGAATCAGGGTCCACTTGGCCATAGATCGCTGTCCTATTGGGCTCCCCACACATCAGGTTGAACTTATACCCACTTAAAAAACTTTGCGAGATAGTGGAAGGCTTAGCAAGGAACAATCAGGGGGCTCAGCGGGTGGTCCGCAGCCGCTCGTGAAGCGGAGGGCGGGAGGTTCCGAGAGAGCGCGGGAAGCTGGGAACACAAAAGCGGGCGGGAGGGGCCAAATCCCGCACACTCACGGTAGCGCAGCTGGAGAGGGAGCACGGCTGGAAGGGCCAAATCCCCGCGAGTCCACGAGTCCACGGCAGGTAATCTGGGGAGAGAGACAGGCATGGGCGGATCCAGGGATCCGTGCACCCACAGCTGAGCTGCTGGGACGAGAGGTCCACTCAGGCAGCCGGAGGATCCGGGGCTTGCGGTACCCATGGGACCCGTGGCGGCGCAGACAGGAAGGGAATCAGGCACAGAGTCCAGCCCTGTGGCGAGAAGCCTAGAGAGAAACCAGAAATCGGGACCATAGCTGTATCCTGGAAAATCCAGACATATTAGGTGTGGAGCCAGACCCTGTCAGCCTCCCTGACGACAAACAAAGCCCACAGAATCTGTGCCTGGGCAAACAGGCCCATACCATCAGAACCATTACAGGCTGATAACTCAGAGTGCAACATAGGGAAGTCTGAATTGGGAGCAGTGAAACAATCCTGGTCCATTACTCACAACCTGGGAATAGGATGCACCAGATCACAGTGCCTCTGGCGATTAAAACCACAGTGACCTTGAAATCCCCCTGTAAGCAACGACAGATAGCCAAGTAACTTGTCCCCTGCACCAAATCATCCACTGTGGTTCCAAGCACAGAAAACAGACAGCGAAATGCATCCAATGGCGAAAGGTCAAAAAAAAATAGAAATCAAGGAATTATGACTCCAACAAAGCAGAACCATCCTAGCTAATCCAATTCGGATGACCACACACCAACAGAAACACATGAAAACATTGACAATTCTGCATTATGGAAAGTGATAGAGTCCCTGCAAGAAGAACTTAAATCTATGAAGGAATTCAAAGAAGCCACAATTCTACAAATCAAAACAAGGAACAACATCATTAAAGAGCTCCAAGCCAAGGTGACAGAGCTTGAACAGGAAAAGGAAAAATCCATGAAAGATTTTCATACAAAAACAAGCAAGCTGGAGAAGGAAATGTACAAAACGAACAAAACCATACAAGACATGAAAATAGAAATAGAAACAATAAAGAAAACACAGTCAGAGTTAAAAGAGGAAGTGGAGAACCAAGGGAAGAGAACAGGAACTACGGACGTGAGTATCAACAATAGGATGCAAGAGATGGAAGACAGGATCTCAGGCATGGAAGATTCAGTGGAAGAAATCAGTACAACATCCAAAGAAAATGAGAAGGCTAAAAAATCTCTCACCCACAACATCCAAGAAATCAAGGACTCAATGAAAAGACGGAACCTAAGAATTATAGGTATAGAGGAAAGAGAAGACTCTCGATTCCAAGGTCCAGGAAATATCTTCAAACAACATCCAAAGAAAATGAGAAGGCTAAAAAATCTCTCACCCACAAAATCCAAGAAATCAAGGACTCAATGAAAAGACGGAACCTAAGAATTATAGGTATAAATATATCTGATTATATAGGAAGTGAAGGGCCTGCAGCTTCCAAAACTAAAAAATGACATACCAGTGGCTGCCTGGACAGTTCCCATTTTCTCTCCATACATTACAGCATCAATCTTCAGCCATTTGACCCCATTTCTCTGACAGATATTGGTTGTAGAGCAGGAATTATGAAGGACTTACCTACCCTGTCTTGGCACAGCTAGGCTGTCGACTTACCTGCTTCCAAGTTTTGTCCTTTTTGGACAGAAGTCTGTCTACAGTTGAAGCAAGTGGTTTTTCTTGCCAAGAGAATGGCTTACCACCAATTTAATCATCTCCCACTGGAGATTCTTCTATGCTCATCTTCTACTTGGAGTAATATAGGGGGTGCTGTCAGGAGCTGACATGTCTCGATATC
>CAJQZJ010000222.1:1818546-1834728 GCA_907164525.1 Lophiomys imhausi
GGGGGGGGGGGGGGCACCGTAGAGTCGGTGGTCTTATGTATTCTGGAGTCATACGGAGCGGGGTGGTGGTGAGGATGCATACTCTTGGTCCCACCATTCAAGAAGAATACACCCTTGGTCCCAGCTCCCAGCACACTGGAGACAGAAACGGGCAGATCCCGGAGCTCAGGGTCAGCCTGATGCAGGGCAAACTCTAAATAGAGAAAGACTTCGATCCAGGAGTGGTGGAACACATCTTTGATCCCTTCAGATTGGAAACTCAGGTCCCTGATCCCAATAATTAGAGTTCAGAGACACACACATGGGATTTGGAGGGACCTAGGTTTGGAGGCCACTTACAAAAGGCTGTCTCGATGCAGGCAGATTGTCCTTTGGGATCTCAAAATATATACACTAGAGCTGATTTAGCTCCAAGGTGACAGAATGATTTCTTCTTTATCCCGGATTGAAAGATAACGCTTTGTATGTTGTCAGAAGGCCAAATTTGCTTCAGGAGAAGTACTACCTAGCCCCCCCCATCCCCCCCACCCCCAGAAAAAAAAAAGAGGGCAATTGTCCTAGGGTTGGGATTGGGGCAGGGCTCTGTTCTTATCGTTCCATGAGAATCGAAGCGTCCATTAGGGGAGCCCGGGGACGCCTGGACAGTGGAATCCTCAGCAGAGAGCAGAATCAGGCACCAAGGAGGACGAGTGACCCAGTTGATTCTGCCTGGCAGACTTCCTCAATAGCTGTCTCTATCGGGGGCCTGCAACCACCGCAGCAATCCAATGTCACTGGGACCGCTCAGCTCTACACAATGCCCCGACAGGAACCTCAGTGTAACCTGCAAGATCAGCTTCTTCCTACAAACCCCTTAGGTCATCTAAACAGCTGAGAACAGAAGGACTGAACATAAAAGGAGTGTACTAACATTTTTAATCATTTTTCCCATTTGGGTTGGGGCCCCAAACAGGTCTACTACGACCCAAATCAGCAGGAAGCCACTTTAAGAGAGCGACGTCCCATGCCCAGAGGGTGGGGAGGGTGTTTCTCCACCCTTCTTTTTGGTTATTTGAAGAATAACTGAAAACTCTGTTATGTTGGGGAAGAGACTACAAGCTGATAAATGGTCCTGTCTTAATGGGTTTTGGAGGTTAGCCCCAGGGAATTCCTACTTTTCCTTTTCTGTATCCTTCTTCCTCTCCTATGTAGGAGTGCATGGGCTTGAGAAAAATGAGATATAGACATAGCACAGGAAGGTCCAAGAAGAAGGGGCAGATTATTGAATATGCCCTTATACCTTTGTATATTGATACAAAATTAGTAGTTTATTTGGCTAAAGTGGTATTGACCATTGTTTATTGTGCATAAATAAGATTGTATTGGATTACATCGGTATTGATCTTTGTATATTGATACTAAATTAAGATTATAGTTGGCCACAATGGTATTGACCCTTGCATATGGACATAATATTAAGATTATATTGGGTTACATAGGCATTGATATTGGTATATTGATACATAATTAAGAGTATATTTAACCACAATTGAATAGATCTTTGTATATTGATACAAATTTAAAGGTAATGCTTCCCAATGGTATCATACCTAGAGATACTTAAAAATAAAATGTGAAGCTCTGACCTCTTGATACCAACCATCTAAAATGGTCTAGCATAGTTAAAACAAACTCCTAGTCATGCAAACATGTCACTTTGTTAGCTACTATGACTGTCTATCACAGATATTCTCTAAACTACCCAGTAATCAAGTTGGTAAGAGACAAGCAACATTTGCTTATCTAAATACAAGAGATGGATAGGGCATCTTCAAAAACCCCTAGAGATCTGCAGAATATGGCATTCAAAGATGTTATCTTAAATCAAGATTTTTTTTTTGATATCGAGACATATCAGCGCCTAACAGCACCCCCTATTCTACTCCAAGTAGAAGATAAGCATTGAAGAACCTCCACTGTAAGATGGTTGAATTAGTGGCAAGCCTTTCTCTTGGCATGAAAAAACCCCTTGCACCAACTGCAGACAGACTGCTGTCCAAAAAGGACAAAACTTGGTAGCAGGGAAGTCGACAGCCTAACTCTGCCAAGACAGGGTAGGTAAGTCCTTCATAATCCCTGCTCTACAACAAATGTCTGTCAGAGAAACAGGACCCAAAGGCTGAAGATTGATGCTGGAATGTATGGAGAGAAAATGGGAACTGTCCAGGCAGTCATTGGTATGTTCTTTCTTAGTTTTGGAAGCTGCAGGCCCTGCACTTCCTATATAAGCAGATATATTTATCCCTCTCAGTTCTCTGAGGTGGTTGAAGAATAGACAGCTAGAGTCTCATAGTTAAATTTTGAATTGTTTAGGAATCAACAGGGTGTTATAGATCTAAGAAGATACTCTTAAAAGTGTGTTGCAAGTTAGTATGAATGTTGAGTCCCATATAGACCTTTAAACTCATGGAGTTGGTTAGATAGTAGAATGTTAAAGTCAGGGGCCAAATATGTATAAACTGGACATTGGGAAGGTATACTTGGCCATTTACCTCTCATAAATGTGGCATATTTATATCTGTTGTTTTGTATAATACTTACTGTTATAAGAGAAGGAACCATCTGTTGGACTGAAAGGGGAAACTTCTGGGGGGAAGAGGGTGGAAAGGCGGGATAGGAAGGGGGAATAGGGAGGGGTTTGTTACTGAGATGTAACTTGAAGAAAAAAAAATAAAGTGTTTAAAAAAAAAAGAAAAAAAATCTACTTGGCCTTTTTCATCTTTGTTCTCTTGCTCATGATATTCTCCTCCAGTGTGGGATGCTTTTACATTTACATCACTGCATTCTCATTCACAATATTTGATATCATTTGTTTAGAATACCACATTAGCCTCTCAGCAATTTTCTGCTTATATTATTTTATTTTCACTGCAGGTCATCCTGCATAGCACTGTGAGCCATAATTCTGAAAAAAAATTCACTACATCATTTTCTCAATTTAAAACTTTTTAAGTAGTTAGATTTTTGTGGTGTGTTCTTGTAATCCCAGACCTTCAGAAGCTAAGGCAAGAAGGTTGCAAATTTGAGGCCAGCCTGATTGATAAAGGACAGCCTATCTCAAAAGAAAGAAAGAAAATAACTGCAAAGAACTGCTGAAAACCTTTCTAGTACCAACTAGCCAAGGGGGAACACCCAAACCAGAAATTTTATGTAGTGTACCCTTACTTTAAGTAAATATATTTAATATCTATCCATCTTCTTCTTTTAAATTAATGTATATTTATTATTTTAGTTTACATCTCCATCACAGTCCCCTCCCTCCGCCCTTCCCAGTTCCACCTTCTCACACTCCCACCTGCTCCCCCTTCTCCCACCTATCCTACACCTCCAGTGTGGAGTGTCCCTACATATCAGTCCCCTTCAGTTCAGCATCCAGGTAAGGGTTAAGAGCATCCTCTTGCACTTGGGCCATACATGGCAGCTCTACCAAGGTAAAGTATCCCACTAGCAAGTAGCAAACTCTATGTCCCTGTTCCTTTTGGTGTAATGGTTGTAGGACAGTTATCTTGTACTAGATGGCTAAAATCCATTTATAAGTGAATAGATGCCATGTGCAACTTTCTGGGTCTGGATTAGTTCACTCAGGATGAGCTTTTCTAGTTCCATCCATTTGGCCACAAATTGTATGATTTCCTTCTTTCTGATGGCTGAGTAATATTTCATTGTGTAGATGTACCACATCTTTTTTATCCATTCATCGATTGAGGGACATCTGGGTTGTTTCCAGTTTCTGGCTATTACAAATAAGGCTGCTATGAACAGAGATGAGGAAATTTCCCTGTGGTTTGGTGAGGAATCATTTGGATGTATACCCAGAAGTGGTATGGCTGGTCCTTGAGGTAAACCTATTTCAAGTTTTCTAAGATATCACCAGGCTGATTTCTATAGTGGTTGTACAAGTTTGCACTCCCACCAGCAATGGAGGAGTGTTCACCTTTCTCCACAACCTCACCAGCATGTGCTGTCATTTGAGTTTTTGATGTTAGCCATTCTGACATTGTGAGATGGAATCTCAGAATCATCTTGAGTTGCATTTCTCTGATGATTAAGGATGTTGAGCATTTCTTGAAATGTCTCTCAGCCATTATAGATTCCTCTTTTGTGAATTCTCAGTTTAGCTCTGTTCCCCGTTTTTCAATTGGATTATTTGCTTTCTTTGTGTTTAATTCCTTGATTTCTTTATAAATTTTGGATATTAGCCTTCTGTCAGATGTGGGGTTGGTAAAGACCTTTTTCCAATCTGTAGGTTGCCATTTTGTTCTAACGACAGTGTCCTTTGTTTTGAAGAAGCTTTTCAGTTTCATGAGGTTCCTCCATTTATCGATTGTTGGTCTTAGAGCCTGAGCTATTGATGTTTTGCTCAGGAAGTTGTAACCTGTGACAATGAGTTCGAGGCTTTTCCCCACTTTCAATTCTATTAGATTTAGTGTGTAGGGGTTTATGTTAAGGTCTTTGATCCACTTGGACTTGAGTTTTGTGCAAGGTGATAAGTATGGGTCTATTTGCATTCTTTTACATCTTGACATCCAGTTAGACCAGCACCATTTGTTGGAGATGCTGTCCTTTTTCCATTGTATGGTTTTGAATTCTTTGTCGAAAATTAAGTGACCATAGGTGTGTGGGTTCATTTCTGTATCTTCAATTCAATTCCACTGATCCACTGGTCTGTTTCTATACCAGTACCATGCTGTTATTATTACTATTGCTCTGTAGTAAAGCTTGAAATCTTGGATAGTGGTACCTCCAGATGATTTTTTATTATACAGCATTGATTTAGCTATTCTGGGTTTTTTGTCATTCCATATGAAGTTAAGAATTGTTTTGAGGTATGTAAAGAATTGTGTTGGTATTTTGACAGGAATTTCATTGAATCTGTATGTTACTTTTGATAGGATGGCCATTTTTATTAGGTTGATCCTACCTATCCATGAGCATCCATGTCTTCTTCCATTTCTTTCTTCAAGGACTTGAAGTTCTTGTCATACAGGTCTTTCACTTGCTTGGTTAGAATTACTCCCAGGTAGTTTATATTGTTTGTGGCTATTGTGAAGGCTGTTGTTCCCCTGATTTCTTTCTCAGTCCATTTATCTTTTGTATAGAAGAACTATCAATTTTTTAAAATTAATTTTGTAACCAGCTATATTCTTATCTTTCTATTTATTTATGGCAAAATCATGAATGTAAGAGTTTTGGCTCCCTGTTAGGTATTAAGAATTTAAATATAATATCAGGAATCTATCTGGCAAGGTGTTCTTGGGTTGCTAAATTTAAACCACTTTTCCATCTTCCCTTCTTAAAACAATGTTTGTCAATCCTTACTGATAGAATTCATACACAAACAAACCATTCAGTGCCATGTCAATTTACTTTTGTCATCTCTCACGAACTCCTTTACGACTCAGCACATTTTCATCTCTAGTTTAGTTTTTGAATTATCTGTATTAATTCCCAGCCTCCATGGAATATCTTTAAAAGATGGATTGTGTGTGATCTTTAAAAATATAATTCAAATATGGCCTCCTTAGAGTGTTTTAGATCAATCTGATAAATTAGATACTCAGGGAGGGGGCAGTTTTACAGACTGTTTAACTTACAAACCTGATGTCTCAGGTTGAATTACTATCAGCAGTAGAGCCAGAAGACCAGAATTTAAGCCCTCCCAGACAGGTTTCCAGCCACTCTTTGCATCCTTAGATGCATCATTTTTCCATACCACTCATGGATTTCTGTTTCTCCAAGTTTCCCAGGTAACTTTGAGGAGAGACACCCAAAGTCTTCAGTTTATTAGAAAACATGGCTCCACTGTGATGAGGAGTGGTCCACATCTGGAGACAGTTGTCTGCCCCCCATTAGAACTCTCATTGAAGGCAGGTGGGTTTCCTCTCCATATCTGCTTATCATCCCTCAAATGTGCAGCACATTACCATCACAGGGCAGTCAGATACAATTATTTGTAGTTCTGGGTGTTTAATCCTACTCTTATCCTTTCAGTTAAACTATGATATGTGCCCACAGCACTCCATCCTGACAACCCAAGGCATTCCTTCCTGCTAGCATTCTCTCCATTAAGAATCTATAAAAATACTCAACACATAATGTGCTTTCTGTGAGTGTATGCCAACTGACTGAATTAAGATCTTATATTTTCAAGAGATCTGAATTCCATCCTATGATAGATACAATTGAGTTTGCTGCTTTTGCTGTATAATACAAAACAAGGCTGTGAAAAGAGGCAGAAGAAACAGAAAGATGGGGTTAGCCACATCTCATAAAAACACCTAAATTTCTGTGTGTGTGCATAAGCTTCCAGATACATTTTGAACCTCAAATTTTTATCCGGAATTTATTATTCTGTATTCTTCATTCTGCTTCTTTTGGAGTTTTTAATTTGGTTATTCAATTTACCTTGTTGAAACATCAATGAAATTTTGCTTATATATAAAAAGAATATTCTGAGGAGAAAGAAGTTTTAGAAAGCTGTGATTTGATTTTACACACCAGCATAAACTGCTTGAGGGAAATTCATCAAACTGTACTTTTATCTTTGTAAGAGATTTTGCTTTGAAAGCAATTAATTTAATCTCACAATTTCTTCATTTTTCTAATAATACTTGTAGGTCTATCCTTAGTGGAAGCTATCTATGGTGGTGTTGCTTTTGATACAGGTTTCCATAGTGCTAGGTATATTCTTGTCTGTACTGTTTGATACTTAACTACAAAGTGCATCTGGCTATTTGTACATAAAACATGACTAATGTGGTTGAGAAACTCATTGTTAATGTTGCCTAATTTTAATCATGTTACTCTGTATTTTCATTCCTGTGAAACACCTGAGGTAGACTACTTGAAAAAAAAAAGTTTATATGAAGATGGGTATGGGGGCCCACATTTTTAATCCAGCACTAGGAGGTAGAGGCAGATGGGTTCCTGTGAATTTGGTGGACAGTCTGGTCTCAATGGCAACTTCTAGGGCAGACAGAGCCAGTTTTTGAAGGAATGTACCTCAATATACAAAAGGTTGTACATGACAAACTTACAGTCAACATTAATATATTTACTAACAGATGAACAGTATTCCATACATATCTGTAACATATTTTCATTCTTCATTCATCCACTAAAGGATATTTTATTTATTTACATTTCCTAATTATTATCCTAAATGGAGAAAATACCATTATAATCAGGAACCAGACAGAACTATATACTATCTCAACTTCTTTTCAATATAGCATTTAAAAAGCACTATCCAATAGAGCAATGCAAGAAATTTAAAAAGGTAAAGAAATCAAATTATTTTCATTTACAGACTATATAACATTATACATGAGATGCCAAATATTCTGTCAGAAACTTCTAAAAATGATCACCAATCTTGGCAAAGTGGTAGGACACAAAAATCAATAACCTTTTTATACACCAATAACAAAGACCAGGCAGACAGACACATGGAAGAAAGAAAGAAAAAAAGAGAAAGAAAGAAAGAAAGAGGAATGAAAGAAGGAAAGAGGGAAGAAACAACTAAGGACAATGCTGGCAAGGATACGGGGAAGAGAAGTTACCATTCTGATGGGTTTGCAAACTTTCAATCAGCATGAAAAATTCTCTAAAAGCTAAAATGTAAACCCACTATGTCACCTACTTATACCACTCCTTAGTATATGTCCAAAGGACTGGACATCTTATACCACATATATTTACCCAACAACCTTCATTGCCACTATATTTGTAATAGGTAATAAATGGAAGCAACTTCAATGTCCTTCAACAGATGAGTGGATAAGGGAAATGTGGTACTGGTACTCAATGGAAAACTCTTCAACTGTAAACAAAAGAGAAATCATGAATTCTCAGGCAAATGGATGGAGTTAGAAAATACAAGATTGAACAAAATAACTGAAATCCAGAAAGACAAATGCCAAAAATTCTATTTTATCTGTGGTTCCTTGCTACAAATGGTCAGACATTGGTTAATATCTAACCTGGAGTAACTGCAGAAATTGGGAAAATAAAAATGGACTATGGAGAAGGGGCAGGAGCCCTAGAGAGGAAGTAACAGAATACAGGGTTATACAAAAGGGAAATTAAGAAAAATGATGTGGAGGCTGAGAGAAGAAGATAATACAGAAGAAAAGTGTAGGAAAAGGAACAAACATCATCAATGTTTTATAAAGCCTTAAAGGGTCATATTGTTTTGTTTTTACCTAAAACTATACATAATATATAAAATGTATATATATATATATATATATATATATATATATATTAATGAGCTTATGCCAATTAGATGGCAATGACCCTCCAAATACATAAACTGAGAAAATACTCAGTATCTGGCATGAAAATCTCAGTTTCAAGTTGTTGGTCGAGGAAGTGTACGGAACTTCCATACATTTCCATTAGGTCCTTGTTTGCCTTCATGAAGTTTAAAGAAAGTTTACCTGGGTGCTGAAACCAAAACACATTTTAAACATGGGACTCAAGGATTCAATCTGTATCTGAATCCATAGCCTCTTCTCTGTGGACTAGAGTTCATAGTACCAGAGATTGTTATGCAAGCATCCAATGAAAGTAGAGAATCAGTCAATAGTCCTAAGCAACTGTAATGTTTATGATCCACAATGACCATCATGACAAGATATCCATAAAGGTACAGTAGAATCAGGTACCCAGGTTATCTACTTTCTGGTACCCTTGATTTGTCTCCCTATGCAAATGCTACTCCCCTCTGCCCTGCTTGTATGCTTAGCAAGCCTAGTTCTCCCCCTTTGACTGACTGTTCTTTCTCTCTAGGGCATGCCACACCCATCCCCTTCCACTTCATCAAGAACCTACCTTAAGTGTTGCCCTTCGAAACTTACCATTTCTCATCTTCCTTTATGCTCTATACTTCTGTCCTGATTCACTTGTTTCTGTTTTATTTTCATTTACACAGAATTACATTACACACCAATTACAGTACTTTATATTATCTAACGTTTCATAAGGACTTATGTCTTGTCTATTTTGGTCAGTGTTTAGTACTTACTCATTGCTCGTTAAGTTTTTATTAATCAGAAGAATTAGCCCTGAGAAGCTTTAGTAGAAACCCTTTACCCTTCAGTATTAATCCTGTCATGCTTAAGAATGAGAGAAGGATAAAGTTAGCTATTCTGGGTTTTTTGGCCTCTGATGTGGCTGAAAACTAGATATAGTCTCACAGTTAAATTTTAAATTGTTTAGGAATTAAAAGGATGTTCTAGGTCTAAGAAGATGTTTTTAAGTTGTTAATGCAAGTTAGGATGGAAACTGAGTTAGGTATATAACTTTAAACTCATGGACATAGATAGATAAATAACAGAATATTAATATCAGTTGCCAAATATGTATAAACTGGACATTGGGAATGTAAATTATACCTTATAATTTTCATAATTGTGGCCTAATTATTCAAAAAGAGAATTATGAGTTCTGGGAGAAAAGGGAGAGGGTGGAAGGTTGGGGATGGTAGGGATGGAGGAAGGGGACTGTGATGCAGATGTAACTTGAAGTAATAAATAAACATTTAAAATGAAGAAAAAAAAGAATCAGGTACCCAGCACCAACTGATACATCTACATCCAAATCCTGCACCTAAAGCTCAGGGAACATTACAGAAGAGGGGACATAGGACTGTGAGAGCTAGAGGACCAGGAACTCAGCTGCAAGATTGCATCTTCTAGAAGCAACAACAGGGGAGATAAACCCATGAAATCTCAACAATATGTCTGCCTGAAGAGGTCATAAATAGTGACAATCCCAGTTGATGTGACATGTCAATGCTCATGGGGAATCTACACTAACCCTGAGATGAAGAACTACAGACAATTAAAGACTGCCGATAGAGGAAGAATTCGTCTTCTCTAGGATGAGGCTGCTAAATCCAATTCCAAACACTACAGAGCAACTGTTTCCAGCCTCAAAGGGATGAACAAATATTAGCACATGAAACTGTCCAAACATAAACAATACGTGAAACCATGACAGATCTACCATGTTTCTTTAAATTCTCTCAGGCCTAGGCAGATGTCATCTTTGGATATGAGTTTTGAAACTAAGAAAGAAACCAAAATCCTCACAAATGATAAGGTGCATTTGTCATATAACTCTCTTGAGCATCCTATTTATTTCATTTCTATCTCTAACAGGGAAAAAATGAACTGAGGCAAGAATAAATAATTTGTATTGGGCTATAGGAAATACAAAACAGACAAAACAACTGTGTCTGTAATTTTCTCATAGCTTCATAAGACACTCTTCTGTTATATTATTATTTATTTTTAGAAAGGCTTTCCATCTACCCACAGCATACTTCCCTGTAAGAACATTTCAGTTTTCACAAGCTGCTTGTTCCTTTCTTCTTCCAGCACTGAAGCTAATTCCCATAAGCTTCACTGCATATCCAGTCTGGGAGACTGCTGCACACGCTCTTACACTGGTTTAATTTATCTTTCTAATGTAAATGGTATCACTGAAAGACTTCAGATAATTCCTCAGGAGACAGATACAGTTTGCTTCAATGATCTCAAAGGAGATGTTATGTCATAGGGAACTAAGGACAACTCAGTGGTATTAGGGAGGACCAATTTGGTGAAATGTACTTGGGTTATGTTCTTTTGTAAAATGTTGAAAGGACTAAAATTTTGTTATAGCTTCAGGAGGTAATATTTATCTGTGACAGATAAAGAGATAAAAAGAAACAGGTCAGAGCTCATTTCATGAAGACATAGCTGTCACATGAGGGGGAGACAGGAATAGAAGGTTGGTCATTTTTGAAAAACTGATTTTTTTCTGTTTTTTTTTTTGTTTGTAATATTACTGGCTGAATCCAAGTTTTCTCAAATGTTAAGCAAGCAATCTACCTCTGAGCTGTATTTTCAGTCCAGTGTTCTTGTTTTTTGATTCTGCTTAGGTGCTGTCATCAAGGCTGAAGTAGACTACTTTAGCAACCTAGGATTTAACTTGCAAGGGCTATGAACCCTGCCCTTAACAATGCATACAAGAAAGTGTTAACAATATGGGACCACTCACCATCATCAGAACGTACAATATACCTGATGAAATATAAGAAAGCAAGCCACTCCTCTCAGCAACCGATTGGTAATAATCTGTTTCTAATCAAACATTTCCAAAAACACATCCTGTAACCTTGAGAGATGAGCTGATTTGACATGAACTGCTTTGGATTGTATACCCTGTAATGCATGTAACTCATGTCCCCAACATGAACTTTTAAGGGTAATCCCTCTATTCACCATCATAATAAGAATAATACATAATTTAGATATATACAATCAAAATCAGATCTATTATGGAAAATGTGTGTAATAAGCAAAAAATTACATGATTATAGTATTTTCTCAAAGCAGACAGCCTTGCTGCTGCTATGCCCCATAGCTATAAAATTCTAACTACTACTCACAAACTGTATAAAAGGAAACCACAAACCACAATCAGAACTCTTGGGTGGCCCTCACTCATGAGGCCTACTGTCATTTTCAACAGTGCATTTTCGATCTGTTCTATCACTTGCTTTGAATAATTTTCTTGTTACTTTTCAATTTGTTTGATTCTTTTTATTTCATTCTTCAATAAGAGGCCAAGAACCTGGAAACACTCAGCTCATATCACTACCACCAGGAACAAAGTAATCATATCTAATATAAATGTTATATGAAAATATTTGTATGTCAACAAGAGAACACAAGAAGTAGAAGTTAGGAACACAGGTGATTATCTAACTACTAACCAGAGGAAGTCTTTTGAAAAATGAGAGACACTTGAACAAATGCTCAACATCCTTAATCATCAGAGAAATGCAACTCAAGACGACTCTGAGATTCCAACTCACACCTGTAAGAATGGCTAAGATCAAAAGCTCAAATGACAGCACATGCTGGCGAATGAGGGTGTGGAGAAAGGGGAACACTCCTCCATTGCTGGTGGGAGTGCAGGCTTCTGCAACCACTATGGAGGTCAGTATGGCTATATCTTAGAAAACTTGGAATAGCTTTGTCTCAGCCATACCACTTCTGGGTATACACCCACATGACTCCTCACAGAATCATAAGGAAGTTTCCTCATCTATGTTCATAGCAGCCTTATTTGTAATAGCTAGAAACTGGAAACAACCCAGATGTCCCTCAACCGAAGAATGGATTAAAAAACTGTGGTACATCTACACAATGGAATATTATTCAGCTATCAGAAACAATGAAATTATGCAATTTCATTTGCAGCCAAATGGATGGAACTAGAGAAGCTCATCCTGCGTGAGCTAACCCAGACTGAGAAGGATGCATATGGCATCTATTCACTTATAGTAGGATTTTAGCTATATAGTACAGGATATAGATACTACAACCAACACACCAAAGGGAACATGGACATAGACTTTTTATTTATTTATTTATTATTCTTTTTTAATATGTTTGTCTGTTTATTTGTCTGTTTGTTTTTTAGTTCTCTCACTCTGGCAATGAGACACTTTTCACTGCTGGTACTGCCTTCTAGACCCCCAATGTATGAGGAGGCTCTTGGCCCTCATATGACCTCTGAACTGGGATGAGGGACTGTTTTCTAGGGGCACTCCACTCCAGAGGAGTGGGATGGAAGGGTTAGGGGGTAAAAAAAATGAAATAAGAAGTTTGGGCCTTTTGTTACTAATTGTCATAAACTGCTTAGGATAATTAAGAAATGCAAACTAATAGTCATGCAAGCCTGTCATTTTGTTAGGCACTATGACAGTCTATTATAGTTATTTTCTAAGATAATCAGAAATCAAATTGCTAAGAGACAAGCAACATTTGTTTATCCTAATATAAGAGATAGATAGGGCCTCTTCAAAAAAGTCAAGAGAGCTGCAGAATATGGCATTCAACGATGTTTTCTTAACTTTAGATTTTTTTGATATCAAGACACGTCAACTCCTGACAGCACCCCCTACTCTACCCCAAGTAGAAGATGAGCATCGAAGAATCTCCAGTGGGAGATGATTGAATTAGTGGCAAGCCTATCTCTTGGCAGGAAAGACCCCTTGCTTCAACTGTAGACAGAATGCTGTCCAAAAAGGACAAAACTTGGAAGCAGGCAAGTCGACAGCCTAGCTCTGCCAAGACAGGGTAGGCAAGTCCTTCATAATTCCTGCTCTACAATTAATGTTTGTCAGAGAAACGGGGCCAAACAACTGAAAATTGATGCAGTAATGTATGGAGAGAAAATGGGAACTGTCCAGGCAGCCACTGGTATGTCATTTCTTAGTTTTGGAAGCTGCAGGACCTGCACTTCCTATATAACCAGACATATTTGTCCCTCTCAGGTGTATGAGGTGGTTGAAGAATAGATAGCTAGAGTCTCGTAGTTAAATTTTGAGTTGTTTAGGAATCAAGAGGGTGTTCTGGATCTAAGAAGATGTTTTTAAAATTATGATGAAAGTTGAGTTGGATATAGAACTTTAAACTCATGGAGATGGGTAGATAATAGAATGTTAAAGTCAGGTGCCAAATATATGTAGACTGGACATTGGGATTGTATGCTAAGCCATATAACTCTCCTAATTGTGGCCTAATTACCTCTGTTGTTTTGTATTGTATTTATTATTATAAGAGAAAGAGCCATTTGTTGGACTGAAAGGGGGAGCTGTTTGGGGGAAAATATATATACCTTAAACTTAAAAAAAAGGAAGTGGATGGGTGGGTTGAGGCGGAAGAGGGTGGGAGGGTGGGACTGGAAGGGGGAGTAAGGAGGTGATTGCGATTGAGATATAACTTGAAGAAATAAAACATAAAGTAAAAAAAAAAACAAGAAAAATGCTTACTAATGTCCCACCACCTCAATTCATTAGCATATTCATAAACTTCTCAATCACCCAGAGTGTTCTCTACAAACTTTACTCTCATTTTTTCTTTTCCAGTTACCCCTCTCCCATGTTTTTAGATCATTTGTATACTTGTATGTTTACATGTATAATACAAATGAATATTGATCTTCATTTAAGAATATATATTGGGGTTGTCCTCTATTTCATCACTGCGTTAAATAATGGGAATATAAAGTGAAAAAAAAAAAGTTAATGCCCAATATTTTGACATCCAGTGTTTTTGTTTGTTTTTTATTGGTGTAACAAAACACTAACTAAAACTAGCTTTGGGGAAGGAAAGCATTTACTTTAGCTCATAGATTATAATACATAAGTGTATTAGTCAGGGTTCTCCAGAGTAACAGAACATATATGTTAATATAATATATATATATATATGTGTGTGTACATATATACATGATTTATTGAAATGATTTTCAGGCTTTAGTTCAGCAAGCCAGCAATAGCTGGATGTGAATGGGAAACTCAAGAATGCAGTAACTGATCAATCCACAAGGCTACATGTCTTTGTTAGTCTTCAGTATATCTGGAATCCCAACGAAGTAAGCTCCAATGCCAGTGAAGGAATGGTTGTGCTAACAAGTCAAGGGCAAGCAGGCAAGAAGCAAAAGTTTTTGTCTTCTTTGTCCTTATATAGACTTCCAGCAGAAAGCATGGCTTAAACTAAAGATGTGTCTTCCCACCTCAAGACTTAGATAAAAGATATGTGTCTTCCTACCTCAACGTGAGTGGATTCACTCACTTAAAACCAAGAGAAACATCTCTCACAGGTGTGTTTGCCATTTCTGTATTATGGATCAATTCCATATATAGTCAAGTTGATAACTAAAAATAGCCATAACAATGATTGAGGGTAACCAAGGCAGGAACTTAAGGAAACAACTTGAAGCAGAAAACCACAGAAAAACACTGCTTACTAGCTTGCTTGGCTACCTTTCTTCTGTAACTCAGGCCCACATGCACAAGGATGGCACTACCTACAGTGGGGTGAGTCCTCTCCCATCAATCTTCAATCAATAAAATCCCCCACATATGACCACAGACCAATCTGATGCAGGAGATTCTTCAATTGAGGTTCCTTCTTCCCAGGTGACTCCAGTTAGTGTCAAACGGACAAAAACTACCTAGCATGTCTAGTGAAATAGAAAATTGATATGCATTTCTAGCCATGAAGGATGTCATGACATAAAGACTCACATGACTACAGCAGGGAATTTTCCTTGGTCAGCAGAAACATAATACATAAGATAGACTTATCTAAGGTAAACAAAATAGATTATAAAAGGAAAGAGCATTTGATAATCTTATATGGTAGGTAGAGCCATGGTCAGTACAATGTAAGCAAAGCATAGTGACTCTCTCACTCCCATAGACAGAAGGGACTTGACCATTTTAAAGAGACTTCTGTCTTCATCAGCAAAAGTTCTAGAAAGCACCTAAAGTAGTATTTATTAGCACATGCTTATGATCCCAGAATTTAGGAGAATGAGACAAAAACAAAAACAACTACAAATTCAAGGTCAGTTTGGGCCATATGGCTAGAATCATGACAGTCATAACTTTCATATAGTGTTGTAGAGAGCCATATCTCTAAGAAGAACCAAAAGAAAAAAAAAGAGGGTAGGAAAAAAAGAAGGTAAGCCACTTAGAGACTCTTATTTAATCACTAAAAAAAAATTGGTGGTAAGCCATTCTCTTGGCAAGAAAAACCACTTGCTTCAACTGTAGACAGACTTCTGTCCAAAAAGGACAAAACTTGGAAGTAGGTAAGTCGACAGCCTAGCTCTGCCAAGACAGGGTAGGTAAGTCCTTCATAATTCCTGCTCTACAACCAATGTCTGTCAGAGAAATGGGGCCAAATGGATGAAGATTGATGCTGTAATGTATGGAGAGAAAATGGGAACTGTCCAGGCAGCCACTGGTATGTCATTTTTTAGTTTTGGAAGCTGCAGGCCCTGCACTTCCTATATAATCAGATATATTTATCCCTCTCAGGTCTCTGAGGTGGTTGAAGAATAGATAGCTAGAGTCTCATAGTTAAATTTTGAGTTGTTTAGGAATCAAGAGGGTGTTCTGGATCTAAGAAGATATTTTTAAAATTATGAGGCAAGTTAGTATGAAAGCTGAGTTAGATATAGAACTTTAAACTCATGGAGATGGTTAGATAGTAGAATGTTAAAGTCAGGTGCCAAATACATATGGACTGGACATTGGGAATGTATGCTAAGCCATATAACTCTTATAAT
>CAJQZJ010000222.1:1839728-1855107 GCA_907164525.1 Lophiomys imhausi
GGGAGGGGATTGTGATTGAGATGTAACTTGAAGAAATAAAAAATAAATTATTAAAAAAAAAGTCTCATTGGTACTCATGGATTAGAGGTGGATATTAGAACTTATGTTTATAGACAACCTAGTGTGGAGGATATTTCAGGAAAAAGGAGGGAATATATGCCTACCTTCAGCTATACTTTTGGCATGGGATTAAGAAAATAAAACAGATTTGCATCCACACAGACCAACACAGTCCACCCACTAAGGAAACAGCACCAGCAAGCAGAACTTCCAATAAGGCTGAGAAAATACATTAACCAAAAAGAAAACATCCTGTGTCTTGTATTTCTTTGACATATAGGTATATAAATAATGAACTAACTGCTGAAGATCCCCCGTGAAATGTCTAGGAAGAGACTGAGAATACTAGCTTCGCACTCAGAAGGGATTAAGCTAGCACCAAAAAGTTGTCAATCAGCTCTATTATACCTTTTAGAGCCATTTCCATGCTAGCCCTGGAAGCATTGTTCTATAATATTTTATGATGTGTATTTACATGATAACATATTAGTCATCCAAAACAAAGGAATATGTTTAAGCTATTTGCATGGTAAGAGGTAGAACTTGGGGTAATCATGTTAAGTGAGATAATCCATAATGAGAAGATAAATATCTCATGTTTTCTCTCATATGACAATCTAAATTTAAAAGAAAAAAACCTTGAAAGTAGAAGGGGCTATTTAAGGAAAGAAAGGAAACCATCAGAAAAGATGAAAAACAAGAGAGTAAAACAGGAGGGTCTGAATAAAACAGGAGGGTTTGAACATGATCAAAGTGCCTTATAGACATGTAAGAAAATATAATGAAAGCATTTTGAAGAATTGGTGCATGCCAATTAAAAATTAAGTTAGGTGTATTTAGAGTTATGACAAAATTGAGTAACTTTAAATCTTAAAGACTAAATATTAAGTTGGGGAGTTAAGAAACACCCAAAAAGTCTGCCACTCCCCACTGCCCAATTACCTGGTTGGATTTTACCCTCATAAGACCTGATATAGCCAGTGATTTATGTCAGAAAAGTTTTGCAATACTTTGAACAGGTTTTGAAACATTGAAAACACATTTATCTCTCTCTCCTCTCTCTCTCTCTCTCTCTCTCTCTCTCTCTCTCCTCTCTCTCTCTCTCTCTCTCTCTCTCTCTCTCTCTCTCTCTCTCTCTCTCGGCTTCATAATGTTGAGAATTTTCCCAATCATTTGAGATAGATTTTCTCTTGTACTTTGTTTGCAAATCTTCAAAGGAAGAAAATTTCCACTTTTATATTTGACTCTGAACTTGTTTTCAAACTACTCCTGTAATAAACTTTTCCAGCTGTGGCTTAAAGTGGAATCCTATATATGAATCTTCCAGCAGTGATGGAAATGAGACACACTCTCACCTATCTTCTGTTTTATGGTGCATCTCTTTGGGACATGTACAATAGATGTTCTTTTGTTATAAAGACTGCAAACATCAATCTTAATTTGATTTTTCGTACCGAACATCTTGTACCAGTACCATAGTATGACTTTCACTTTAAAAGAGAGTTAATAGCATTAAAAAGTGCTTACTACACTTTAAATCCTACTTGAAATGCAACCTGTGTTCTCATTAAAGTAAACAAAGGATGTATGTTATTCCCTTTATAGCCATTTCCTCACCAGCCCTTATAGCATTATTCTATGATGTTTTGTAAATATAACAATACAAATTTTCTGGGAACTATAAGTTTTATGTGATTTGTGTGATCCAGCTGGAATGCAGACATGCCACATGTTTAATCCCTCGGGCTGGAATACAGACATGTCCTTTGAGGGATGGACAAAGTGATGAATCAGAGAAAGATTTGACAGAATAGGATACCCCCAACTTTCACAAGAACAGCACAGGAAAGAGAGATTATTGACAGGAGTCCGGGGAGAGTCAGGTCAGTAAGTCAGCTGAGAGTCAGTTCGGAGTCAGTGCAGTGAAAACAATGTAGTGGAGCTGAGTTTTTTCATGAGTTCATGCAGTTCAGGTTAAAAGAAGCATTTGAAGCCAGAGAATAAGAAGGAACCAGAAGATTAGAATAAATTGCCAGAATTAGTATGAGGTCAAGCAGAGAAATTCACTCAGAATCTGAGAGAAGTCAGATTGAATCTGTCAGCTTGGAGAGGAGTTTGAGCTAGAACAGCTGAAGTTGAACCAGACAACGAGAGTACACAAAGAGCTAGAAAGGGTGAACTCATTCAGCAGTCATCCTTTGAGACAACAATTAATCCGGTGAATGAACGTTATATGAAAATTACATTTACACAGAATCAATTCTTTTTTAAACTAATGTCACCTATGTTTTTTTTATTTTTTTATACTTTATTTTTTAATTCTTCAAGTTACATCTCAGTCACAATCCCTTACCTACTCCCACTTCCTGTCCCACCCTTCCACCCACATCCCCCCAACAGCTTCCCTTTCAGTCCAACAAATGGTTCCTTCTCTTATAACAGTAAATACTATACAAAACAACAGAAATAAATACACCACATTTATGAGAGTTAAATGGCCCAGCATACATTCCCAATGTCCAGTTCATACATATTTGGCCCCTGACTTTAACATTCTACCATCTAACCATCTCCATGAGTTTAAAGTTCTATATCTGACTCAGCTTTCATACTAACTTGCAACACAATTTTAAAAGTATCTTCTTAGATCTATAACACCCTCTTGATTCCTAAACAACTCAAAATTTAACTATGAGACTCTAGCTATCTGTTCTTCAACCACCTCAGAGACCTGAGAGGGATAAATATATCTGATTATGTAGGAAGTGCAGGGGCTGCATCATCCAAAACTAAGAAATGACATATCAGTGGCTGCCTGGACAGTTCCTGTTTTCTCTCCATACGTTACAGCATCAATTTTCAGCCTTTTGGTCCTGTTTCTCTGACAGACATTGATTGTAGAGCAGGGATTATGAAGGACTTACCTACCCTGTTTTGGCAGAGCTAGGCTGTCGACTTCCCTGCTACCAAGTTTTGTCCTTTTTGGACAGCAGTCTGTCTGCAGTTGAAGCAAGGGGTTTTTTTCATGCCAAGAGATAGGCTTGCCACTAATTCAACCATCTCACACTGGAGATTCTTTGATGCTCATCTTCTACTTGGAGTAGAATAGGGGGTGCTGTCAGGAGCTGATATGTCTCGATATAAAAAAAAATCTTAATTTAAGACAACATCTTTGAATGCCATATTCTGCAGATCTCTTGGGGTTTTTGAAGATGCCCTATCTATCTCTTGTATTTAGATAAGCAAATGTTACTTGTCTCTTAACAACTTGATTTCTGAGTAGCTTAGAGAATATCTGTGATAGACTGTCATAGTAGCTAACAAAGTGACATGCTTGCATGACTAGGAGTTTATATTTCTTAACTATCCTAAACGGTTTAAGACGGTTGGTATCAAGAGGCCAGAGCTTCACATTTCATTTTTAAGTATCTCTAGGTACAATACCTTTAAGAAGCATTACCTTTAATTTTGTATCAATATACAAAGATCTATTCCAATGTGGCCAAATATACTCTTAATTTTGTATCAATATACAAAGATCAATGCCTATGTAGCCCAATACAATCTTAATATTACGTCAATATACAAGGGTCAATACCATTGTGGCCAAATATAATCTTAATTTTGTATCAATATACAAAGATCAATACCAATGTAGTCCAATACAATCTTAATTTTGCACAATATACAATGGTCAATACCACTTTAGACAAACATAATACTAATTTTGTATCAATATACAAAGGTATAAGGGCATATTCAATAATCTGTCCCTTCTTTTTGGTCCTTCCCATACTATGTCTATGTCCCATTTTTCTCAAATCTGTGCACTCCTACATAGGAGAGAAAGAAGGATACAGAAAAGGAAAAGAAGGAAGTCCCTGGGTCTAACCTCCAAAACCCATTTAACAAGACCATTTAACAGCTTGTAGTCTCTTCCCCTAAATAACAAAGTTTTCTGTTATCCTTCAAATAACCATAAAGGGGGGGAGAAAAACCCTCCCCACCCTCTGGGCATGGATCTTTGCTCTCTTAAAATGACTTCCTGCTGATTTGAGTCGTAGTAAACCTGTTTGGGGCCCGAACCAGAATGGAAAAATGGTTAAAAATGTTAGTACAAACCTTTTATGCTCAGTCTTTTTGTGCTCAGCTGTTTAGATGTGCTAAGAAGTTTGTAGGCAGAAGCTCATCTTCCAGACTTTACTGAAGTTCTGTATGGGGCAGTGTGTGGAGCTGAACAATCTTAGTGATTTTGAGTTGTTGTGGTTGTAGACTTTTGATGGAAAAAGCTATTGAGGGAGTCTGCAAGGCTGAATCATGTGGGCCACGCATCTTCTTTGGTGTCTGATTCTGTTTTCTGTTGAGGTTTCTGTTGTCCAGTTGTCCCTGGGTTCCTTGAATGGATGCTTTAAATCTCCTAGAAAGATAAGAACAGAGCCCTTCCCTAATCCTAACTTTTGGACAATTACCCCTTTTTTTTTGGGGGGGGGGCATCAGGTAATATTTCTCCTGAAGCAAATTTGGTTTTTCAACAATATATAAAGTATTATCTTTCAATCTGGAAAAAGAAGAAATTATTTTGTTATTTTGGAGCTAAACAAGCCTTAGTGTATATATTTTGAGATCTCAAAGGACAATTTGTTTGTATTGAGTAGGCCTTTTGTAAGTAGCTTTTAAACTTAAGTCCTTCTAAATCCCATGTGTCTTTCTCTGCATTCTAATTATTGGGATCAAAGACCTGTGGTTCCCATCTGAAGGGATTAAAGATATGTTCCACCACTCCTGGATCAAAGGTTTTCTCTATTTAGAGTTTGTTTTGTATCAGGCTGACCTTGAGCTCTGAGATCTGCCTGTTTCTGTCTTTAGTGTGTTGATATTAAGGGTGTACACTTCTTGAATGATGGGATTAAGGGTGTGTACCCTCACCACCCTGTTTCATGTAACTCTAGAATTTATAAGACCACTAACTCTATAGTGCTCCTCCCATCTCTGCTGAAGTTAAAGGCATGGGCTAACACCACACTTTTCATGTATTTTTACCTTAGCTCTCAGTTTTTTCAACTCTTGGAGGTTTATAAAACCAGGTTGAATGGCTGTAACATTTATTTTATTTACAGTGTTTTAAAACTGTTACCTGCTTTTTTTAAATTAATAAATTTATTTGTTTGTTGCTTCAGGTTACATCTCTAACATATTGTACTCTTTCCCTGCTTCCCAGTCCCACCCTCCCATCTTCTGCCCCCTAACCCTTCCCTCTTGTTCCTCTGGGGTGGAGTGTCCCTACATAACAGTCCCTCGTCACAGTTCAGGAGTCATATGAGGGACAAGAGCCTCTTCATACACCGGGGGCCTATGAGGCAGTACTGCCAGTGAAAGGTGTCTTCTTGCTACGAGGGGAAAACTGAAAAAAGACCAACAAACACACAAACCCACAAAAACAAAGAACAACAACAAAAAAAGAAAGGAAAAAGAAAAAAAGTCTATGTCCATGTTCCTTTTGGTGTGTTGATTGTAGTACAGATATCCTGTACTATATAGCTAAAATCCTACTATAAGTGAATAGATGCCATGTGCATCCTTCTGAGTCTGGGTTAGCTCACTCAGGATGAGCTTCTCTAGTTCCATCCATTTGGTTGCAAATTGCATAATTTCATTGTTTCTGAAAGCTGAGTAATATTCCATTGTATAGATGTACCACAGTTTTTTAATCCATCCTTCAGTTGAGGGATATCTTGGTTGTTTCCAATTTCTAGCTATTACAAATAAGGCTGCTATGAACATAGATGAGGAGACTTCCCTATGACTCCATGAAGCGTCCTTTGGATGTATACCCAGAAGTGGTATGGCTGGGTCCTGAGGCAAAGTTATTCCAAGATTTGTAAGATATCGCCATACTGACCTCCATAGTGGTTGCACAAGCCTGCACTCCCACCAGCAATGGAGTAGGGTTCCCCTTTTCCACACCCTCGCCAGCATGTGCTGTCATTTGAACTCTTTATCTTAGCCATTCTAACAGGTGTGAGATGGAATCTCAGAGTCATCTTGAGTTGCATTTCTCTGATGATTAAGGATGTTGAGCATTTCTTCAGGTTTCTCTTGGCCATTAGGGATTCCTCCTTTGTGAATTCTCTATTTAACTCTATCTCCCATTTTTTGATTGGATTATTTGGTTTCTTGGCATGTAGTTTCTTGAGTTCTTTGTAGATTTTGGATATTAGCCCTCTGTCAGATGTGGGGTTGGTGAAGATTTTCTGCTGTTTTGTTCGAATGACAGTGCTTTTGCCTTACAGAAGCTTTTCAATTTCATAGGGTACCATTTATTGATTGTTGATCTCAGGTCCTGAGCTGTTGGTGTTCTGTTCAGGAAGTTGTCACCTGTGCCAATGAGAGTGAGGGTTTCTCCTATTTTTCTTCTACTAGATTTAGTGTGACCAGCCTTATGTTAAGATCTTTGATCCACTTGGATTTAAGTTTTGTACAAGGTGATAAATATGGATCTAATTTCATTCTTTTGCAAGTGGACATCCATTTGGACCAGCACCATTTGTTGAAGATGATGTCCTTCTTCCATTGTGCGGTTTTGGCTTCTTTGTCAAAGATTAGTTGGCCATAGGTGTGTGGGTCCATTTTTGGGTCTTCAAATCGATTCCATTGATCAACTGGACTGTTTCTATACCAATACCATGCTGTTTTTACTATTATTGCTTTGTAGTACAGCTTGAAATCTGGGGTGGTAATACCTCCAGATGCTTTTTTATTATACAGGATTGATTTAACTATTCTGGGCTTTTTGTTGTTGCATATGAAATTGAGAATAGCTCTTTCCAGGTCTATAAAGAATTGTGTTGGTATTTTGATAGGAATTGCATTGAATCTATATATTGCTATTGGTATGATAGCCATTCTTATTCTGTTGATCCTACCTATCCATGAGCATGAGAGAACTTTCCATCTTCTAAAGGCCTCTTCCATTTCATTCTTCAGGGGCTTGAAGTTCTTGTTGTATAGGTCCTTTACTTGTTTGGTTAGAGTTATCCCCAGGTATTTTATGTTGTTTGTGGCTATTGTGAAGGGGGTTGTTTCCCTTATTTCTTTTTCAGCCCATTTGTTTGTTGTATACAGAAGGGCTTCTAATTTTTTTGAGTTAATTTTGTATCCAGCCATCTTCCTGAAGTTGTTTATCAGGTGTAAGAGTTCTCTGGTGGAATTTTTTTGGGTCGCTTATGTATACTAACATATCATCTGCAAATAGGGATAATTTGACTTCTTCGTTTCCAATATTTATCCCTTTGATCTCCTTTAGTTGTCTTATTGCTCTAGCAAGAACTTCAAGTACTATATTGAAGAGATATGGTGAAAGTGGACATCCTTGTCTTGTCCCTGAGTTTAGAGGAAATGCTTCAAGCTTCTCTCCATTTAATTTGATGTTGGCTACTGGCTTGCTGTATATTGCCTTTATTATTTCTAGGTGTGGTCCTTGTATGCCCGTTCTCTCCAGAACTTTTAGCATGAAGGGGTGTTGGATTTTGTCAAATGCTTTTTCTGCATCTAGCGAGATTATCATGTGTTTTTTTTTTCTTTCATCTTGTTTATGTGGTGAATTACATTGATAGACTTTTGTATAATGAACCATCCCTGCATTCCAGGGATGAAGTGTACTTGATCATGGTGTATGATACTTTTGATGTGTTCTTGAATTCGGTTTGCTAGTATTTTATTAAGTATTTTTGCATCTATGTTCATGAGGGAGATTGGTCTGAAGTTCTCTTTCTTTGTTGGATCTTTGTGTGGTTTAGGAATCAGAGTGACAGTGGCCTCATAGAATGAGTTTGGCAGTGTTCTTTCTGATTCTACATGGTGGAAGAGTTTGAAGAGTATTGGTGTTAGGTCCTCTTTGAAGGTCTGGTAGAATTCCGTGCTAAAGCCCTCTGGCCCTGGACTTTTTTGGTTGGGAGATTTTTAATGACTGTTTCTATTTCCTTAGGGGTTATTGGGCTGTTTAATCTGTTAATCTGATCTTGATTTAGTTTTGGTAGGTGGAATCTATCGAGGAAATAGTCCATTTTGCTTAGGTTTTCAAATTTGGTGGAATATAGATTTTTAAAGTAGGACCCAAATATTCTCTGGATTTCCTCAATGTCTGTTGTTATTTCTCCTTTTCATTTCTGATTTTGTTGATTTGAGTTCTTTCCCTTTGCCTTTAGGTAATTTGGCTAGGGGTATGTCTCTTTTGTTGATTTTCTCAAAGAACCAACTTTTGGTTTCATTGATTATTTGTATAGTTCTTTTTGATTCTAAGTTGTTGATTTCAGCCCTAAGTTTGATGATTTCCTGCCTTCTGCTCTTCTTGGGAATGTTTGTTTCTTTTTTTTCCAATTCACCCAGCTTATCTGTTAGTTCACTAATATGAGCTGTCACAATTTTCTTTTTGAAAGCACTTAGTGCTATGAACTTTCCTCGTAGCACAGCTTTCAATGTATCCCATAGGTTTGGGTATGTTGTGTCTTCATTGTCGTTGGATTTTAAGAAGTCTTTGATTTCCTTCTTTATTTCTTTCCTGACCCAGTAGTCATCCAGTAAGGAGCTGTTCAATTTCCATGTGTGTGTAGGCTTTCTTTTGATTCTTTTGCTGTTGAAGACCAGCTTTATTCCATGGTGGTCTGATAAGATACAAGGTGTTATTTCAATTTTCTTGTATCTGTTGAGCCTATCTTTGTGTCCAACTATTTGGCCGATTTTGGAGAAGGTTCCGTGAGGTGCTGAGAAGAAGGTATATTCCTTTTTGTTTGGTTGAAACGTTCTGTAGATATCTGTTAGGTCCATTTGTTTCATGATCTCTGTTAGACTCAATATTTCTCTGTTTGTCTTCTGTCTTGATGATCTGTCCTTTGTTGTGAGTGGGGTGTTGAAGTCTCCCACTACTAATGTGTTGTGATCGACGTGCGATTTAAAAGAAGTGTTTCTTTTACATATGTAGGTACCTTTGTATTTGGGGCATAAATGTTCAATATTATGATGTCCTCTTGATGAATATTCCCTTTAATGAGTATATAATGCCCTTCTCTGTCTTTTTTCATTAACTTCAGTTGGAAGTCTTATTTGTTTGATATTAGGATGGCTACTCCAGCTTGCTTCCTGGGTCCATTTGCTTGGAAAAACTTTTCCCAGCCCTTTTCTCTGAGGTAGTGTCTATCTTTGATAGTGACATGTGTTTCTTGTATGCAGCAAAAAGGTGGGTCTTGCTTGCGAATCCAATCTGTAAACCTGTGTCTTTTTATTGGGGAGTAGAGTCCATTGATGTTGATGGATATTAGTGGCCTGTGGTTGTTATTTCCCATTAGTTTGGTATAGGTGCTCGTCCTGTGCCTCTTTTGGTTTATTTGCTGTGGGGTTCTCTATTCCCTTTGTTTTCTTGGGTGTAGTTTTCTTCTCTGGGTTGGAATTTTCCTTCTAGGATTTTCTGTAGGGCTTGGTTTGTGGGTAGATATTGTTTAAATTTGATTTTGTCATGGAATATCTTGTTTTTCCATCTATGTTGATAGAAAGTTTTGCTGGGTATAGTAGTCTGGCTGGGCACCTATGATCTCTCAGGACTTGTAGGACATCTCTCCAGGCCCTTCTAGCTTTTAAAGTTTCTGAGGAGAAGTCAGGTGTAATTCTTTTGGGTCTGCCATTGTATGTGACTTGACCTTTTTCTCTTACAGCTTTTAATATTCTTTCTTTGTTCTGTACATTTGATGTTTCAAATATTTTGTGGCGAGAGGAGTTTCTCTTCTGATCTAATCTGTTCAGTGTTCTGTAAGCCTCTTGGATTTTTATTGGCATCTCTTTTTTCAGGTTTGGAAAGTTGTCTTCTATGATTTTGTTGAAGATATTTCCTGGACCTTGGAGTCGGGAGTCTTCTCTTTCCTCTATGCCTATAATTCTTAGGTTCCATCTTTTCATTGAGTCCTTGATTTCTTGGATGTTGTGGGTGAGAGATTTTTTAGCCTTCTCATTTTCTTTGGATGTTGTACTGATTTCTTCCATCGAATATTCCATGCCTGAGATCCTGTCTTCCATCTCTTGCATCCTATTTTTGATACCCTCATTCGTAGTTCCTGTTCTCTTCCCTTGATTCTCCACCTCCTCTTTTAACTCTGACTGTGTTTTCTTTATTGTTTCTATTTCTATTTTCATGTCTTGAATGTTATTGTTCATTTTGTACATTTCCTTCTCCAGTTTGCTTGGTTTTGCCTGAAAATCTTTCATTGCTTTGTCCTTTTCCTGTTCAAGCTGAGTCACCTTGGCTTGGAGCTCTTTAATGGTGTTATTCATTGTTTTGACTTGTAAAATTGTGGCTTCTTTGAATTCCTTCATAGATTTAAGTTCTTCTTGAAGGTACTCTATCACTTTCCATAATGCAGAATTGTCATCGTTTTCATGTGTTTCTGCTGTTGTGACGTCATCCGAATTGGATGAGCTACGATAGTTCTGCGTTGTTGGAGTCATATTTCCTTGATTTCTGTTTTTTCTTGGACCTTTGGCCATATGGATGTGTTTAGCTGTCTGCTCTCTTTGTCTTCTGGGCTTGGATCTACAAGGGATGCTTTGGTGTAGCAGTCGAATTGCTTGGCTATCTGTCAAGGAGGATCTCAGTGTCACTGTTTTTCTAATAGCCTGAAGCACTGTGAGCTGGTACAACCTATTCCCAGGTAATGAGACATGGCCCGGGATTGTTTCACTGCTCCCAAGTCAGACTTCTCTATGTTGCACACTGAGTGATCAGCCTGTAGTGTTTCTGATGGTATGGACTGTTTGCCCAGGCACGGATTCTGTGGACTCTGGTTGTCGTCACGGAGACTAAGAGGGCCTGGCTCCATGCCTAATATGTCTGGGTTTTCCAGAATACAGCTATGGTCCCCTGGCTTCTGGCTTCCATGTTTTGGAGCCATCCTCACCTATGTTTTTAACACACTCTTCAACAAGAAAATATAAGCCTCATATTAGGAGGAACTGAAAGTATTTGAGGGCCTTGGAAAAGTGATTGTCTATTTAGAATTTTATAAGTAACAGAGACTTTTCATTCACACTGATAAGTATGCCAAACAATGTGTTTGGACCTCATAGAGATTCTGTTTGTTACAGAAAATATCTAGAAAAATGTGCTTCCCAAACTTGCAAACAAATGACCTCACTAATGATTCACTTTGGAAAGCAAGCATACATTACTAACAGCACTCTTTTTAAGATTGTAGAACTATTGTTTAAATATGCTACAAATATGTTCTTTTCATTAGGACATTAATTGACTTGAAAGGGATTCATAGACAGCTGAGGTACAGGAACAGGATAGGCTGTCCACACACCTGAAATCAACATGGCAGTGTGCTACAGTGATGTTCTGCTTTGCTGAAGGAAATGCTCCCTAAAGCTATTAATGTTGCCTCATTATCACTTGTAAACAGACACACATTATTTTTATGTTATATTCCTAACACCAAAACTAGTTTTCTAAAAATGGTTACAAGAAAACCCCTGGTTTCAATATCTGTTTATCTCAGTTACAGGCAAAAGAACACATGCACCTCTCTAACCCTCTGGCCACAGTGACAGACAAAGTCAACCCAATTTACCTAGAAGAAACGTTGACACCCTCCTGGATACTGTAATCAACCTGTTTTCCATTTCTCACTCTCCTGGAAGTACTGGATATTACACATATCCCCATAATCACAATTGAGCTATGTACTAAGTAATCTACATTAGGTGAACTTGCCTAAGATACGACACTTATTACTCTCACAAAAACATATTGAGACTGAAAATCCATTAACTCTTTAATCCTGAATCTCATATTCCTTATCAGTGTAACTACTTTAGGAAAAGTATCCCTAAAAATAGTGTTTATTCAAGCTATAAAACATATGTTAGTGGTAACACGCCAGATGGTTACAGTTAGTATAAACCCAAAATTTTATATTTTGTAACCAAATGATATTGTCTTTATTACATCATATCTATGCTATGATATATATATATATGTCTGTGTGTGTTTTAATATGTATAAACACTATATTCATTAAAATTTACAGATTTAATTAAAGTGATTTTAGTTAAATAATAGTAGATCTGTTCACAATTATGACAAATATTTGCAGCAGATAGAAGTAAATAACTAAGGTTGTAAACCATTATTAATCATTTCATATTATGTTTAGTCTTCTTATATTCTGTCCTTAAAAAGTAATATACCTAAACAAAATTAATTTTCTTAATGTTTAAAAACACATAAAATGTGACAGCTATTCTCTGAAGACACATAAATATTAAGAAAAAAGTATTACAGATATTCTCTGGAGATATATAAATATTAAGAAAACTTAAAGATATTGATCCTTGTTTTAGAAATAATTTTAGTTTAATCTTTAGATAATTAGTGGCATTCTATTCTTTTAATCTCAGTCTCTTATGTGCAAGTTTTTCTGCATTTGCTAAAATGGTCAATAATGCATAAATGTCTAAACTCTAAAAAGCAGAAGAAGAAGAAGAAGAAGAAGAAGAAGAAGAAGAAGAAGAAGAATTCAGAAAACATCATAAATGTATGCATTTTGTGACATAATCCAAATGCAATCATTTTGCTGGAAGACACTGACCCAATCTCTACTGTTAAAATCATGGTACACTTTCATCTGCAGGCTAAGAGGAAAGTGATCCATTAAAAGGTTAACATTATATCGCTGGATTTTGATTCTATTTTCCTAAGATCTATTCAGAAAAGGATGCTAGAGAATCATCCCTTTCTTTGCTCGGTGACTTTTGTGTGCAGAGTAATGGATACCTCAGCACAATAAATTTTATTTTCCTCATCCAGATTCTCTGGCATTTCAGTTGAAGAATACAGCAACTATGAAACTACTCAGGCATGAAGTGAAGGAAACAATAGCAAGGTCATGATGCTAAAGTTTGAAGTAATATTTGTTTGCTTTTGAAAGAAAGAAACTAGAAAAGATTACATAAAATTTACTTAAAACACTAAATGTTTATATTGAATAAAAATATATTAGCTATTCATGACAGTTTTGTTTTGTTTTTTTCAATTATATAGTAATAAAGTTTACTGGTGTAATGGAAAGAACATAGTATATGTTCTAAAGTAGACAGTCTAAATTTCAAACTAATTCCTATCACGGTTAGTTTTAGTTGTTGAATTGACACACTCTAAAATCACATGGGAAAGGATCTCCTTTTTTTTTTTTTTTAAGGACTCTCAATGGAAGACTATCTACATTAGGTTGGCCTGGGGCATATCTGTGGGAATTGCCTAGATTGTCATAATTGATATAGAATCATCCATCTTAATTATATAATTGTGGTTTGGACCACTCCCTAGACAGTAGATCATGAAATGTAAAAAGGAGAGAAAGAAACCCATGGATATGATACAGCCAGTTGCTTCAAGTTGCTGTCTTTGACTTCTTTTCAATGATGGACTATAACCTGGAAATTTGCACCAAATAGGCTTTCTCTCTGCTTTTGTCAGAGTATAACAAAACAGAAACAGGAAAGGGAACAAAGACAACCACCGCATCAATATTAAATAACTAAATAATAAGATTCTTATTTTCAGTAAGAGGGCACTTGTGATATATTATGAAAATATCGTGTTTAAGGGTAGACCGCGACTTTTCCTTGATCTCATAGCCTGAGTCAATAATACATGCTTGTTGCTGTTATTTAAGACCTAAGACTGCTGTTATCCTACTGTGTATGAATACTATTTGTTTAACCTGCCTTTAAAAGAACAATGTAAGAACCAACCTTACTTGTCTTAGATTTCCCATGTAATCAATTTTGCTAATAAATAAGTTAATGCATTGCTGTAACCTTCAATTATATACTATTCCATGCCCCTAACCCAGAACAGTGTATCATTTGCTGAAATCAGAAAATACAGAGATTAAAAGCAACCAGTTGATGAACAATGATGTTTATAGTACTGTTTGTTTTCTGGGTCAGTTGGGATCAATTGGAGTTGGTGACTTAATCCCCTGTAAAACAGTATTAAATATTTCTGTAAAGTATCCCATTCCTTCTCCTTGTGATATTTTTTGTATCATAAATACAGAGTAAAACTCTTTGTTAGGCAAACAGTCAAAGAGACAGAGATAGATGCTGATATGCAGAACACAGCGACACACGATTACACAACAGATAGACACATTCAGGCACACACAAGACAGTCTTCAGGCAGTCACAAAATTAGATGCATAGAACAGACAGATGGAAGATACAGTGAGCAGGAAGTAGAGAATTAAAATCCATATTTGCCCCTGGTAAAATGATTCCAAAGGGGTCATTTATATCTTTCCTTAATATCACACTTATTTATTAATGGTGACTTGGAATTAACCATTAATGCAGTTAAACTGAACAACAGTATTAACTGTGTCTTATTTAAACAAAAATGGTTTCATAGGATGACTATACTCAAGTCTATTGCAGAATACATGCACAGGAAATCTTACTATATTTCCTTTTCAGTTACAACAATATAACAAAAGTAACCATGAGGAAACATACCACTCATGCACACATGCATGCTCATCCTACAATGGAGACACCCTGTCATAGGACAACAATGACCTATTAGATACTAGAAACTAACAAATAAAAATATCACTGAGTAATTTCTTTTGGAATTTTTAGCCAGTTAGTTCTCACAGAACCTCAGATTACAGGCTATTGTCATTGTTCCTGGTTGTCCTCTAGAAGTTATTGGTAAGACCTTATTGCTGAAGACACTAAATACCTGAGTCATAAACTGTGGAGAAATCAATCTGGTGTTCTCCTGAAAACTTCAACCCTACTGGCTAGCTTTCATAGTGATGGAAGGTGCTAGATACACTATCAAGTGAAAAAAGAATTTATCAATCTTACCCAGCTGTGCTGCAAGTGATAATAATAATCAGCCTTTTAAGCTGGGTCCATTGGTACAATAGTGCCACAAATGCTGTTTGAAAGAACCAACCATGTTTTAATTAGATTTAACTTCAGCTCGTCAAGATGAAACTATATCTGGTACCATTGTTGTAAGAAATGCCTATACTACACAAGCCATAGACCCTAGGGAAGAAGCTACTACTACTATTTTGCAAAATAGACATAGTATGAAATGGACTCCTAATGACTTACTAGGATACCCATAGATCAACACATTCCTCAGTCCTTACCAGAGAAGCTTCTATTTGCAGTAGATAGTGACTGACACAGAGATCTACAATGGGCCAAGGTATATATATATATATATATATATATATATATATATATATATATATAT
>CAJQZJ010000222.1:1855117-1868538 GCA_907164525.1 Lophiomys imhausi
ATATATATATATATATATATATATATATATATATATATATATATATACCACCTATAGAGTACCCTTGCCTCATTCATGATTTTAAAAGAAATATTTTGAAATTTCCTCTATTTAGTGTAATATTCGATATAGATTAGATGTACATAGCTATTACATTGAGCTAAATTTTTTCTCTCCCTTGTTTCTTAAAGCTTTTATGACAAAAAATACTGGACTTTGTCAAAGAAATTTTCTGCACCTATGGGGATGATCGTGTGATTTAAGTCTGCATGCAATTTTATATTTATTGATTTATATATTTTGAACCATCTTTCATTACAGGATGAAATGAAAGCAAGTTGGCCATGGTAATTCTAATTTCAGTTTGCAAGTGTTTTACATAAATGTTTAGCATACATGCCCATCAGGTATATTTACCTTAATTTTATTTTTATGTTTGTGTCACTATCAGGGTAATAAAGGCTTGGCAAAAGGAGTTTGGTAGCATTCCTTCCCTAGTCTATGGATACTGTAAGGAAGATCAGGAGAATTCCTTAAAAATCTTGTTTGATTCAACAGTAAATCCATCTTGGCCTGAGACTTATCTTTAAATTCAGGTGACTTTGGGGGTTGTTTATATATTTAGACTTCTGTGATAACACAATTATCACTGACATATAAATTTGTGTTGAGTATATGCACTTAACTTCACTTGACAGATTTTAAAGACACCAGTAAATTGATTTCTGAGGTTGCAATATTTTACAATCCTACTAACAGTTTTTGAGAACTACAATCACTTCATATGCTTAGCAATAAATACTTAGCCTGCTTGTGTAATTTTACCAATTTTAGCAAATATTTGAAGTTCTTAAAATATGGTAACTTTAAAAAAAATATATGCAGTTCTATTAACGTGCTTAACCATTTTCCCATTCTTAGTTGGGCCCCAAACAAGTTTACTATGTCCCAAATCAGCAGGAAGTAATTTTGAGAGAGCGACATCTCAACCCCAGAAGGCGGGGTGGGTGGTCCCTCCCCCCTTTGGTCATTTGATAGGTTATAGATACTTCTTGTTATTTAGGGGGAGAGGTTACAAGTTATTAAATGTTCTTGTTAAACAGGTCTTGGAGGTTAGACCCAGGAATTTCTCCTTTTTTCTTTTCTGCATCCTTCTTTCTCTCCTATGTAAGGGTGAAAAGACTTGAGAAAAAATGGGATATAGACATAATATAGGAATGATAATGAAAAGGGAACAGATAATTGAATATACTCTTATATCTTTATACATTGATACAAAATTAAGATATTTGGTTAAATAGGTATTGATTTTTGTATATTGATACAAAATTAAGATTATATTTAGCCACATTGGTATTGATCTTTGTATATTGATACAAAATTAAGGTTATCTCTTTTTAAGGTATTGTACCTAGGTAATGCTTAAAAATGAAATGTGAAGTTTTGGCCTTTTGTTAGCAACTGTCATAAATTGTTTAGGATAATTAAGAAGTACAAACTAATAGTCATTCGAGCATGTCATTTTGTTAGGTATTAGGTTAGTCTATCACAGTTATTTTCTGTTAATCAGAAATCAAGTAGCTAAGAGACAAGCAACATTTGCTTATCCAAATATAAGGAGATAGATAGGTGGTCTTAAAAAACCTGAAGAGATCTGTAGAATATGGCATTCAAACATGTTTTCTTAACTTAAGATTTTTTTGATATTGAGACATATCAGCTCCTGACAGCACCCCTATTCTACTCCAAGTAGATGATGAGCATCAAAGAATCTCCAAAATGGAGATGGTTATATTAGTGTCAAGCCTGTCACTTGGCAAGAAAAATCCCTTGCTACATCTTAGACAGCATGCTGTCCCAAAAGGACAAAACTTGGAAGCAGGTAAGTCAATAGCCTAGCTCTACCAAGACAGGGTAGGCAAGTCCTTTATAATTCCTGCTTTACAATTAATGTCTGTCAGAGAAATGGGGCCGAAAGGCTGAAGATGGATGCTCTAATGTATGGAGAGAAATTGGGAACTGCCCAGGCAGTCAGTTGTCTGTCATCTTTTAGTCTTGGCAGTTGCTGGCCCTGCACTCCCTGTGTAATCAGAAATATTTATCCTTCTCATGTCTCTGATGTGGTTGAAGAGAAGATAGTTATAGTCTCATGGTTAAATTTTAGGAATTAAGAGGGTGTTCTGGATCTAAGAAGATGTTTTTAAGATGGTAATGCAAGTTGGGATGGAAACTGAGTTGAATATAGAACTTTAAACTCATGGATATGGATGCATAGTAGAATGTTAAAGTCAGGTGCCAAATGCATATGGACTGGACATTAGGAATGTATACTAAACCTTATAATTATCATAATTGTGGTCTAATTATTTTTGTTGTTTGTATTGTATTTGTTGTTACAAGAGAAAGAGCCATTTGTTGGACTGAAAAGGGGAGCTGTTGGAGGAAAACAGATATACCTTAAACTTAAAAAAAATAAAAAGGGAGCTGATGGGGACATGTGAGGGGGAAGAGGGTGGGAGAGTGGGACTGGAGGGGAGAGTAGGGAGAGGATTGTGATTGAGATGTAACTTGAAGAAATAAATAATCATTGAAAAAAATACATGCAGTGATATCTCATTGGATTTTGCTGGCATTTTCTTAATGACTAATGATTTTGAGTATTTTAAGTATATTTATTTTGTAAATAAATAAATTTCTAAAATATATGTCAAAATAGTTTTGAATTTTTGTTGAGTTTATATTATCATTAACTAGTCATAACATTTATTTGTATCTTCTACATACAACTTGTTTGTTGGATATACTATTGCCAATATTTTCTAACAATCTCTATTGAACCTTCTCACTTTCCAAATGGTATCTCTTAGAAATGATTTTTAATTTTGACAAATTCCAAAATTGATAGTTTTTCTTTACTTGTTTGTGTTTTTAAATTTTAATTTTCCTTATTTTAGCAAAGATCTGGGACAACTTAGAATTCTATATGAACAATTGCACCTCCTAGAATACCTGAACTGATGTAACTCTGGAATATGAAGGTCTGGCACAGGGAGAGGCTTAGTCCACTGACTTTGCCATGACCTGGGCTGCAGCTCACCACAGGCTCCACACATCACCAACCACTCCTAGGATCTCTAATAGCACAATGCTGTCTGTACTTCATCTCTGTGACACCTCCTATCCCAATAACAGCATCTGCTTCATCCAAAAAAATCCAGATATGAAATCATCCCTGTGTGAAGATCTCTCTTTATTTTATTTCTTTATTAATTTACATACTTATTTTATAATTATTATCAATATCATCATCATCATCATCATCATCATCATCATCATCATTATTATTTTGACACAGATCTCATCATGTTGGCCAAAGTGGTCTTAAACTGATGTAGCCAGGTAGGCCTTGACTTACGATCATGCCTGAGCTTCTCCTGTAGTTGAAATCATAAGACTTTATTGGTAATTTTTATTTTTTCTCTACAGAAAAGTAAGTCACATAAGTCAGGGCGACAAGAACTCTAACAGAACTTACTAAGTGTGCACCAGATGACAAACTATGGTTACACTTTAAGGATTCTTCCAGTGTTTGCTGCTTTTTATCCAAGAAATCCCTTCTGTGCGCTAGAAGTGAACAACATTCACTTGAGAGGAAGAATGTGCCTGCTCATCCATCTTCACCATACAGTCATTAGCTCTCAGTCCACTGGGCTCAGATTCTATGTCTCTCTTTTCATTCATCTGCTGAGCATTGTGGTCTACCAGACATACACACACATGACCCACCTGCCTTGTCTTTAAGGGACTACCAGATTGGAGAAGCAGAAAGACAGTGAAACACAGACATTAATTTGAGAACATCATCTGCCAGTGGGCAATGTTTGTACAGACAATATAATTGTCCAAGATAAACTCAAAGAAAATACAACCGATTCTCTTAATTTAGTACCTGGAAGCTGGTCTGTTGTGAAAGATGATCAAGTTTTAGTTTTTATTATTATTATTATTATTATTATTATTATTATTATTATTTTAATTTTTAGTTTTATTCATATCTATAGGTTAGTCTGGTATGAATACCATGTGTGTAGGTTAATCATGAAGGCTAGAAGAATGTCCAATCCTCTGATGTGCATGCTGGGAACTGAACTGAAATCCTCAGGAAGAGCAGCAGGCCTCTTAACTGCTGAGCTGTCTCTCCAGCCCTATTATTGTTTCTATAATTTAAGAAAACTTTTCCTGTGAAGCCAAGTGGTGTGGTGCAATCCTTTAATACCAACACTCAGGAGGCAGAGGCAGGAGGATCTCTGTGAGTTTGAGGCCAGTCTGGACATTACAGTGAGTTCTAGGACTGCCAAGACTATTACAAAGGGGAACCATGTCTCAACGAGAAAAAAAAAAAAAAAAACAAAAAAGAAATGAAAAGAAATAAAAGTGAACTTTAAACATACAGATTTTCAACCTTTCTAGCATCACTTCCAGCAGGGACTATCTTTCTTACTTTGAATTTCTTTGATCTCTTGTTCTTTACTAAAAAGCACGTGAACTCTGTTTCTGTACTATAATTTATTCCATTCATCTGAAAATTGATTTTATGCAAATATTAAGCTGCTTAAATGACTGTAGTTTTGTAATATTAGCTCATACAGGAAGTCAACAGTTTTCTTCAACTTCTCTTTTTTTTTAACTGTTGTGAAATTTTTCATCCTCATAAATATACATTTTACAATCTCCTTATCAATTTTCTATTTTTAAAATCCAGTTTTTAATTAGGATTATGGTAAGTATGTAGATCACTTTAAAGGAAATTGTTATCATAATAATATTGACTTTTCAAATCTATGAGCACTGTATAGTTTTTTATTCATTTAAATTCTATTTCAAGAATTTTTAATAGCAGATCTAGCATATTTTTTTGACAAATTTAGCCATATTTTGTATGAAAATAGCATTGTAAATTTTATTTAAAATTATTATTTGTGCTTCTTTGTTGTTTAATATAGAAACAACTGTTTCTGTATACATATAAAACCTTATTAATCTCACTTTTAGTTCTTATATCATACTTGTGTTAAGTATGCTTAAGATTTTTCCATAATTGTTCATGATATCTGTGTATAATGGTAACTGTCTTTCCCCCTATTTTTGAAGTTTACTTATTTTTTCTCCCAGACTGTGTCAATTGCCACTTCAATTATAATACATTACGGAAATGGTAACAGATACCTTATCCTTTTTAATGTAAATATTTTTGTTAGTAAATAGGAAGTTATCACATAGTTTCTGTAGAAATATATCATGGCACTAAGTTTCCTGACTTAAAATGGCTGACAATATAATCTATCAGGGGCTCATCCTTGAAACAAGCATCCTGCTAGGTCATCCAATCTCAAGCATGCAGTCAGTCCTAAACATAATATATATGAGTGACACTAAGTTAATTCAATGGGTTGCACATATATATAATACATCTATATATAATATATTATGTATAATATTTAACAATAATAATTAAAGAATAAGAGGTTTTGAAACTGAGACTGAGGAATGACAAAAGAAGAGTTGAAAGGAAGACAGGAAGGAGAGGGGAGAGAAAAAATAATGTCACTACTGTACTCATATATGAAATTCTTAAAAACTAAAAGTACAAAAAAACAAAACAAGAAAAATGGTAAGCAGGATTTTTTATGAAATTTTGCCATAATTTTATTAACTTACTGAGAAAATTATCTGTTTTCTTGTCATGATTTTTTAATTGAGATATATTGATTTATTTTAATCTTTACTCAGTTTAATAGAGATTGTGGGAGAGAAAGAAAGGAAGAAGAGGACAAAGCAAAAAAAGGGAAGATCAATTTACAGAAAAGAGCCTTAAGACAAATTTACTTTTTGCCTAATGTTTGTCTTTTTCTTCTGGTTAGACAAGCACAGAATATTTCCAGCCACCACCTCACAGCATGTCAATACTCTAATACTTCATAATTTATAAAACAGTTTTTTCTCTTCACAAAGCTCAGTATACATCACTAATATATCAGTGATGTTCACAATATTCCTCCAGGGAACATAGGCGACAGGAATTATTTTGTGTTTTACTAGGGAAAGGAAAGAACGAAACAACAAAAATCTATTATCACCAGTGAGCTAGAGTCTAGTATTGGGCCTTTCTACCTGTGCAGGCTCTGAAGACAGATGAAAATGACAGCACTTGCCAAGTAGGCCAGAACTGAACAGACAAAGGAGGTATTTAAGAACCAGGTAACTGGCTCCTGACTCCTCCAGTTGGATGTCCACTTACAGTCTACCTGCAACTGAAGATGATATCCAAAGCAAAAGCTCTGATTTGCTTTTAAACCTTTCCATCACTACTCTCATCTCAGTAATAAGAATGTTAATAAAACCCTAAAGTGGTTGTCATTCATTATCTTTCTTCCCCCTCTTCCCTTACCTATAAGTTGCACGAGCTCATCCTCCATGACTGATTCCAGAGAAACTTCCACCCTGTCATTAATATGAAGAACATATTGTCACCATGCTACCTAACTTTCTGGTACCCAGAAGGATGAACAACCCTCCAATATACACTATCTGGTGCTCTGGTGTTGTAGGATAGATATACTCATTATTTTCCTGATGATTGCAAAACTTCCCTTTTTTTTCCATTCTACTTTCTTTGAATCCCAACCAACCTGTTGAGGGAAGTTCTAATATTGTTTCTGATACATTGAATTCAATGCTGAGATCTAGTTACAACCTCATCTGAGGCATTCTCTTGTTTGATTAATAAAAGTCACTCATGGCCAATTAGCTGGGCAGAAAGAGGATAGGAAGGCGGCACTTCCTGAGATCAGAACAGGAACCCTGGGCACACACAGAGACTCTCTCCCTTTCTGCCCAGAGACACAGAAGGAGACAGACATCTGGAGAATGCTGGAAGGTAATCACAGGCACATGGCGGTTTGGGATTAGGTGATCCGGGTTAACTTAGTGTAGCTAATTGAGAGTCTGCCCAGCTAAGGACTAAGTGTCAAAACATTAAAAGGTCTTGGTGTGTTTAATTACTGGGGAAAAGACTGCGGTGGCTTATAGGCCCTAAGTCCAAGTAGTCCCAGGCCGTTGGACTTTCAGACTCTCAGAAACCCCTTGAGCCCAGGCGAATCTCCCGCCAAGTGGCTGGTAATTCTACTGGCCTAATATAACAACTTTTATTAATTAACAGAGCTTAGGTTACAAGTGGTGTAAGCCACCCTTGATCCCGGGGCTCTTTCTCCAGGGTAAGTTAGCCTGCTCCTCTGCCAAGCCACAGTCTACTCTGCCGGCCTAATCTTACAGTTTATACTTACTAATAACTACATTAATTAATTAATTTGCAGTTTTCAGGTGGTACCTAATGTGGGGCGCCATATGTAAAAAAAAAACATATATGCTAATTAAACTATTTAACCAGTATTTATATTATATTTAATTAGTTTGGTGGCTAATCCTTAATCATCCATTATAAATGAGCACACAGACACCATGTGGATTTTATCAAGCCTAAGTCTGAATTGAGGAATCTTGGCCCATCTAAGCTAGCTCTTAATTCTACTAACCAAATATGACCCCAATATATACATACGTCCTCTTGGACTGTCATTCTCCACAATTTGGCAATGTTCCTGGCCATGTGGAATGAGGTTCTTTTTTCTAACCCATGATGGGTGCCTCCTACCTGCTGCTCCTAGATAGAATGAATTAATTCTGTCTAAAGCACAGGCTTCCTGTTCTAATCTCAGGAAGTCTCACATTTCTCTGTCTTTGCCCAGTCTCAGGCCTCAGCATTTATTTTAACCAATCAGAGTCAATGTAAGTAACAGACAGCAAGCAGGGCCAATTAATTAACATTTAGAATGCTTAAAACTACCCCAACACCAACCCTTAAATATACAGGAAGAATCATTTGAAAATATTAGCTGTGATTATTAGCTTTTTAGTTAGTATACATGTATACTAAATAAATATGTATACAAAACAAAATAAGTTTCCCAATTTCACTTTGAAAGAAGCTCCACAGTTAATAAACACATCATAGGTTAATCATTTTGATTCAATATATACTATTCCCTGATGTGTATGCTTACAAAACATACTATATTTATTCAGCACACTGTTGCTTGGCCATTTCTTATTCTGATGCTTTATTCATTTACTAGTATTTTAAAAAGAAAAGGATTTACCTCTTTCCCATGCCCCTGGAAACCACTTATTTCCTATCTATCCACACTCTCAGCATCTTTATATCATAGTATTGTTTATGTGAATATGTGGTATGTGTATTTTTCTCATTACCTACATGCTACTTACAGATGAGACATGCATATGCAATTATTCCGGACATTTCTGATAATTTCAACTTCTTCCCTGCTCTCCATAGCATATGCCATTTTCCTTCAAAATATCCAATTACATAGTTTCTAGGTTTCATCTCCTTAAGGAACTTTCTACACGAATCTCCTAACCTATTGCATTTGAACATTTGAAAACCTGACAGAGCTGTCATTCTGCCTTCTTTTAATTTTTTTTCACCTCACATTAAAAATTCTTCTGGATTTTATTTGAAATTTGTACCCTCTGCATCATCTCAACTTTCATTTTCTCTCTCTCTTGATTTAGTCCATATCCTTGTTGAATATACTTTCTAATGCCCTTCAAAGAAAGGGGAATATGAGGAAACTATGGGTGCACAATGAATATCTGAAAATATTCATATGCATTTGCTCCAAATTGCCCACACCAGGATGCAGACTATTTTACATTCTGGACTGGAAAACATTACTGAGAACTTTTAAGATATAACTTCATTGTCTTTAGCTTCTGATGTCACCGCTAAATAATCTAAATCCACTGTGAATCTATCAATATACAAAAAATAAATTGTAAATTTTGAGATACTTTTCTAAAATATTATGAAAAATATGTATTTTACAGTAGCAAGCCAGGATTTGGGACATGCCCAATGTCCCATACAATGACTACTGAGGAATCCTGATATCTGCAAATTAAGGACCCCAGATGGGGTCATAAGAGCAGGAGAGCTGTCCCTGCCCCTCATGTGCTGTAGCACTCTGGAGAGCAGGCCCTGCAACTTTCCAAAGGAGAACTAGCTATGCAGGTCCAGAACCAAGGCTTTGAGTTGGCCCTCCCCAACATCTACCCCATGATTGAACTGCTGGAATGCAAGAAGAGGCCAGTTCCACCACCCAAAACTACAGGATCTCCATGACACAGGACAGTTACAGCATATCTGAGAGAAGTTCCAGTGAGGTTCCAGTACTGATGGAGTAGCAAAAACCAGAGGCCTCGTACCAGACCAAGGAGTCATTTTAATGAACATTTGCAAGCAGAATGTGTGGACAAAAGGGAATATTGTGGGACACACTGAGACACACTGTAGCTTCCACAATGAGATTTTATTTCTTATGCTGTGACAGATTGCAAGGTTGGAGGGTGGGTCTGAGGGGAGGTGGGAGTTGAGAGGGAACAGGGTCCATGATGTGAAATTCACATCATAAAATTTTTTCAATAAAAATAAAATAAAATAACCTACTTAAAAATATATAGATTTATATACGGGACTTGGCAGAGATGATTCAAACATTAATAGCACTTGCTGCTCTTGCAGAAGAACCAGGTTCGGTTTCAGCACCTACATAACAGTTCACAAAGGTCCTTACCTCCAACTCCAGAGGACCGAGCTCTATTCCATAGCCTCTGCACCAGGCACACACACACACAGTGCCCTTACATACACACAGGCAAAATACTCATATATATACAATGAAAATGAATAAATATTTGTAAAGATATAGCAAGCACTTAAAGGACAAAATTTATTTCTCAGTGTACTGGTAGTTGGCAAGCTGAAAATATTAAAGGTCCCACACAGTGGTACATACTTGGTGAGGGCCCACTTCCTCGAAGATGGCCAATTTTTCACTATAAGTACATACAAGAAAAGGGGTAAGGAAATGCTGTGAGACCCTTTCACAAGGACTCTATAAGATTCTATAAAAGTTTTATGATTACATATCAGTCCCCTGCCCCAGTTCAGCAGTCATATGAGGGCCAACAGCCTCCTCATACACTGGGGGCCTACAAGGTAGCAGCACCACTAGGGCAAAGTGTTTCATTGACAGGAAACAAAGTCTATGCCCATGTTCCCTTTGGTTCATTGGTTGTAGTATAGTTATCCTGTACTATATAGCTAAAATCTGACTATAAGTGAATAGATGGTGCATCCTTCTGAGTCTGGGTTAGCTCACTCAGGATGATCTTCTTTAGTTCCATCCATTTGGCTGCAAATTGCATGATTTCATTGTTTTTGATAGCTGAGTAGTATTCCATTGTGTAGATGTACCACAGGTTTTTTATCTATTCCTCGGTTGAGGGACATCTGGGTTGTTTCCAGTTTCTAGCTATTACAAATGAAGCTGCTATGAACATAGATGAGGAAACTTCCTTGTGGATTATTGAGGAATCATTTGGATGTATACCCAGAAGTGGTATGGCTGCGTCTTGGAATGAGGGTAGAGGGTGGGAAGCCGGGACTGGGAGGGGTGGAAAGAGGGCACTGTGATGGAGATGTAACCTGAAGTAATAAATAAACATTTTAAAAAAGAAAAAAAGTTTTATCATTATGTCCAAAATATCCCCTCAAAAGATCCCTGATTCAAGCTTCTCACACTAGAGATTATATTTCAAAAAACACAAATATACTATAGGATTGCCCAAATTCACTCAATCTCTTTATTATGAGACAACTCATAGGCATACCTGACTATAAATGATTTAAGTGTGATTCAAATACAAAATTCCATAGTCTTGACCATGTCTTTCTATTCTCAACACTATTTCTCTGTATTGTACTTCCAGGCTCTTTGTCCAAATCACATCATGTAAGGTTCATCATAGGTTAGTTTTAATGTGGCCATATCATATACTATGATCCTATAATCATTTACACAAACTGAATAGTGAAGGTATCAATCTGGTAATTACACCTCTCCTAAGTATGACCAAACATATCTTACCAGTGTTGCATGCAAAATCAGTTCCTGTTAAAAACAACATTAGTCAAATCAGCTCATCATATTTAGTAAGTGAACAAAAACAATTTAATTGACTTAGTTTTGCAGAAAAAAACTACATGGGATGGTATTTTGTTTGAAAAACCATTTTAAAATGCTGGGGAGCATACTATGCATCCATTCTAAAGTTTTAGTATGTAAGGAGATATGCTTAGGATATTTCTAGAAACTCTTAGAATAGTAAAATAGCAAGGATAGGAAATGCAAAGGGCAGTGACACTGTTTGGACATTTAAAGTTTATTTATAAATGAGAGCGCAGGGTAGGACTTTAGAGCAGGAAGGTTATATAGTAATGCATGTAACTAATTGATAAATAAATCTGATGGCTAGTGGCTATGTTAAAGTTTTCATGTAGAGACAGGTGGGATGTTGGAGAGAGAAGGGGAAAGAAGGAAGGGAGGGAAGGACGGAGGGAGGGAGGGAGGAAGGAAGGAACCAAATAAGCAATCAAGCAAGCAAGCAAAAAAGGAAGGAAACAAGTAAGCAAATAAAGAATATAAAAGGAAGAATAAAAGGGAGATGAAGAGGAAAAGAAAGGCATTGGCATGATTTGCCTACCAGCTAGTCCTAAGTGGTTTTGAGTCTATTAGTAAAAATCTCCCCAACTGTAGGGAGATTCTTACTAATAGACTCAAAACCACTTAGAGAGTGGAAAGGTGAGACTGGAGTGGGGAGTAGGGAGGGGATTGTGATTGAGATGTAACTTGAAGAAAAATAAATAAATTAAAAAAAAAGAAAAAAAGAGAATTCAGATAATTATGATGACATACTTAAAAAATCCTATATTCTACCAAATTGGAAAACCTAAACAAATTGATGAATTTCTTCATGTATATAACCTACCAAAGTAAATATAGATTAAATAAACAATTAAAAAAAAAGAATATCCTTTCCCTGGGCCTCATCTTTATTCAGACATCACTGTCTTCTGGAACAGGTGAAATAGCCTCTGAATTGATATCTACACACCAAGCCTTGTCTAGCTCTAATCTGTTCTCTACACACAACTCACAGGGATCTTAAAATTTAAATCTAATCATGTCACCCTCCTGCCTAAATCCTTTAAATGTCTTCAGCTGCTCTTCAGATCAACTCTGAGTCATTAATTTGTTCCAGGAGGCCCTGAGTCTTCCAGCCTGAACTAAGCCTGCAGTAGTTTATATATTACTTTTCTCCCTTATGTTTTCCCATCTGCTAATCCCAGTTCACTTTTCAAAAAACAGGCTTAAGTGTCACTTCCACAAAGCAACTTCCCCAGACGTAAAGATTATCTGAATTCCCCTAGCATATTTTCTCAAGACCTCTCATGTTTCTTGGCAGCATATTTTACATCTACAGTGTTTAGTGTTTTCCATCATTTAAGATACACTTCTCCTTTAAAATACATTACCATCCTTTAACTGAGACACTTATCCTCACATCTGACATATACTCTATATTAATATTCATAATTATTATAATCACAGAAATTGCTAGGTCTTAAAATGTTACTTTGTGTTGTTGTTTTATTATATATTTTGTGTTTTTTAATTAATCTATTCTCTAATGTATTACATCACAACCTCAGTTTCCCCTCTCTTCCTCTGTCCCCCACCTCCTCCATTCCCCCTCATTTCCTTGCTTCCTACCTACTACTCCTCAGTTTCCCTTCAGAAAGGGCACATTATCAATCAAACATGCAACAAGATTAAGCACTTCCACTTAATATCCACTTAATATGAGGATATTAAGGCTGGAAAAGGCAATGCAGTGTGAAGACGAGTGCCAAAAGCAAGCAAAAGCATTAGAAACAGACACACTTCCTTTTTTAAGCGTCCCACAAAACCACAAAGTTACACTTGCAGAAGTCAATAGATAGGAAGAACTTTGATTCCAAAATTATATTGCTGTCTTTAATCCTTGGACTGCACACACACTGTGTAACCATAGGTATATTACAGGTGATGAAAATTTACAGAAACCTGTTAAGAAGACTCAATATGTTCATTCCTTAGAATTCAGAATAACAAATGGCAACATTACTGTATAATTAAGCAGCTAATAGGACCATATTACAATAACTACTATGCGATGGTTCACCAACAATTACTAATTTTAGCATTTAAAAATGGGTGTGAGATTTTTTTTTTGGTTTTTTTTTTTTCGAGACAGGGTTTCTCTGTGTATAATCAGATATATTTATCCCTCTCAGGTCTCTGAGGTGGTTGAAGAATAGATAGCTAGAGTCTCATAGTTAAATTTTGAGTTGTTTAGGAATCAAGAGGGTGTTCTGGATCTAAGAAGATATTTTTAAA
>CAJQZJ010000222.1:1868548-1896059 GCA_907164525.1 Lophiomys imhausi
CTGGATCTAAGAAGATATTTTTAAAATTATGAGGCAAGTTAGTATGAAAGCTGAGTTAGATATAGAACTTTAAACACATGGAGATGGTTAGATAGTAGAATGTTAAAGTCAGGTGCCAAATACATATGGACTGGACATTGGGAATGTATGCTAAGCCATATAACTCTTATAATTGTGGCCTATTTATTTCTGTTGTTTTGTATTGTATTTATAGTTATAAGAAAAAGAACCATTTTTTGGGCTGAAAGGGAGAGCTGTTGGGGGGAAAAAAGAAATACCTTAAACTGAAAAAAAAAGAAGGGAAGAGGATGGGGGGTTGAGGGGGAGGAGGGTGGAAGTGTGGGACTGGAGGGGGGAGTAGGGAGGGGATTGTGATTGAGATGTAACTTGAAGAAACAATAAATAAATTATTTTAAAAAAAATGGGTGTGAGAATAAGTGTTGTATTTTTCACTAAGAGTGTATTCTAAGCATGTGGTTCAAATACCTCAGTAAACTATCTTTAGTTTTCAAGTGTTGATACTTTATGCATGTTCTTTCCTAGTAACTTCAGTGGTAATTACTGGGAATACAATAAAAGTACTAATTTAGATACATATGTTGCAGCTAATTGTGTTGAGGCATATGCTATCATGCAGAATCAAAGCATGAGTCATTTTTAAGGAAGTCTAAGCTCTCCTACAGACCAAGCATTTCACAGCATCTGGAGACAATAGCCTAAGCAAAGTAAGGTTTACCAGTGCTGAAGTGAGAGTGATATAATTTAGTATCTAGCACCCTATGGGTCTGAGATAGCTATTTCTTACATACTATTCATTTTTCAATACCCAGCACCTTAATATAAAACTATTAAGAAGCACACACTTCCCCGAAAAAAAAATCTTGATATTGTTTCTTAAAAGTCTATTCTGTTGCAGAAAACCATTGTATATATCTCTGTGACTTAAACTGAAAAAAAAAAAACTAGAAATGAAATGTATACAAGAATAGAAAATTCTGCTGGAGCCACACCTGTTTCTAGTTGTGGACTTATAAGAGCAGAGTTTGCTGTTTGTTAAGGTATGCTCAAACTACATTAGACCTGAAAAACTAAGTGTGGAAAGCAACTCTTGTTGAGCACATAGATTATAATTTTCTCCAGGAATATCATGCCTACTTTGCTAAAGAAACTTTCTTTTAGGGCTTCTGAGGGATACCTAACATTTCTTCTTTTTCAGTTCACTATATACTATTTTCCTCTTCTGAGAAATGACCTCTTGAGAGGTATAACACGCTAGTATGAAACTTGTTAGCAATGACACATGACCGTGATTAAACTAGAAGTGTTTATAGAATCAATGGGATATTGTGGGTCTAGATCAGATTCTGCTGACTGCTTAGTGGCTAGAGCACATAAGTATCTGGAACAAGGGTAGCAGCGTTCAGGGTACAAATGAGTTTTCAGTGACAAACTGAGGCAAAGACAGCATAATCTCTTGGAATTGTTAGAATCAGTAAAGACATAGATGGATCAAAAAGCTCTGGGTGATTATAATAATATGTAATTCCATTTCTGTCCATTGACAGTTTCATTCTATTTTCTCTTCCTGAGTTCAGGGGCTGTTGGACAAAGGCCTGCCTTGATTTTATGATGTCACCTGAGCCTAGGCTTGTTGCCCTGGAAATATTACTGTGAAGTAGGCATTGTTTGGATATGTGCATCCATAAAGTATTTGAGATTTGCCTCCATTTGATCTCCCTTGATATATTCATATGTCTGACAACCAATATGACAATCTTATTGAAAACCATTTTAACTTACACTGAAGAAAATTAGTATAAACTAATTTAGGTGTCCATTAAGCTAGAAGAATAGATAAACCTAAAAAATGATTTTGAAAGGCTGCAAGTTAAAACTTACATGGTCAGCTAGTTTTTCATGTGCTTATCTAGGGAGAAGATACTGTATGTTTTTAAGGATCAAGAAAAACAATCAAATAAGGATTCTAAGAAAATAAAAGTGAAATAAAACCTATAATGGTACCACAGATAAAAATAAAGAATGTAAGAAATAAGAGTAAGAAATTCACATATGTATACATGAAAACATGTATATACACTGTATATATTTATAAAAAGTATAATACATTATATAATATAACATTGGGGAGGATATATATATTGTACTTATACTTATATGTCATATATATAGATATATATGCACACATAGTAAAACTACATATGTTTATAATGTCTACATAGTTTATATGTCTAATAAATTTTTTCTTATTTTATGTGCACGTGTGTGCAAGTTTGTGTGGGTATATTTGTAGGTGTACATGTCACAGTTCATGTACGGAAGTCAGAGGACAAAGAACAAGTGATCATGAGGTACAAAGGCACAAAAGTACATCTACAATGCAATCATTACACCTAACATTCAGTAAACACCACAAATAGGGGCAGAGACATTGTAAGACTTAGAGGAGCAGTACTCCTATTTGTGAAATAGTGTCTTCAAGACATGTCAGGGATACTGAACCCATGAAATTTCAGCAATATTTTTCCTAAACAAAATCTGCATAATTACAGTAACAGTTAAAGTAGAAATTAGACTGAGAAAAATTCTGTAAGACCATACCACTAAATGGAAAACTATGTGTAGTCAATAGCTACTGAGAGAGAATGAGTTCTCTCCTGGGTTGAGTCTCCTAATGTGTTATGAACCCTAAGTGGCTCCCCCTAAACTCATCTACATATAAACAACACAACATTCCCAATAATAATTCTACAAGGAGAGGTCATAAATCCGGAAAGTAATTGAGGAAAAGAGGAGAAGTAGGATGGAAATGATAAAAACAAAACAAACAAATAAATAAAAAACAAGACAACAAAAATAAAACAGTGTGGTCATGTATGAAAGTTTCAAAAAGTTGTAAAGCATAGTTTACTTAATACATTGAAAAAGTACACAGGGTGAGGAATAAATAGACTGTGGCATTTCATGCACACCCCTATAATAAATGTGCTGCCAGTGACATTCTTCCACAAATCTAACAAATCTCGTTTTGTTTGCCTATCTATTAAATGGGTGTCATTGAACAGATCCTTATATTTTTACATAATTGAAACTATTATTTATCCACAAACCGCAAAACAAATGTTAAAAGATTTTACACAAAAAATGCATATCTGAAGAATTCTCTTTTGGAGCATAATTGTTAACAATTCATTCCATAGCAAGCAATATTAATGATTTGGATTATGTACCACAGATTACAATCCTACTGTGCAATATTAAAATAAAGTGTGAACAGAATATCTTCCTAATTACATTCAGCACTTCCATTCGTTAAATTGGGGGGGGGTCATTTATTTGTTTGTTTGTGAGGCAGGGTCTCACTATGTAGCACTAGCTAAGGTGAAAATTGCTATGTAGATCAGACTGTCCTCTAACTCACAAAGATCCACTTACCTCAGCTTCCTGGGTGCTGGGATTAAGAGCATGCGCCACCATTCCTTGTTCCTTGAATTTTATTTTCAGGAATTTTATACAAATTTCTTCACCTCAAATTAAGAATCATAATGTCCAGATCAGTTGGACATGACTATAATCCAAGGACTCTGGACCTACAGGGGGAAGATCACAAGTTTGAAGCCAGTCTGGGCACATAATGAGTTTCTCGTCCATGTCGGACTACATTGGGAGACCTTGCTTTAAAAGAAACAGAAAGAATTAGATCCCAGTGAGAGCTTATTAGAAACAAAAATGTTCTATAATTCATGTGTATCAAAATTTAGAAACAACTTTGACTCTCAGTAGTTTGTGAGACTATCTCTTAGCTCCAAAGGGACATGGAAAGGTAAACAAATGTCATTGCCAAGAAAGTAAAACACATGGCATGCCATTTGGCTACATGTTGAGGTCATTGTGACAGCTAGTAATACAGAAAAAGAGGGTTAAAAGCAACATGCCGCTCAAAGGAAAGGTGAGAAACCATGAAGGACATTCTTATAATTTATTTTTAACTTGACTCTGGTACTAAGACTTAATAGCAAATAAGTACAAAATAGGGGCAAGAGAAGTAGCTTTTTATATTTTTTAAAAGCTAAGATTGCTATCTTGTTGGAAGCCCTATTCCTTTTTAAAGTACAAAATAGCATCTTCCTAACAAAGGCTGAACTCAAAGTCTTCGGAGTAAAACTGGCTTGTTGCAGTTTCCTGTCCCTTTTTCTTCCTCCCCCAGAATAGTATCTGTCTGGGGGCTTCCTGGCATTCCCTGCCTTGGGGAGGAATCCTCTGTGATCACCACATGAAATCACTTCATTCCGTTTAGTAATTCCTACTCCAAAACTTTTTCTTTGTATCTTATATTCTTTTTTATTGCTACATATTCTCCTTTTCTGAATCTGAAAATCTCCCCTTCTTCCAAGGACATAGGAAATTCTGTTGTTTACAGGGTCTGTCTTATCATGGACAATACTGTTAAAGCAAACAAACAGACAAGCAGACAAACAAAAAAAGCTCAAAACATAAGAACTTAGTTTTCTAGATCTACAATAATCAGCTTTCCTAAAATCAAGGATTGCTCATGTGTAATATCTAGAATAGAAAAAGATTTAAGGACAAAGCAGAATGTACTTAAAGAAGAAGGAACACTAATAAGAACTGGCAAGGATGTAGTCTCTTTGTGAGAAAGTCAATTAGTCTAGCCACTGTGGAAATTAGCATGGAGGTGCCTCAGAAAATACTATCACTCATGGGTATATTCCTGAATAAATTCAAATCAATATACAAGAGAGATACCTGCTCACTCATGTTTACTATTCATTAAGGAACCAACTATTCATAGTGCCAAATTATAGATCACCATAGGTTCCTAGCACAGATTAAAAAAATGAAATGTGTTCACATACAATTGAGTATTATTCAATGATTAGGAAAAATAACACCATTTTGTTGGCAGGAAAAGTGTATGGAGCTATAAATCATCACATAAAAAAAACAAAGTCAGAAGGAAAAGAATCATGTTTCTCTTATTTGCACCATCTATTTTTTATGCGTGGAAGTAGAATTGGAACTGTTTAGGAGGAGAGAGGAGAAGGGAAAGAAGGCAAGCTGACAAGCAAAGAGCTGAAAATCTTCCAGCTACATTGAACCCATCTGAGAAAATGTTACAGGGAACCCAATACTTTGTACAATTAATGTACACTAATTAAAACACCAGAAAAAGCACCCCAAGTAATCTGTGAAACAATTCACATTATTATCTAGTTATATTCTACTGGCTTCTTTAATCTTACCAATTGTACATGACACATAGATGTTCTCTGTCTTACTGTAGTGTCCTTACCCATAAACTGTAGATAAGTGTGAATTCATACAAATCAATATGCAAATGTCTGGCTATTCCTTTTTCTGTCTCCAGGAGCTCAAAACAAGTGTTGCTCTCCACCCCTCCCGGTCCCACCCTCCCACCTTCTCCACCCTCTCCGACCTATCCTACTCCTCCAGAGTGGGTTGCCCCTACATATCAGCCTCCCCTCAGTTCTATAGTCATATAAGTGTTAAGAGCTTCCCCTGGGAGCCTATATGGCAACTCTATTAGAGCAAAGTGTCCCACTAACAGGTAACAAGTTCTATGTTCCTGCTCCTTTTGGTGTGTTGGTTGTAAGATAGTTATCCTGTATAACATGGCTAAAATCCAATTATAAATGAATAGATGCCATCTGCATCTTTCTTAGTCTGGGTTATCTCACTCAGGATGAGCTTTTCTAGTTCCATCCATTTGGCTGCAATTTGCATAATTTCATTGTTTCTGATGGCTGAGTAGTATTCCATTGTGTAAATGTACCACAGTTTTTTATCCATTCTTCAGCTGTGGGACATCTGGGTTGTTCCCAGTTTCTAGCTATTACAAATAAAAGTGTTATGAACATAGATGAGGAGGTGTCCTTGTGGATTGGTGAGGAATTGTTTGGATGTATACCCAGAAGTGGTATGGCTTGGTCTTGAGGTAGAGCTATTCCAAGTCTTCTAAGATATCACCAGATTGATTTCCATAGTGGTTGTACAAATTTGCACTTCCACCAGCAATGGAGGAGAGTTCCCCTTTCTCTGCAGTCTCACCAGCATGTGCAGTTATTTTAGCCATTCTGACAGCTGTAAGACGGAATCTCAGGGTCGTCTTGAGTTGCATTTCTCTGATGATTAAGGATGTTGAGCAGCTTTTTAACAAACTAGACTGCTAATTTTCTTGCATTATTTGTTGGTTTTCATTCACAACTATGATTTGGCTTTAGGTTGAAGAACAGATTATAGGGTTGGCCCTTCATATCTTCTTCCCTTTCCCCTGAATAAATTTGCTTCTAATCCCAAATCAAGTAAACATGTCTAGAGGCTGAGAGAATTGCACATTCCTTTCTGGATCTTGTACATACAGTAATAGGATTACACCCTGAAACATTCTCTCTCTCTCTCTCTCTCTCTCTCTCTCTCTCACACACACACACACACACACACACACACACACACACACACAAACATATACACACACACATACACGAAATATGCTGTGTTGCCACTTGAAATGCATTGCCTCATGTATTATAAATAGGATGCTTTTTGTTTGAAAACCAAAGAAAATTTCAATGAAGTTTGATGAAGTTTCACAAACTCAAGGACTAACCATGAGCATGTGATCACAAGGGAAACATTAGGTCTAGAGAACAGTGGGGAATGTAAAAATTCAAATTCTATGACTATTAACACCTCAGAAAGTTTTGTATTATTCTTCTGGCTATTCTTAGCACAAGATATGTAGATGGTCTATAGTAAGTCTGCATAATACTAACATCCACCACAAAGCAATGGAAGAAGTCAATCACATTTTCTATTCTTTCTTTTTCTGTTCAACTTGTAAGATCAAAACAATATATCAATGTGGGTGATTTTATATGCATATATAGAAATGAATAGGTTTTGTGTACAAATATTTTGAATTTCTACAGTGCTGTTATTTACCACTTACATTGTCATTTTACTTATTCAACTAGAATTAAACTAGTCAAAAAGTACTCTTAAATGCCTTTTCTAAAAATGCTGTAATGGTTCACTTATAAAAAAAGGGGTTCTTATTTTCTTTAGAATCTGTATCTTTGTATAACAACATGATACTATTTTAATAGAAATACTTCTTGAATAAAGATTCATGAAAAAAATCAAATCAGAAAGGCAAACATATATTAAATGAAATTCAACTGAAACCCACACAATCAATGTACTCCTTTTGTCTGAGTCTACAGACTTTTACACAGTTAACTGGATTGGAACAATCTAATAAAACTTTTGATATATAAAATCTGAAGGAACTCAATTAAGGAAACTCCACAGGTCTCATAGTACTCCAGCGAAGCTAAAATTGTCAACCCTATTAATACTTAAATCCACTGAAAGCAAAAGCAAGTAGTCACATCAAGATACCATATCATGTCATCTAAGAACATAACTTATAAGTGAGATTGAGATGAGCAGTAATCTGAATTCTGATTCAGCTCATCTTATAAAAAGGCATGTGATATACTTTTCCCTAAAATGTCTTAAATGTTCACTGCTGCACCTTAAGTATATCAACCAAAATTATTAAATCCAAGTAAGCAATGACTGAGAATAACCTGGGCTTCTAAAGATCTAGTAATATACAATGTATGTAATTTTAAAACCATCTGTGCTTACAACATTTGATTTTAGTGAAATAAATTAATGAAAAGATTATAACTTAACTTGGAAAAAGATACATGTGTGATCATTATTCTACCTCAGCTTGGTTAGTATTAAATTTAATAAGCTTACAAAGTTTAGAATTCTGTCTTTTTAGTAGCTAGCTTTTGCGAAATCTACCACATACAAGTGTTGTAGTGAATACAAAACACTCACGATATAATCCCTGCCCTAAAATGTATGATGGAGAGATGTTAGCACAAAGAGCTACATGCCAAATTAGAGTGTGACTTTCCTACAATGGAGCCAATAATAAGGTACTATGAGCAGAAGAGAAAGCATAATTAATGTTTCAGATGAAATAACACTGGAGCCGAATCTCAAAGGCCAGTAGGATCTTAACAAGCAAAACCAAGGGTGGCTAATGTGCTTCAGGCCCAAGGAAACATTCTGAGGAAACGCATGAAGAATGAAAAATGAAAGCTAACCTCTAAGACCATCCAGAAACCCAGCAGGTTCTGCTGAAAATTTATATTTCATTAACCTGAATCATAGAAGAGTATATATGCTAGTGAAAAGCTAGGTATGCCAAGCTTCCTATTCTGGAAACCATCATGTAAGTTGTTCTATGGGATTCAATGGAGATAAGACTACTGAGGATTTCCATTCATGTCTTAATTATGATTCTTCAAATTAATACTTATTATTTGGTATTTAAAGAACTGAAATACTATGTTTAATCTTCTTATTTCATTATAATCTTCAAAAAGTAACCAAAAACAATGCAACCAACCATACAGATATAGAGTGTTTGTCCCACCAGGCACTTTCCAAAAACTACCACCATTCTGAAGCTCATGGTGACCTGTGTTCTCATTCAAAGCTTTCAAACAGCATGACAACCAAATGCCATGAATGTGTGTGTGAATCTATCATACCCACTTGTAGCCTCCAACAGTCCCAGTAAGACAACATATCACATTGTAGGAGAAAATGCAGGCATGACCTGGCAGCCAGTCTACCTGGCACACTGCACTTCTAAATAAGAAGTGTGGCCCACTTGCTCCTGAGTACTCCCAGAAGTCAGAACACAGAATTCTGAAGTAGCTGAGTAGCCAGTAGCTGGCCTGCTGATGAGTCTGCTCTCACCACATCAGATTTTATGTGCCTCTTCTGCATAAAGACCCTGGTGATATGAGTGCCCACTGCCCAATCTGAGGTAATGTGATAACTAATCACATCTCATAGGCTTGCACTGTATAGTAGTTGTTCATGGGCAATAAAGCAAAAGCTATTCCCTGAAACCATCTCCAGAGTGGTTCATCACCTTGTCCTTTATCAACCCATGGGCATGGTAACAATGACACTACATTGATGGGGTAGTGTTAAGCATTCAAAATGTTAACTGGTCCTGTTTGCTGTCTGTTGCATTGTCTCTGATTTTTTAAATAAATGCTGATACCTGAGATTGGGCAAAGACAGAGAAAGGTAGGACTTCCTGAGATTAGAACAGGAAGCCTGTGCTTTAGACAGAGGATTAATTCATTCCAGTCAGGAGCAGGAAGAAGGAGGACACATACCATGGGTTAGGAAAAAGAACCTCATTCCACATGGCTAGGAACATCAGCTATCATGGAAAATGACAGTCCAAGGGGACGTATGTATATATGGGGTCATATTTGGGTAATAGAATTAAGAGCTAGCTTAGATGGGCCAAGATTGCTCAATTCAGGCCAAGGCTTGTTAAAAATCCATCATGTGTCTGTGTGCTCATTTATAATATTTGGTTAAGGATTAACAGCCACCACCAATCAATTAACAATAATCTAAATACTGTTAAACAATTTAACTAATTATTTCTACAAATGGCACCAATGTAATTTAATTAACCATTTTTTTCTATACCACATAAGTGAGAAAACAATGCTTGTGTCTTTAAAATTCTCTATTGAAATGTATAATGATGAGTGTGTAAGCTATAATACATTCTTTATCTTAATCAAGAATCATAAAATTAAGAAAGTAAGAATACCTTGATAGGTTTCCTATGTAGAAATACAATGTTAAAAGTGGAACTTTGCTGTTTAAATCTTAACTGAGAAGCGAATAGCCAAGCACAGTAGAACAGATTCCAAGTATATCACATTCTGCAGCAGAGCAGAGATCAGCAGTTTTAAAATAACCATATAGGAAATATTTAGGAATTATAACTCATGAGGCTTCATTCATTCATCTCCTTCATTTTAAAGCAAAGCAGACAAAGAAATGCACAAGCAATAGGCATTGTTGTGTTCTAGCAAAATTTATAGACATGGAGAGTTGGTTCTCATGTCATTTTCACATTTTATTTTCATTTTTTAATGACAAAAATGTAAAAAATTATTCATAAAGCTCAAATAATTCAAAAATAAGCAACAAGCCACATTTGGTCATCAGAACAACCACTGCCCTAGATTGCATGTTAGACCACCTATGTGGATCAGGCTTGAAGATTATAAAACTATTTTAATTTCATTTATGCTTCCCTATTTCCAGAATTATATGCTAAAGAGTTCTGGCAAGCCTAAAAATGTGTGCTTTCCTTTGGTTGGAAAAAATTGTCAAAGTGATACTGTATTTCTTTTCTTCCTACCTTGATGCCAAAACTGCTGGCAAATAATGGAACCTCAGAAAGCACTTTGTGTGTTTTCAGTACACTATGTGACACCATTATACTGCAGTATTACTGACAGGTCATGCAGGCTGCTTCCTAGCATGCAGAGACAGGGTGTTTGCACTGATGGTTGACTTGGGAGGGCAAGAAGAAACATTGTCTACTTCCCACAACTCCACCCATTCTTCACAGGCTATCTGAGTGTTTGCTTGAGCCAAGAGAGGGATCTGGCCTAAATACATGTTCTAAAGAAGTCTACCAAAAACACTGTTGAATAGGGCAAAGAACGTTCTACTTAAGATAATTACTTTTTAAAAAGTACAATGAAGCCTATATTGGAAGTTACCAGGTTGGGCATAGAAGCCACAGGGGACCAGTCCTAAGAAAGCCTCAGCCAGAATTCCATCAGAAGAGTGGTGTTTTAAAGTCTAGATGCATCCCATGAGATCCAGTAAATACCTTTCAATTTAAGAGAAAACAAATGACAGATGATGATTCCTGTGAGTACTGTTTAAATCCCAACTCTTCCCTAGAGAAGTTAAGGGAAAGAAGAGTCAAGAAAGACAGAAACAGATAAAGCAGAATTGGCTCCTTCTCGTCCTAGGTATCTAAACCTGAAGCTCAATGGAATTATGGAATCGTCTCATTGGAAGAAACATATTAATCCCAGTGAGTCTAAAGAAACCAGAAAAATTTTAATTAACACCCATAAAAAAAGCATTCAGGATACAAGTATTTTCACATAGAGAGAAGGAGAGAATTATCCATCCTTGTAAATTTATATAGTTAGGGTCAGGTATAAAGAAAAAGCACAAAAAGTTTAACTCACTACCACCATCCCCACTCTCCTAACATGTTAAACAGCAGAGTCCCAGCAGTGGCAGAAAAATTCATTGTAATAAAATCATTTTTAATTTACTTCCTGAATTCCTCAAAATTGCCATAGTAGTGACCAATTTTCTTAAAAGCAAAGAAAAGCTATTAAATTATATACACAATCTAAACCTTAATTGCCTCTTGGTTTCACATTGATATAACACCTGCTCCCTAATTTTGGTAACACACATTGATTATTTCAGTGGTAATTTCAATATTCTATAAGTAAAAGTTATAAAAGAATATAATGAATATTATAATCTCAAAAAGCAGCCTATGTTTTAAAGGTAAATGCAATTTCATCAAATATTTATTTTTCTGAACATTGCAGATAGAAATGGCTCATCCTTCATTACTTATGAAAGAAAATTGGAATATTTGCCAAAATATGATTTTGGTGGTATTTTCAAGTATTACAAATGGGTGAAATAGAAATTTGCCAACGAACTACAAAATGGCATGACTAGGGTAGCATACACATCTTTTCTGTTTTGAGAGAGCTTGGAGGTTCATATCAGGGGCCACTTCTTATCTTTTCCTTCCAGAAAAATAGGCTGGGTGGACTATTCAAACTCACATACGTAATTTTTTTTTTTTTGTCTCAAGGTATTCTATATCAAACACAATGCTCTTTTTTCTAGACCTAGGATAGATACAAAGTCCATCTTTCAAGATAGAAGAGGAGATAGCAATCAATTGTTAAATGAAGTTCAAGTGCAAACTGGGTATACTGAAAACAAAAGAAAACAACAATAAAAAAACAACCAAATGTGGGTGCATTCACCTAGGCTTCCATTGCCCTGAAGAAGCTTCCAAATATGTTTTAGCAAGAGCTCCCAATCGGTTAATCATGTCATTCATATATACATCTTTAAGTTTAGCAAAGCTAAAATGTATTCCTCACAAACATATTTTCAAATAATCAGTTGTGGGATTTGCAAGACTTCTCCTTTTCACATCATAAGCATATTTGACTTTAAGAAACCTGTTGTCTTGGTTTGCTTCCTTCCTCCCAAATTTCAAGTGCAACTGCAGACAAATAGTGAGACCCTTACAATGTGAGGCATTGCTGCTTTCGAATTTTCATAGTGCCTGCCAGCAAATATCACCGGATGGGGGGAAACGTTCTCTGTAGGCAAGGGTGGGAAAGTGAGGACTGGTTTCACAGTGTTTTCATTTTACTAGACAGGTTGGGATTTTGGAAATTAAACATTTCAAAGATTAAGTAGACTTGGGAAAATGATTTAATAATAATTATGATAACTTCAACAACCTACTTCACAGTAAGAGGTAGGTCTCATTAAATCCAGTCACACATGAACAACCTCAAAAGATGTGGTTGAGTACCCAGAAAAAAAGAGGGACTTACTGAAGTTGGATGCAAAGAGAATAAAAATGCTTTTTATCTGTTCCAAGTGAGAGAAGGCACTGAGATAAATTCCTTGCACAGAAATTGTGTCTAATTAGTTAATGGACATGTTAGAGGGAGGTGTTACCCACTTGTTGATAGAAATGATCTTCCCATTTCCTCCCTTGAAGAAGGGTTTTATTTGTGAACCTTTCAAATTGTACCCTGGGATCAAGGAGCTTTTAACTCATCAGGAAATTACCATCTGGGACAAGTTCTTAGAACTGACCTGTGCCTTCTGTGTGAAGTTCGAGGTCCTTGAACATGGCAGTCCAGGCTGCTGGCCTTTGCAAGTGCACATCTGGACGCTGCAAGTCACCGTTCCTCGCTGCAGTGCTTTTTCACTAAAGGTCTCCTGTCCTTCTAGGTTTTTAGTCCTCATCAAAACTCCTTAAAGCACGTTACTAACAGAGAGAAATAATGAAGCCCTTTCCTTTCACTCCATGCTACGGTCTCTCTCTTTTCCTATAACAGCTGTTCAACTTCCTGCTAATCCCTACACGCCTGTCCAATCATTAAAAAAAAAAAAAAAAGTCTATTTACGAAATGAATTAAGAACAAAATGGGGCCCTGTTTTCCTCAATTTTTTTCCATTGTGCCAGCATAGGTTTCTGTCTTCTTTCAGGGAAGCCACCCTGCCAAGTCACTTTACTACACCCAATGCTTCACCTGGTTCATAGTCTCTGAGACAGGCTCTCTCTTGGTGCTGCCCTCCCTCTCGGTAAATTCATGCTTTCTGGGTTTGCCGTTTTCCTTCTCTCCAATCCCTACCATCCACAAGCACATGCATGTTCCTTCTCTCTTAAAAAGTAACATGAAATACACACAAATATTCTCTTTCATAATAAAAGTATACATTTTAAAATTCTTTCTTCCTTCGGGTACCTAAAATAATGCTTCTATTTTCATTTTTCCTCTAAAATGCATCTTATATAAGTGTGTGATTATAGTCATTCAGTTATTTATTGATCAATTTGTTGGGTGATATATTCTTCATTTTTAAATTTAAATTTAATTTACACATATATCTTACTTCATAGTTAAAAATGGGAAGTATGTGGTGTTCCGGAGTTAAGGGAATTTGCTGTCCTTCCAGAGGATCCAAGTTCAGTTGCCAGCACCCATGTTGGGTACCTTACAACTTCCTATTAACTCCAACTCAAAGGGGTCTGATGCCTCTGGAGGGCCCCTGAACAGATAAGGCATACACACACACACACAGAGAGAGAGAGAGAGAGAGAGAGAGAGAGAGAGAGAGAGAGAGAGAGAGAGAGAGAGAGAGAGGAAAAAACATGCATACACATAATTAAAAATAAGTCTTTAAAAACTGTCAGGTACTTTCCTTGGCTTCAAGAATAGCATTCTGCAATCATGATTTTTTTCAATCTCACTTTTTAATGCCTAATTTCCAAACAGGCCTGTGTTCACTATTTCAGCTTTAATGTTCTCTAGGTTCTTAGTGAGCTTAGCTTCAGTTTCATGTTCTCTTCTAGTAATTCCATACTCCAGGTTCAATTAGACTAATTTTTTAAGGTTTAGATCTCCAAATTACAATTATTCTTGAATATGTCTACTGGATGGCATTCCACAGAGAGTATGATTCAATATGTTGTAAATTGAGTCATTTGCTCCCTTTCACTCTCATGTCTACCATTCCAGGACTATCTTATTCAGTAACCCATCTCCAGTGGCAAAGACCCATGAGGCATCCAATGTAATCTATATTAACACACTTAAGCATATTTCACCTCTTAAATTTCTCCATTATTTCCCAGCAATCATCCTCTAACTGATGTTTTAGTTTGGGAAATTATCATCTTTAGTTTGCACTAATAACCCAGATTGTGCCGATAACCCCTATGTATCATATCCTCTAAGCATATCTGATGGAAGAAAAGGGAAAAAGAGTCAAGTGTCTGTTCCTGAAATGACAAGCACTGGTCTCCTGGCACACACTGGTGAGTGAGTGTTCCAATGTACCAAACCATATCTGCCATTGCTTCTTTGTGTTGAGAAAGAGACAGACATTCATCTCTTACTTTCACAGATCAGCTGATAACATGAAAGGAGCTTTAGATTTTTCTTGTTAGAATATAGGGCATCTACCCTCTACTGACCCTTGTCATTGAGTTCATGCTACATTTATATAAATCTTACTATGACAATAATATAAAAGCTTTCTCTTGGCTAAGTGTCCTATAGAAAGATTTTGAGTCCTCTGGAGTTGGGGTCATATTGAGAATAGGAATAAGTCTTTGTCTTACTTTCATATGACTTATTAAAATGATAAGGCAGAAAAAAGAGAATAAAAGGAACAAAAATTATCAAAATCATGAGAAGAACATTTGTGGTTTTGAGGAAAGTCAGATCTACTTTAACAGAGATGAAAATAGCATATTTTCTAATACTTTAGAGAAAATATTTCAAATTATTTGAGAAATTCAAGAACAGCTACAGTGGTGGTCTTAGTAGTTCTACCAAGTACTACCTGTTCCAGAATTATTACATCCTTGAAAATCCTGTTAGGGGAATTCTACTCCCACAGGAAATCCAGCTGTTCTCAACTACTAGGAGCAGACAAGTGTTACTAAGGCAAATAAGAATATTATATGGTCTGATGAAAATTTGAGAACACAACAGTGGTCACCACTTAACTGCTCCTGAATTCATTACTGTCCAGTACACGTCAATTCCTTTAACCTACAGCTGTAAACCTGGTTAGGTAATACCCCAAGAGATCCTTCCTGAGGCTTCAAGGTCATAAAATGCTGTCCAACTCATTGGAACATTGAGGAAGAAATATAAAAGTTAGAAAGTCAAGGACTGCCTACAATGCCAGACAATGAAAACTGACCCTGGCTAGAGTTTGCATTACAAAAGTAAATTCCTTTCAGAAAGATCTCTTACTGTTTCAGCTCTACAAAACCCTATATTTAAAGTTTACAAATCAAGACTAACAGGTAGCCAAGAATAAATGAAGAATGCCATCAAGATTTTGGTGTTATTACAGAGCGATGGTAAGACTTTCTTTTAACAACTGGTAATAAGCTTTTACAGGGTATTATAGCAGCTGAGCTGGATTCTATTTGTCTGCATCCTCCTCATAACTATGCACAAAGAAAGCAAGAGTAAGAGAATAAAAACAAAACTTGGCTATGATCATCCAACCATAAGACTCAGAAAACAGGTCACTCTACATGATAATAACTATAATATACCCTAAGTTTATTACTTCCAAAGTACATGCTTAATTCAGGGGAAATGAAGGAATCATCGTATGCTGCCAGCCATTATGCATCCTATTTTATGTATGTGATCATCTTCACTGATGAGCAATTATTGAGCAAAATCTACTAAAGAAACAACTAAAATGCTCCAATCCAAACTCTGTTCACTATTTTTCCCATATTAAAAATAAAAGCTAAAATTTCAATGTTGATAAATTTTACTTGAAGCTTCAGAAAATGAGCTTCTATTGACATATTCGACCTAGGAACTCAAGTCTGCCATTTCCACAGAAAGTCATTATTTTCGTCTAAATACTGGCTTTGCCATCAACACAGACTGAACTCTCATATTGGTATCAGACACTAAAGTTTACTTGCCCCGGCTCTGTGGGGCTGATGTTGGTCACTCTCATGTACCATCTTTGGATATTCTGCCCATGAAGTTCTTCATGGACTCTAACTCCATCATCTCTTCCTAACTTCACAGAGATGGTCTACATGGGTAACAATGAGGCAACAGATACAATAAAATAACAAGTGAGATATAATATGAAATTCCACAAGATTTGACTCTTGCTTGGTACAAATAGACCACATTAATTATGCAGACAACTAGACCTGCAAAGTGCATCTTAGATGACCACACGGCACAGGTTTGCTTCGGTTGTTGTATTAAGATTAAAAAACACTCCAGCTACTAATCATCTTTATGTCATGCAACACACTGACACACCAAAAATAATCCCCAAGAGCCCTAGACTTAGGAGAGAAGTGTCAGTTTTCAACCAAAATGCTTTTACAATCACAGTTCTGAGATACAGTATCTCTTGGGGGCAACATGAGAAATAACAATAGAGAAACCAAGCAAATTAGAATGTTTATTTGCATGTGTTTTAGTCACTTATCCAAACATAGAAGTCAAAAAACAAATTAAATAAGGAAAGTAAGAAAGAGAAACAGGGACTGTGGACAAAGCCTGGGAAGGTGGAGTGGAAAGCTTTTCACACATGTATGAGTCCCTAGGGTTCATTTCTAACACTAAGAAAGAGAAAAATGAAGATAACTAGCTTTTCTCAAATGAGAACAGGAAAGATATTTACTCTGTGCTCATGAGAATGCAAGGCATCCTAAGAAAATGATGTTACTTTGTGTAGATGAGGCTACAGTATAAAACTTCTCATGGCATCTTAGCATTGAAAATTATTTGCTTATCAAATGGGAGAGTCGTTGTTTTCACCTAGGAACTGGGCTTTCTTTCATCTGGTTTAGCATTCGTCGTGGTAAAAACAAAAACAAAAAACATAAGCTTAATGGTCATAGAACAGAAACTACTGCAGAATGGGAAGATTTTCAAGGGATATTAAAATCATTCTGCCATAAAAATTCAGACACCAATATTGATGGATAGAGTAGACAGTTAAATCTATAATGGTGAAATGCTTTGGAACAAGATTTACCATAGTTCTTTCTTACAAATAGGAAAACTTTAAAATTTCATAAAACAGGAGAAACTAAAAAGTGGGTCAGTTGTCAGTAATGTATTAATTTTTCAACACAAGAATTTAATTCTCTTACACTCTTTTCTCAGGTTTCCTTTGAAGTTAATAGCAACTAAAATGAAATAAGTCTTAATACAGAATCAGCACATTGCATTTTGCTAATGTGGGGGATTTTGAGTACAAAGAAAATTAATGAGTCCTTTAACCTAATACAATTTTATGTTTTGCTTTGAATGTGTAGCTGCAGTGAAAGGCAATGTTTGTGCTAAACTGGTAAAAACAAGAAAGACACAGCAAGTGGTGGGGTTTCTGTAGTTCAAAGAAATTCCACAGGGACCCTGCTTCAAACCACAAAATCCCTACCCCTCATTACCTATGTCTAGTAGCAAGGTCCATTATTTGGCCTGGGGGGAGAACAGGGGTACATACACAGATGCAGACTAAGAAATAAAGAAACTCTTTACATCTAAAAGAATGTTAGAAGAAGAGTAATAAAGAAAACACACAAAATATGAAATATTTTTCACAATCCTGATAGAAAAACGCATGCAATAAAATAAATTAATGAACCATTTTAAGGATCAGAAAATCACACAAAGCATTTTCATTTTCAACCTGAACTGCTTCTCTAGTGACCCCATAAACTGAAAATTAAGTAGTTCTATATTAGCATACAATTAGATATAAAATATGCCAGTTAGAGGCTGTCAGTATTAAAAGCATTAAAAATTTGCCTTCAGAAGTGGTATGGCTAGGTCCTGAGGCAAAACTACTCCAAGTTTTCTAAGATATCACCAGACTGACCTCCATAGTGGTTGCACAAGCCTGCACTCCCACCAGCAATGGAGGAGTGTTCCCCTTTCTCCACACCCTCGCCAGCATGTGCTGTCTTTTGAGCTTTTGATCTTAGCCATTCTGACAGGTGTGAGATGGAATCTTAGAGTCGTCTTGAGTTGCATTTCTCTGATGATTAAGGATGTTGAGAATTTCTTCAAGTGTCTCTCAGCCATTAGGGATTCCTCCTTTGTGAATTCTCTATTTAGCTCCGTCCCCCATTTTTTGATGGAATCACTTGGTTTCTTGGCATTTAATTTCTTGAGTTCTTTGTAGATTTTGGATATTAGCCCTCTGTCAGATGTGGGATTGGTGAAGATTTTCTCCCAGTCTGTAGGCTGCCGTTTTGTTCAAATGGCAGTGTCTTTTGCTTTACAGAAGCTTTTCAGTTTCATGAAGTCCCATTTATTTATTGTTGATTTCAGGCCCTGAGCTGTTGGTGTTCTGTTAAGGAAGTTGTCACCTGTGCCAATGAGTTCGAGGGTTTTCCCCACTTTTTCTTCTAATAGATTTAGCCCACTTCTGGGTATACACCCAAATGACTCCTCATGGAATCATAAGGAAGTTTCCTCATCTATGTTCATAGCAGCCTTATTTGTAATAGCTAGAGACTGGAAACAACCCAAATGTCCCTCAACTGAAGAATGGGTTAAAAAACTGTGGTACATCTAAACAATGGAATATTATTCAGCTGTCAGGAACAATGAAATTATGCAATTTGCAATCAAATGGATGGAACTAGAAAAGCTCATCCTGAGTGAGCTAACCCAGACTCAGAAGGGTGCATATGTCATCTATTCACTTATAGTAGGATTTTAGCTTTATAGTAGAGGATATTGATACTACAACCAACACACCAAAGGGAACATGGACATAGGCATTTTATTTTTTATTTTTTTAGTTTTAGTTTTATTTTCTTTATTCTTTTTTATCTGTTTGTCTGCTTATTTGTTTGTTTGGTTTTTTAGTTCTCTCTCCCTGGCAACGAGACACTTTTCACTGGTGGTACTGCCTCGTAGACCCCCATTGTATGAGGAGGCTCTTGGCCCTCATATGACCTCTGAACGGGGATGAGGGACTGTTATATAGGAACACTCCACTCCAGAGAAGTGGGATGGAAGGGTCAGGGGGTAAAGGGAAAAAAATTAAATGTGAAGTTTTGGCCTTTTGCTACTAATTGTCATAAACTGTTTAGGATAATTAAGAAATGCAAACTATTGTTTTTCTTTACCTCCTAACCCTTCCATCCCATTTCTCTGGGGTGGGGTGTCCTTTATAACAGTCCCTCATCTCAGGTCATATGAGGGCCAAGAGCCTCTTCATTCATTGGGGGTCTACGAAGCAGTACCATCAGTGAAAATTGTCTCGTTGCCCGGGAGAGAGAACTACTAAACAAACAAACCAATAAGCATACAATAGAAAAAAAGACTAAAAAATAGAAAAAAAAGCATAACTAATATATAAAAATAAATAAAAATTAAAAATTAAAAATAAGAAGTCTATGTCCAAGTTCCCTTTAGTGCGTTAGTTGTAGTATCGATACCTTCTACTATATAGCTAAAATCCTACTGTAAGTGAATAGAATAGATGCCATATGTGTCCTTCTGAGTCTGAGTTAGTTCACTCAGGATGAGCTTTTCTAGTTCCATCCATTTGGCTGCAAATTGCATAATTTCATTGTTCCTGATAGTTGAATAATATTCCATTGTGTAGATGTACCACAGTTTTTTAACCCATTCTTCGGTTGAGGGACATCTGGGTTGTTTCCAGTTTCTAGCTATTACAAATAAGGCTGCTATAAACATAGATGAGGAAACTTCCTTATGATTCCATGAAGAGGCATTTGGGTGTATACCCAGAAGTGGTATGGCTGGGTCCTGGGGCATAAAATGTGATGTTTCGGCCGTTTACTACTAATTGTCATAAACTGTTTAGGATAATTAAGAAATGCAAACTAATGGTTATGCAAGCCGGTCATTCTGTTAGGTACTATGACAGCCTATTATAGTTACTTCCTAAGCTAATCAGAAATAAACCTGCTAAGAGACAAGCAACATCTGCTTACCCTAATATAAGAGATAGATAGGGCCTCTTCAAAAACCTCAAGAGATCTGCAGAATATGGCATTCAAAGATGTTTTCTTAACTTTAGATTTTTTTATATCAATACATATCAACTCCTGACAGCACCCCCTATTCTCCTCCAAGTAGAAGATGAGCATCAAAGAATCTCCAGTGGGAGATGGTTGAATTAGTCGCAAGCCTATCTCTTGGTAGGAAAAGCCCCTTGCTCCAACTGTAGACAGAATGCTGTCCAAAAAGGACAAAACCTGGAAGCAGGGAAGTCGACAGCCTAGCTCTGCCAAGACAGGGTAGGTAAGTCCTTCATAACCCCTGCTCTACAATCAATGTCTATCAGAGAAAAGGGGCCAAATGACTGAAGATCGATGCTGTAATGTATGGAGAGAAAATGGGAACTATCCAGGCAGCCACTGGTATGTCATTTCTTAGTTTTGGAAGCTGCAGGCCCTGTACTTCCCATAAAATCAGATATATTTATCCCTCTCAGGACTGTGAAGTTGTTGAAAAACAGATAGCTAGAGTCTCATAATTAAATTTTGAGTTGTTTAGGAGTCAAGAGAGTGTTCTGGATCTAAGAAGATACTTTTAAAATTGTGTTGCAAGTTAGTATGAATGTTGAGTCAGATATAGAACTTTAAACTCATGGAGATGGTTAGATAGTAGAATGTCAAAGTCAGGTACCAAATACATATGGACTGGACATTGGGAATGTACATTAAGCCATATAACCCTCATAACTGTGGCCTAATTACCTCTGTTGTACTGTATTGTATTTATTATTATAAGAGAAAGAGCCATTTTTGGACTGAAAGGGGAAACTGTAGGGAGAAATAAGATATACCTTAAACTTAAAAGAAAACAAAAAAGGGAAGAGGATGAGGGGTTGAGGGTGGGAGAGTGGGACTGGAGAGGGAATAGGGAGGGGATTGTGATTGAGATGTAACTTGAAGAAATAAAAAATAAAGAGGAAAAGAAAACTGCCTTCAGAAAAAAAATCACTGTTTGAATTAGCCCGGAGATTCTGCTATATTACAACCAATCTGCAAATATTTGGGAACTAGATAAGGGATAAAATAGTCTTACTGACTCTCAAAACATTGTCACCCACGCCAACATTCCTTCCTACCATATACTAATGAATGACTCTGAGTCATGTGGCATGTATTTTAGAGGAAATAACATGTCATTGAGAAGCATCTTCTCTCCCCCCTACTCACAAGCAGGCTGACTCATGCTCAAAGAAAGCAAGAGCTCAGAGCTCTTTAAAGACCCCATCAGTTACATCAGAACCTGAACAGTTTGTTCCTTGTTACTGAAGACTACAGATCCTAGTTGTGTTTATGTCTGACATAGGATCATTCTACTTTACTGCATAAAGTTCAAGACCAGAAGCATCACTCCTGAGATTCTTTCCTAATTATGATTGTCCTAGGAAAAATTAACAGCTAGAAGGTCATTTTCCTTGTTCCTTCTCTTTATTTTTTTGCATGAACCTAAATCAATGGTCTTACACTGATCTGACTTAATTGACATTCTTATTAATGTCACAATAAATCAAGCAACTTTTCTTTTTATATTAATGAAAACTTAGCTTGCCTTGTGGAACATCCAACAATACAGAACAGTGACATGCCTGAGAAAGCAGTATCAACACATAGTATCCCAGCCACGGAGACTGACTAATGGTTTAGGGTGTGAATCAAGTATCATAATAATAATTTTCTAAGAACCCAAGTTAGAAGGTGACATAGTCTGTGTTCATATTCACTGCAACAGAAGGACACTGGCTTACTTATTGCCCAGCTATGTGATAGTAATTCTTTTGATAGCATCAGAAACTTAAAGTAGTAAGCAACTGCCATGAGCCAGAAGTGATGCCTGATCTCTATCATTAAACTGAGTTCTTGCATCACCTCTTCATAAGAAGGGCTCCAAAAGGCTGTTGAAGACTCACTGCCCACACATTAGAGATTACCCTGTCAAAGCTGGTTTGACCTACTAAGCCACAGGTGTACAACAAACCAGTCTGATATGGAGAAATTATATATCCATAATAACTAAAACAGTGTGAGCTAGGCTCTTCCTAGACTTCAAAGATCATTTATTCTTAGTCACACAGCATTTCTTTTCTTCCTAGTGGTATTTTGCTTAAGGCTAACTTTCCTTCCAAAGTAAAGCTGAGGTGTGAAGATATTCTTAGATTCTTTTAGTGCTTTTTTTTTGGGGGGGGGTCGGTGAGACAGGGTTTCCCTGTGTAACAACTCTGGCTTTACTGGATTCCATTTGTAGAGCAGGCTGGCCTCGAACTCACAGAGATCCACCTGCCTCTGTTTCCCAAGTGCTGGGATTAAAGGTGTGCACCACCATGCCCAGCTCCTTTTTTTTAGGGGCAAAATGCCCATGTTCTTATGCTCCAAGGATATGATATGTCAGTTGTACATGAGGCTCAAGTGTTTAGCATCTGAGAAGAAGTGATTCAGAATATTTCAGTGTTAACATATTTCACTGATTCAGTTGCTCCAGGACAGAGTAAGTCTATAAACACAACTACTCTAAACACACATACATTGTAACAATGAGAAAGTATGTATGTATGTATGAGTATGTATGTATGTATGTATGTATGTATGTATGTATGTATATATATATATATATATAATATATATGCTCCACACGACCAATTGTTTGTGGGCTTTTTTGTTTGTTTCTTTTATTTTTTGAGATTGTTAGAAATGATATAATTATATCATTCCCCATTCCTTTCTTCCCATCCATGTTGGAGGAGGGTCTAATGCATTGGTCCTTGGAGGATGATTTCAGTGTTAGAGATCTGGTTACAGTCCTTTTTGAGCCACTCTCTGATTGGTTAATAAAAGTCACTGATGGTCTCTTAGCTGGAAAGAAAGCGTATAGGAAGGTAGGACTTCCTGAGATCATGAAGGAACTCTGGGTTTTACACAAAGGAAGTTCCCTGCCAGGTAGCCAGAGCACAGGTCGTCTGCCTGTGAGTTCTGTGGGCCTTAGGTATAACAATCCATATGGCTCATTGGGATTAGGTGGTCTGGGATTAATTTAAGTGAACTAGTTGGGAGTCTGCCCAGTTAAAGGCTAAGAGTTGAGACATTAAAAGGTCTTGCTGTATTTAATTACTGGGAAAAAGACCATGGCAGCCTATATAGCCAAAGAAATCCAGGTCTATCAGCAGCCCACCAAGCCCTGGAGGCTGCCCCTTCAGGCTGTCAGCAATTCCACTGGCCTAATATAACAGTTTATAGTTATTAATAAGTATTCTGCAGCTGTCCTCCAGGCATACGGGCCTCTAAGGAGAGTCAAGCCTGCTGGTCTTCCGCCAAGCTGCTGGTTGCTCCACCAGCCTAATATTACAATTTATAGTTAATAATAAGTATCATTGTTAACAAGGTTGCAGTTTCACATCCAAGCCCAACCATATAACTTTCCTTGCTGTCTTTCAAATTCATGGCCTCTTTTTTCATTAATTATTGCTACATGCCTATGTATATATTCCTAAATGCATAGATACAACCTGTTCAGTCTGTGTGATATTCCTTGTATGCATATTTTCTGTGCTGATCATTTGGTACTGGAAAACAGTGTGCTCTTTAGGGTGCCTAGCAAGCTCCCATAGAAGGAAAACAACCAACAATCTTCCTCAACTATGATACCCATGAACCCCAACAATGAACAACATTGCATGATAACTCTAATGGTGCAATAATGGCAAGCACATCTTGATTGTAACCAAGAACTCTCAAATTGAACTTAAGACTGCTCAACAAGAGGGAAATCATGCCTGGTACTAGACTCTTAGGCAACTACCAGGGCTAGCAAAGTCATGGACCTTGGAAGAAAACCTAAAACCACCATGTGACTAACTTTTAGCAAAGTATTTAGTTTCTCTTTAATGACTCAGGAGATAAGAAATTAACTCATTAATTTCTGTAGTAAGATGTCCCACCTTCAAAGAACTCTCAATTTCTGCATATTCAAGGATAAACATACTTGACCTAACTGGACCCACTAGTACCCATAATCTCCTCAGAGCCACCAGAGTATATTCTATTTTAGATAATACCTGATGTAATCACATTTGATTATTAATTCTTCATTTCATAGTCATTAATAACTTCTTTCTTGCAATTCAGTTTCAGGCTTCAGACATTGAGTATTCTAGATCTCTGTCTCTGAAGAAGGCTTTATGAACCACCTCAGCGCACTGTCTAGAATAACACCAAATTAGACTGTGTTGTGATGAGGGAAGTCTCATGTAACCAGGCTTCAGAAGACATCTGTCTAAAAGACAATGAGACAGCTCAGCTGGTGAAATCCTCAGCTTGCAAGTGTAAGGAGCTGACTTTCATGACCCAGAACTCATATAAAGCTACATTTGATGGTATGTTCCTAATCCCAGGTAGCCTGATACAGGAAGTACCCCAGACCTCATTGGCTTAGCATGGAGATATCAGAGTCAGGGAGTGAACCTGGCTCAAGTAAACAATATGTGTGGTTCTTGAGGAAGGACCCTGGAGTTTGTCCTATGGCCTCCATATATATGTCCATGCATACCTCCTGCACATATACATATACACACATGACCCCACACAACCACACATATACATGGCACAGAAACTCATACCATCGAGACTCTTGCTTTATATGAATGTTAATTGTGGCACAATTGTGGAAAAGTAATACAAATGATCTGCTAAGTAAAAAAAAATGTGAAAAGTGTCAGAACGAAGAGTTGGTTTTTCTTTTCATGCATGTACACACTCTTCATTATTGGGTCGCTCCTCCCCATTCCCTTCCTAACTTCCTTCTCTCTTTTTCTTTGTATTTAAAATTCAGAAATCTCCAAGAAGAACTTTACTTTTCTAAGCCTTTCTACAAGTATTAGCTATGATTTTTCTACCCATATATTTTTTTTTCATTTGTTTCTCATCATGATGGCACTGACAAAACTTAAAGAAATCTAAGAGGCTTTTCTTCAGAGTGGTAAAGTGAAGTTAGCCAAAACCACCTAATAGGAGAGAAACATCCGTTGAGGGAGATTCATTTTGTCATTGAAGTTTAGTTAAATCTTATTATAAGAATATGTCTGTGATCTGAGGCCACTGCACTTAAGTTCAGCACACACATAACTTTTTATTATTCCTTCAAATATTATTCAGTAAAGATCATATTTTTAAATAAAAACATATTCCATTTTTCTAGATTTTTAAATAAATTGTTGGATTTAGAACCACACACTTCTAAATAGGGAAAAGAGACTTTTTCACACTTTGATTGGAAACTGTCATCAAAAATGAAATGGGTATTGCTCTCTGAGAAAGAAATTTTGGGATTATCCCAGAATGCTCCATGTTCCCTGGTACTTAGAATGTAAGGATCTAAATGCATTGGAGTCTTAGAATGAGATGAATTATGCAGTTCCTTTGACAGACAGCATGTGTAATTTCTTCAAAAACTCTTCAAATAATTCTGTTCTCCCTTTGATTACACACTTGTTGTGCTGAAAATAAGAGACTCTTCAAATGTTTTAAAACACATATACATATGGATTGCATAAAATTATTATCTTTACCTTTACAGAAATCATTCCAGGAGCACATTTGCCTGTAAAATATATTTAAGACAGTTTCAGCACTCCACTAAACTCTATTTTCAGAGGCTCATAATATGGTCATAAAAATTCATTCCAGAATAAAATTTAGCACCAAGAAAAATGTACTTCACACTTGGTAAATAGCCATCTCCTCTTCTTTCCCTTCTGATAGCTGGTTAAAAGTTTCCACTGAGTGTTTTGCAGAAGTTGAGACATGGACCAAACTAGATAAATCAAAATAGCAACTGCTGTTTTGGTTGTACTTTTAATTTACTTACAAATTAAATTACTTACACCTTATATCCCCCATCACCCTTTATTTCCAAAACACATGATTTTGGAGAATTTCTTATGTAAGTGTGTGAGTATGAAGAGTCTAGATCAAAAGATGGTGGTACTTCAGAAAATCATCACAGGCTCTGCCTCAGTCTCACCTAGTGAGGACACAGGTGCCTGTCTTATGCCTTTATCTTGTGAACATCAAGCTAGTGATAGAAATGTGGCAATGAAGCAATTTAGACTCACATGTAGCAAAGCATCAATATTTCTCATTCAAAGGCAAAATTCCCAGGCTTGGCTCTTCCTGTGACGGTTGGAATCTTGAGCCTATGAAATAAAGGAAGCTGACATCTGCCTAAGCATAGATGGTCTCTAGAATGGGAAATAATTTCAACCCTCTGTCATTAGACCAAGCTAGAGATCTAAATCCAGACTCCTATTACTCAGCAATTTATTTCAGTGTTTACTGTCAATCACGTCTTTCCTACAATTCCTAGAGAACCCTCTTAGTGTCCTTGGGAAATACCATGATGATCGTTTTCTTTTATCATAATTCTATATTTAAAAAAGTATTCCCAGTAATAGCTCAGTTCCTCCTATTGTAGCTGTACAAACTTTAGCTAGCATGTAACTCTAATCAGAGAACATATCTTTTATGGGGAAGGGGAAAACTGCATGGCTGGTTCCTTAACTACTGAGGTTGGAGGGCTTTGAAGTACAAATCACTTTCTGTCCTTCCAGTGAAGAAACATGATGCAGCATCTTGCTTCCTGCAGGTGCACACATCTGCACCAATGCCAACATACTCCTGCACCTCTACCACCTTCATCAGAAGATATCTATGGTAATAACAGGCTTGAAAAACAGACCCAGAAACAAAGTAGAGAAAGAAAAACAAGATCAAAACTTAGTGCTGTTTTGAGATGCCTGATGGAGACAGAAATGATAGAATTTTTAATCGGAATCTATGTAAAATTATGCTGTTTTTGAAGATTTAAAGCTTTTAAAAATTGCTCTAGCAAGAACTTCAAGTACTATGTTGAAGAGATATGGTGAAAGTGGGCATCCTTGTCTTGTCCCTGTGTTTAGAAGAAATGCTTTAAGTTTCTCTTCATTTAATTTGATGTTGGCTACTGGCTTGCTGTATATCACCTTTATTATTTCTAGTTATGGCCCTTGTATGCCCGTTCTCTCCAGGACTGTTAGCATGAAGGGGTGTTGGATTTTGTCAAATGCTTTTCCAGCATCTAGACATGTGGTTTTTTGTAGAGAGCTGCGACGTGCCGCGCCTTAAAGATGGTGCTGGTCTCCGCCTTCCACCAGCCCGACGGTG
>CAJQZJ010000222.1:1901622-1916069 GCA_907164525.1 Lophiomys imhausi
ACACACACACACACACACACACACACACACACACACTTTTATGTATTTGTATAAAATCTAGGAACCGGAAATGGGAGAAAACCTAAAATATTTCTTTGAGAAATATTTCATGGTTCACAAACATGAGGATCTGCACGCATGTGATACCTCAGCCTGACATAGTCGGTTTACCTTTGCCTACTCCAAATGGAAAACTGCCCTGGCTCTACTTATCAAGAAGATTGCTGCTCTTCTTTCCACTGTCTGAGTTGGTGGCACAGACCTTCCTGTGTCTTGTCCCCACTGTTTTAGGGATAAACTAGGGTCACTGAATCTTCTCCTGCCTGTCTCCTAAAGGGCTGTGTTTTCTTCTAGGTAGACCTTGCCTCAAGCTCTCAACATTCATTCCTATCTCGTACTCAGCAGGCGCTTCTGCTACACAGTGGAAGAAGACAATGCCTAGAGTCTCCATCCACTCTAATTATCTGAATTCTTTTAACACATGTTCCTGCAGAATGGATGTGAATCCAGTTCTTACGATGAGAGAAATTCTTTCCTGGAATTTAATTTTCTTTGCTGTGTAATCCAAAAGAAAACACAGCTCTCACAAGTTAGTATAAAAGGCATAAGCCTCCACAGTGAGCGCATTGTTCCAAGTCAAATGTTGATCCATTGGACTTGATGTTTAACACAGGTCAAATGGAAAAATCATGGGAAACAAGTGCTCCTTTACCACATTTGGTCCCTCTGAACTAGAGAAGCTTTCAAGCTTGCACGTCACATAATCACTGTTTGCTGTTCAATATTAAAACTGAGTGCCTCCAATGGCCCAAACAAGCACAAGCCAGAGGGTTGTATGAGGCATTAGTGGCACCTGTTTTACTTACAACCACTTGCTAAGTAGAAACAGTGATTGCAGTTTCCAGAAAAAAAAAAAAAAACAATCTTAATGACTGTTAAGGTACAAAAAAATGGCTTAGGAATCTGCATTCCTATGAACCTGAAATTCTGTGGCCTGGTTAAGCTTTTCATTGGAAAAAAATACCAGGAAGCAATGCTGTTGTGAGCTAGAAACTAATGAGTCATTTCTAAACTATTGAAAAAAAATGGATGAATTAAGGGAATGCAATAAATTCCATTTTTTACTATAGATCTATTTGTTCATACTGAGTTTTACTCCTGGTCTTTCAGTAATATGAAAATGGATGAAAAAAGGGAAGGTAGCAGAGCAAGGTAAAGAAAGAAGGAAAGAAAAGATGGAAACAATTCAGGTCTCTGGTAACAATTTTTTTCTAAATTTATAATTCTCTAAAATTAGGTCTAGTAGTTCCAACACAATTGAGGGACACTCATGTTAGGTGAAAGGAGTTACATATTTGTTTACATTATTATATATTTATACTATTATATGTTTACTCTGAAATATTCTCCCAAACATTTAATTTGTTTTCTGTGTATAAATATAGTTCATATATTTAAATTGCCAGTATTCTCATGGTATATACTCTAGGTAGCAGAGAAGTATATTAATCACATTTGGGAGAAATATGTTCTACCTTCATGTACTGTCAACAACAGACTGTAGCGAGAAATTGGAAATGAACTGTGCAATTCAACCTGCAGGAAGATAAATAGCCAGGAGGGAATTTTTGTTTTGTTTTATAAAGGCATTCATACTCTGACAACAACAAAATGCAACCAGGTCTTGGAAAGCTTTTGTTTTTCCAAAGTAGATACTAATCCATCATTGTAACTATGAGTCCAGAGGAAGGGAAAGAGAAGGGGTCACAGTCATCTATCAGACATTAAACAAACACTGTCTAAGTTGTTATCTGCAGCACTGTGCACAATGCTGAATCCCAGGCTTGGTGCAATCCCGTTGCTTACTGCTTAGAATAGAAGCTGAAGATTTACATCATACCCACTGCTTATTCTGCCACCCACCTGTCTTCATTTTTTCAGGCTGAGGAAAAGAAAATCAATTTTGTAAAGCTGTGAACAAAGATGATCTTTAACTTTTCATTTTCCTTAGACTGAAAGGTTCTAGTGGGTGGTGTATAAAGAAAAAAAAGAGAACAACACCTTAGGCTCTTTGACTTGTTCATAGTTTTCTGATTTTATTCCCACAGCTACAGGTATGAATATAAGAAAATTTGAGGATGACTCTGTACAATTACAAGATTATTCTCATACATTTATTTTGTTAACAGATGTAGCTGATGTAGACTGTATTAGACAACTTGTATTGTCAATAACAATGATCAGTACTCAATAATTTACTGCAAGAAAATTGATAGAAAATATAATGATAAGGCAATGATTACTTGAGAAGTAAAACCACGTACAGGCACAGAGCTTAGATTCAGAATTTCATAATTTTGTTATTGCTATTTAAGGAAGATCTAACCTAGGAAGATGAAATCACACATATTTTATTTGTTTTAGGGATGTCTTGAAAATACTTTCACCAAGTCAATAGACTATTCACATATCAAATCATCCCCTTTGCACAACAATAAGCTGATCAATTAGGTTTATTAAAGAAAACTATTAGTCTTCAAGATTAATCTTACAATTCATTCCAGAATATCTCCACCAATTTTAAACTACTACAATTCAATTTTTCAAGCGGGCTCTGTCACCTCCACTTCTTATGAAGGAATATGAAACCACTCCACTCTGCACAAAGGACTAGAACTACACACCTTTATGCTTTACACACATCACTAGATTTTTGAGGGTGGAAAGCTTGTTTATTGAGTTTGGCAGCCTGATTGAGAACTTATCAGAACTCAGTCGTACTGGATGGAGAAGACTAGAAAAACACATTCAGTTTGCTACTTATTTCAAGTGGGCACAAATTCACCCTGCTCTGGTTCTCATCACTGTTAAATTTGAGTTGACAGTTGAGCTTAAAGGAATCGAGTTTTGTCTTCTAATTATAGATCTGCCTTTTCTCAACATGTTCTGATTAATTTAGTTAAACAACTCACTATGTCTAATTAAAAACTTGTATTTTAATTAATATGGACAACTTTGTTGATAGCTGCAGAAACAACCACTAAATTTTTCAAGTTAAGATTAATTTACACTTGCCATTGGAGAATAAATGTATTTAAAGAAAAATTACTGAATTGAAAGTTTAACACTCAATATAGATAAGTATTTCTTTCTACTGTGATTTTTTTTGTTTGAAGAATTTAGAAAATAATTTAAATGCTTAACTTAAAAGGTAGCCATCACATTTACACATTTTAAAAGTTAAGTATAATATTAATTTATAATCTTAATGGTTATTCCAACTCATAATTTCAAAATTAATGACAGAAGAACTAATTAACATTTTAGCTATTTTTTTCCAGAGGCCTCAAACTCATTTTTATTTTGATAAAAGAATATAATAACCCTTTAGTGTCTCATACTCCCAAGTAAATTCCTAATATGTGTTTATTTACACTGAAGAAACATCTCAGTAAAGAGTTGACAAGCTCACCATATAATTAAATGCATTCTGAATTTCAAATGCAAAACTGAAAATGGCTACACAAAGGTAAGAAGTAACCAGTAGATGTGTATAACACTCAAGGCTACAATGGTTATGTGTTCATGAAAAGAAGATTATTCTAGATTGTTTTGAAATATCACCCTCAACAGTTTTGTTTGTTTATCTAAAATCATTTAGCCAGATTCCATGAAATGGTCAGCAGAGGCATGTAAAGAAGAAAAAACATCTTATTTCATTGTTTTATAGTCATGTCCACTCAAATGATAAAAAATGAAAAATCATTTTGAAAACATATTTTATCTTTAATTTCATGACTTATACAGAAGATATAAGCTTCCAAAATATTTTACATATTTCTTATATTATTCTCAAATCCCAAGACCATGAAGCTCTAACTAGGCAGGGCAGGTGAGGTAATTACTTACCCACCAATCTTTTCTATATCCTGAAACAAAATAAGTGATCAATAAATCTTCCCTATGAAATATGTATTAAATTATATGGTTCTCTGAAAGCACTTGTCTTCTGTATATACACATTATATTTCCAAGAAAAATTATGGTTTTTAACCTCATTCTTTTTTTAGTGTGCCTCCCATGAAAGGCTTCTTTTTCAATATATTTTTACTAAAAGTAAATATTTTTCATAAAATATATTCAGATTATGGTACTCCAAATCCTCTGAGATCCTCTGTACCTCCCTAAACACCTAACTCCATGCCCTTTCTCTTTCTTTAGAAAACAAATATGCAAACAAAGAAAAAGAAAACCAACAAACCGAGAATTTACAAACACACAAGTACACACACACACAAACAACAATAACAACAACAAAAAACAGAAAACACAACATCAGAAACCATAATATGCAAGCAAAAGACCTGGTAAGATAGGAAAAAAAAAAAAAGAGTCCAAAGAAGGCTATATGAGAAAAAAAAGGTCTACAAAAATACTACTGAGTTTATTTTGTGTTGGCCATCTTCTGTTGAGTATGGGACCAGCCCTTAAGTGTTTTTAATACATCTGGTGAAACTCCATTGGAGAAAATTAGTTTACCTTTGCAAGCAGTTGTCAATTAGCAATAGTTTCTTGTTTAGGAATAGGAGTTTGTGTCCACTACATTCTTGAAATGCTTTAAACATCAGGTTGGAAGATGGAGAGATGATTCCACAGAGGGCCTGGGTACATTTCCAAGCACCCACATCGAGGCTTACAACCTACCATACATAATTTCAGTTCCAGGGGATGACAGGTGTATACTGATCTCTAGGGACTAGGTACACATGTGGAACACAGACATACACTCAGCTAAAACACTCATATACATAACATTAAAAACTTACTTTTTTACAGATTGAACATAGTTCAAGTAGTTCTTACTTGTATAATAATATAAAAAGAACCAGACTAGAAGCTGGGAAGCTTTGGTTACTGTCACTGTTAACCAATCTTACCTTCACTGTGTATTTTCTCTGACATGTGTCATCTCCAAAATGTATGATCTTACTTATCAAATCAGGTCAAAAGAAGAAGAAATCTTTCACATCCTTTCCTCTAAAGGATATCAGAGCAAACTAGACTCTTAGAATGAACACTACCACAAGTGGCAATTTGATATTCATGTTGTGAATTTTGTAAGTAACTTTAGCTACTTTTCAAATTCAGTATGGATCCCAAAAGTCTAGTAGTACCCAAAAACTACATATGGTTTCGTCTTTGGAAGCTAAAAAAAAAAAAAAAAAAAAAAAAAAAAACTGCTAAAACTTACAAAATTACAATCAAAGACTTATAAACATGATACTTTATTATTTGGGATATATATATATGTATATACATATATATTTGAATGTTCTTTGTTAACAAAATGTATAAGTGGAAAAGTTAAATGTTATAAAATCATTTCCCAAACGTTAGACATCTCACTCACCACAACTCTACCCTACTGGCTATATGCCCACTCTCAAATAGAGTTCTCGTCCTTATTTGAATACATATTTGATATTGTAAAGGTATATCTCAGACTGTGTATTTAATAAATAACAATTAGTTAGGCTATAATAAACTATGAGTAAAACTCAACTAAAGAGAATCATTTTTGGCTATTGAAATATTGATAATCAATGGGTAAAATGTGCATCTGATTTAGACTTCTACTCCTGATATATTTTCTAGATTCCATATTTCATGACAGAATGCACATTTCTACATACTATGCTCTTTTGAATTTATTGATGTGTGCATTCCAACCAAGAAACTACTCTCTACTAAAGTCTACAAGTTTAGCTCATAAAGCATGCTTTCAAGATGTAAATGTAACCCTAATATGAGATTTGTGATTCTACACATGCACTTATTCAAACGATGCTGAAAAGTACACCGGCTTAGTGCCAGTGCGGTTCACTTCAGAAGAATGTATTTTGCCTGAGTTGAAATTGCTTAGTAACTGATTGCTAAGACTATCTCTGCAGACATTACAGAAAGCCTGTGGCTATCATGCTGATTAGGAATACAGAAGGAAAGAAAGCGAGGTGCACTGAGCTGGTTTTAAAACTAAGCATAAACAAACAAACAAACAAACCCTAACAGCACATGTTTCTGAATGTAGAACTGGTACTGAAACTGAAACGCTGACTTGTGATTTTAATTAGAGTAAATGTATGAGGCATGACTTCATGTGGAAGAACATGTATTGTTCTTGCAGAAGACTGGAATTGGTCTCCCACCAGCCCTGCTGGGTAGCTAACAATGCCATGTAACACAAGAGGATCTGAAACCTTCTTTTGGCTCACACAGACTCCTGCACTCACTTGCACACATGCCCACACAGGCATCAAGTGCACATACCTAAAAATAAAGCAAGCCTCAACTACATAAATAGCATCAGAGATCAAAAGCAACCCCTCTGTAACCAGTCTACCACTAAATCCCATGACAGCCTTTGAGGAGAGAGAAGCATGTAGATATCCTCATGGGGGCTTGTTTTTCATAGACATTCACAAGAATCATAGGGATTGTGAGAAAACTTGTCAGTGGTGAGCAGATGATTAATCAAGAGTGCAAATCGCAAGGGAAACACTTCAAGGAGTAGGAGTCGTACAGGAAGGAAGCGCTGTGGGAGCTATGTAAATGGCCGGGTTTCAAGATGTAACCCAGTTGTAGGCTGCCACTTGACAGGCGCTGCCGCTTCGACTCACAATGTCAAGGCACACAAGTGTTTGAGACCAATAAAGCTGATGGCAGCCTGTACTTGTCTCAGTCTGTGTCAGACAGACGTTTACAATTGAACTATGAAGGCAATGCTTGTGCCATGGCTGAAGCTTCCCTTACTCTTGCTTCAGGCCACATGAAGCTCAGGGCTGTTCGATCATGCTACGGCTCTGCCTACATGCATTGCAGATTGCCAATGTTTTCTAACACCAGAGGCCCCACTATAGCGGAAATAAAGGGCTTTGAGTACATTATTATTAGATGACAAACATCCTCAGATCTGTCATTTTGCTTACCTTAAGTGTTATCTTTGTGTTAAACTATAAAAGGTTAACATGAATTAAGTAAAAGTTTTTTTACCAAACTGAAATCAACATCTACTAATATGATTCAAATAACATTTCAGCTTATTCTGTTTGGTTTAAAATTGTCTGTTAAGAATATTCACCGAAAAAAATGAAATAATATTTACAAGAATAGATGAATAATATCAACAGGAAGAACAAGGCATTTAGGCTATGTTCACTAAACAGTTCTTTCATTCATTTTTATTTAAGATGCTACACACTCACTGTCACCTACTGAAAGTTTTCAACATAGTAGGAATTCTCCCTTCTTTCAGTCACCATTTTCTACCATTTGTCACTTTTCTATTGCATTATCTACAAAGTTGAAAGTTTATGTCACTATTTACAAGTTGAAGAGGGCCTGATGTTGAAATATCAACAGATCAAAAAAGACAGCTTTAGGTAACATTGGAGACAACTGTTAGATATAGAGGGAAATATTTGTGACATCTAAAATGCTGGGTAAAATGCTCAAAAAAACAAGAAGTTCATTTTTTCATTTTAATAAGTTGACAAATTACCACTTATATAATGTTAGCATTCACTTGTATCTAGGTTTGGGAAAAGAAAAGACAAGTATACTGAAAGATGGTTTAAGCAACAATAAAGAAAGATCACATTCCACAGAAAAAAATAAGACTATAGGTAAGAGAATACATTTCTACATGCTGTGTTTTCAGATTCTGTCCCTTCACAGCCACCATCACAATGTCACAATTCCCAACTTGTACTATAGCTTTGACTGGGCATATTTGCATGCCTGTTGGTGTATCCTCAGGGAAAGTTTTATTTACACCCAGGAAAGGCTTGTGTTTTTGTAAAGGCAGTTGGGTATTTCTCTGGCTACATCATAATTTCTGAGGTTATCTATTGCTGAAGCTGGCTCCTGCTGAGGATTACCGTGGAAGACAAAGATCATGATCCAGCAGAGGCTACAGCTTATCTATGTCAGATAAATAGAAACGAGATGCCTATTATAAGGCAGAACTTTGCTCCAAAGCAGAAACTCGATACTAAAGGACCAAAAGTGTCAGAATTAGATGATAGATGAGAGAAGAATAAAAACGATAACCCCAAGCTCAACTCACATTAATCAATATATCATTAGTTCCTCTTAACAGAGCTGTCTCCATGCTAGAAATCTCTCTGGACAAAAAGGATGATCCTTTCTGAAACTTCAATATATCTCCCAAAAAGCACACATAAATAAAGTATACAAGTTGTACTATTTTTCCTTAATGACTAAGGAAAAAGAAAATATATAACAGGATATTTACCACAAAAGCAAGACACTGGGTTAACAATTTAATAACCTACTGTCCTAGCAAAGCACTTGTTAATCCAAGCATATATCCAAAATATCAAGAAAACACCTGGAAACAGAAGTAAAAGCAGAAAATTTGCCAAATTTTGCAGCAAACATAGGATGGCAGTTCATCATCAATGGAAGAAGCCTGACCAAAAATGTCCCACACAGTTTGTTAAAAGAAAGAGAAAAGTTAAAAGCCAGCCTGAACTACACTACAAAGTGAGATCTGGGACAGCTAGTACTGTTATACAGAGAGACCCTGTCTCAAAAAACAAAAGCAAAAAAAAAAAAAATAAAGGAAAAAGAATATTAACCCATAGTTGAATTATACGTCTCTAAGGAAGGATATGAGATGCAGTTATTTCTCAAATTCATATAATTCAACTATTCAATCAGGTAGGCTCTCAGTCATTTTTCCTACCCCTTGTTTCTGTTAACCTGAATATTCTTCAGTCATTTAAAAATTACCATACATGTTTAAGGTTTGGCTACAAAAACACATGAGTTCTATAATCACAAATTAAAAATAACTATTCAACAGTAACTTGGCAGGAAGACTGAAAGTCTGCATTCCATCCCTAACACCTGCATGGTAGGAGAGAACAAAGTCCTGCAAATTGCCCTATGATCTTCAAATACATGTGTCCCACCACCGTACACAGAATAAACATATTTAATAAACAATTTAAAAAGCCAAATGCTACTCACCATTTCTGCCTGCAACCTCACACCCAAGCAGCCATCAGGGACCACCACGTGAAGTCTCCCTCCTACCCCTTTGCCTGCAGGGTCCCACTCACAAACCCTACAGCCTTGCGGTCTTCCCCCTCCCCTCTGTAACCCATCTCCCATCTGCTATCTCCACTTACAACCCCCCAGACCCAGGTGGCCATCTGGGACTACCAGGTGAGCCCCCCTCCCCCCACCTACCCACTTGACTACTGAGTTGCATATGCAGACCTTAGAGCCCTTTGGTCTGACCTTTGCTCTTTGTACTCCATCACCTGGGCATCATCACTGCCTTCAACCCCAGACCCATGGGGTCATCTCTGCCTGTAACCTCAGACCCAGGCAGCCATCAGGAACCACCAGGAGGCCTGTGCCATGCAGGAAAACCAGTGGCCTGCTGCCATCTGGGCCTACCAATTCTACCTGCAATCCCAGTGGCCTACTATCATCAGGACCACTAGGCCCACCAACACCAGGAACAACAAGATGGCTAAAGGACAACATAGGAACACAAGCAAAAATAACCCAGGACTATATGGGACCACTAGAACCCAGCTATCTTACTTCAGCAAGCCCTGGATATCCTAGCACACCTTGTAGATTGGTGAGGGATCTTCTGGAAGTATGCCCAGGAGTGAATGGCTGGGTCTTGAGGTAGAGCTATTTCAAGTTTACTAAGATATCACCAGAGTGATTTCCATAGTGGTTGTATAAGTTTGCACTCTCACCAGCAATGGAGGAGTGTTCCCCTTTCTTCACAAACTTGCTAACATGTACTATCATTTGAGTGTTTGATCTTAGCCTCTCTGGCAGGTGTGAGATGGACTCTCAGAGTCATCTTGAGTTGCATTTCTCTGATGATTAAGGATGTTGAGCATCTCTTCAAGTGTCATTCAGCCATTAGATACTCCTCTTTTGTGAATTCTTGGTTTAGCTCTGTACTCCATTTTTTGATTGGATTATTTGGGTTGTTGGTGTTTAATTTTCTGAGTTCTTTATAAATTTTGGATATTAGCCCTCTGTCAGACATGGGATTGGTAAAGATCTTTTCCCAATCTGTAGGTTTCTGTTTTGTTCTAATGATAGTGTCCTTTGCCCTTACAGAAGCTTTTCAGTTTCTTAATGTCCCATTTATTGATTGTTGGTCTTAGAGATTGAGCTACTTGTGTTCTGTTCAGGAAGTGGCCATCCTACCAAAAGCAATGTACAGATTCAATGCAATCCCTATCAAAATACCAACACAATTCTTTACTGACTTTGAAAGAACAATTCTTGACTTCCTATGGAATAACAGAAAACCCAGAATATCTAAATAAATCTTGTCCAATAAAAAAAATATCTGGGGGTATCGCCATCAGTGACTTCAAGCTATACTACAGAGCAACAGTAATAAAAACAGCATAGTAGTAGCATAGAAACAGACCAGTTGATTAATGGAATTGAATCAAAGGCCCAGAAATAAACCCACACCCATGGTCACCTAATTTTTGACAAAGAAGCCAAACTATACAACGGAAAAATGATAGCATCTTCAACTCAACAAGTGGTGCTGGTCTAACTGGATGTCAACATGTGGAAGAATGCAAATAGATTCACATTTATCACCCTGCACAAAATTTAAGTCAAAGTGGATCAAAACCCTCAACATAAAACTGGACACACTAAATCTAATGGAAGAGAAAGTGAGGAAAAACCTTGACCTGAAGAGAACAACAATTGCACAGGCACTAAGATCAACAATTAATAAATAGGACCTTATGAAACCAAAAAGCTTCTGTAAGGCCAAAGACTCTGTCAATAGAACAAAATGGCAGCCAACAGATTAGGAAAGTATCTTCACTAACCCCACATCAAACAGAAAGCTAATATCCAAAATATATAAGGAACTCAAGAAATTAAATATCAACAAACCAAATAATGCAACTAAAAATGGGGCATAGAGCTAAGCCAAGAATTCACCACAGAGGAATCCCTTAGGGCTGACAAGCACTCAAAGAAATGTTCAATATCCTTAGTCAAAAGGGACATACAAATCAAAACAACTCTGAGATTCCATCTTACACCTATCAGAATGGCTAACATCAAAAACTCAAATGACTGCACATGGTGGCAAGGCTGTGGAGAAAGGAGAACACTCTTCCATTGCTGGTGGGAGCACAAACTTGTACAACCACTTTGGAAACCAATCTAGCACTTTCTAAGAAAATTGAGAATAGTTCTATCTCAAGACCCCGATATACCACTCCTAGGCATATACTCCATATACATCACCAAATCACAAGGACATTTTCTCAACTATGTTCTTAGCAGCTTTAATTGTAATGACCAAAAACTTTGAACAGCCCAGATATCCCTCGGCTGAGGAATGGATAAAGAAATAGTAGTACATCTACACAATGGAGTACCACTCTGCATTCAGAAACAAGGATATCATCAAATTTGCAAACAAATGGATGGACCCAGAAAAGATCATCCTGAATGAGCTCAGGCAGACCTAAAGAGACACTCATGGTTTTACTGGCTAATATCCACTTATGAGTGGGTAAATACCATGGACATGCCTGTACAGGACACCAATGCTACAATCCACAGACCTAGGGAAACTAAGTAACAAGGGATGATCCATGAATCCCTCTAAGTAGGAGAAATAAAATAGACATCAGAAGTAGATGAATAGAGGGATCCAGACAGGAACCCACCATTACTGCCAGCCACAAAGCTTTATCCAGCAGAAATGGAAACAGATGCAGAGACCCACAAACAAACATTAGGTGAAAATGAGGGAGTCTTGAGGAAGAGTTAGAGGAAGGTTTGAGGGAGTGGGAAGACCAAGGACACCACAAGGAGATCCTCATAGCCAATTAACTGGGACACAATGGGGCTTATAGAGACTGAACCTAAAACCAAAGAATATACATGGACCAGTCCTAGGCACACTACATATGTGAAGTGGATGGTTTGCTTGGTATTCAAGTAAATCCCCTAACAACTGGAACAGAGACTATCTCTAACTTGGACAAGGTTCCCTCCCTGTAGATTCCGATTTCCTAGCATAACTGCCCTGTCTTGCCTGAGTGAAAGGGGAAGCAATTAGTCCTGATGCAATTCGGTATCCCAGAGTGGGTTCATACTGGGTTGGTGTGGGGGAGTAAGGAGAAAGTGGGTAGAAGGGTGGGACTGGGAAAAGGGAGGGGAATGGCGATTGAAATGTAAACCAAAAATTAATTTTTAAAAAAGTTTAAAAAAACAACTCCTGAGTGTTTAGCTACTGGTCACTTCTAAAAATATCTTTGATGAAAAGTCAATTCTTTCCATTATTTTCTAAATTTCCAATCTGTGACAAACTAAATCTGTAGGGGAAAAAATCAATCAAAACAGGAATTAAAGCTAGTTGAAATTCATAATGCAACATACAATATAATATTGTGATATTAGACTCAATTACTTTAACATAGTTTACTTACTGCTGTCTGGACCTTTACTAGACATTGTGCTGAATGCAAAATTGCTTCAAAGCCCATACCAGGAATGTAGACCCTTGGCAATCATCACAGGAAAGTCGATGTCAGTCTATCCTTTAAATAAATGAAAACTTCTAAGGTTCTCAACCACTTTACTATACCTTATTCTGTCCTATGTAGAGCTGAGAGTATATGGTTGTTTGCACCTAAATGGATAAGAGCTAAAGACGTTCCACTCAAAACTAGTCTCTTGGGGAAAAAAATGACCCATATAAGAAATACTAGAACAAATAGGAAAGGTATCTATAAAAAAATTTCAAGCTCTAAAGCTAACTAACAAAAAAAAATGTGATTTCAGGATTTCTTCAAAGAAAAAAAGTATCACAAAGGATTGTCTGCAACAAGAATAAAAAGAAAATGTTGAAAACAAAAATTCAACAATATGACCCAATAGAAAAATTTAAATCTCTAGCAGATGTATAATGCATTAAGTCACTAAGAAAAAGAAATATGTGACATAATCATATGAATTATGTGACGTCTAAATCTGTTCTAGAGGAAAGAGCAAGGCAATGGGAAGGCAGAAGAATGAAAAATAGAAGGGGCATAGGGATGCAGATTCAGGCAAGGATTGAGGAAGCAATAAAAGTAGAAACTGATAATGTATAAATCACTGTCCTCTACAGGAAGATTCTCTGACCAAGGTAGAAAGCAGCCCGGGTCCATGCATAAGCATAAACATTAAGGGAGCAGTTTGACAGCATGGACACTTGGCAATATAATAAATAATAGCAGGTTCTACGCTAGGACCTAAGGCTCCCTCGCCATTGGTTTTTTGTTTGTTTTCATTTTTACTAGAATTTTATTATCAGACATGAAGTACTCTTCTGTGGAACATGCCTCAAATCTAAACAGAAAGCAGTTAACTACCCCCCAAATACTCTTGCCACTATTGGCACAGTAGGCACATCTTACTTGTTAGGTCAGTATTATAGCATGCACAGTCCCATTGATAGTTTTTGCCCCATCCTTCACCTCTAGCAACCTATACATCATTTTCTGGCACTATGAAAACTAACAAGCAGGGAGGAGTTTCTACTTTATGTGAGTTTGATTTCTCTATATTCTACAAAGTGCATGGTGTCCCGAGCAAGGGTCTTAACATTTCTTCATTAGGGAGGATCTAGGGGTCTCCCAAACAACAAAGGCTATTGCATTGGCCTTGGTTACCCATCATAATGACATGGCAAGAACATTTTAAATTGATAAAACAATGAATACTTGTGAGAAATCACTAAATAAAATTTAGTGTTGAGGATGAAGTGTGATATCATTGATATGGGTCATGAAATAAGCATGGAACAGGATCCTCGCTGACCAAGAACATGGATATCTGAAATTTTCCAAAATAAGAGAGTAACACTTTTGTTGTGTGCTCCTCCATGGAACTAGCTAACTCAGGATTTTGGTCTTGTCAGAGCTGTTCTTGAGCTTGCATAGGCCTTGATTAGGTGCATATAAACTGAGAGAGAAGAAAGTAGGGGGGTAGTAAAAAAAGTCATTAAAAAGATTATTTAAAAATACTTGAGAGATAGCTCACTGGTTAAAAGTGTTTGCTGCTCAAGCATAAGGACCTCAGCTCAGATCCTAGCACCTAGATGGAAATCCTGTGTGTTTACCCCAACGCTATGACAGGAGCAGAGGCAAAAGAATTACTTGGAGCTTAATAGCTACCAGCCATGCTCCAGGCTCATTGAACAGCATTGTCTCAAGAGAATAAGGCAAAGAATGATAAAGCAAGATACCTTGAGTCCTCCTCTGGTCTCCTTGACCATAATAGACACATGAAACAATACAACACACACACACACACACACACACACACACACACACACACACACACACACACAC
>CAJQZJ010000222.1:1919821-1950867 GCA_907164525.1 Lophiomys imhausi
TAGATAGATAGATAGATAGATAGATAGATAGATAGATAGATAGATAGAGAGAGAGAGACAGACAGACAGACAGACAGACAGACAGACAGACAGATAGATAGATAGATAGATAGATAGATAGATGAAAAATCTGCACTGCTGTCCTAAGTCCTCTCTTTCCTGTCTCCTCTGGTGACAGTTGAGTGCATTCTATTCTGTCAAATCTTTCTCTGATTTGTCACTTTCTCTGCCCCTCAATTAGATGTCACTTTCAAACATGGGTGCTTCCTTCTACAAATTAACTTTGTCTTCATTGTTTGGGATTAAAGGTGTGTCCTAAGGGCCTATCTGAATTCTAGCCAGAGAGATTAAAGGTGTGTGACTCCAATCGGATCACACAGACCTAGAAGGTCTTAAGATATTATCCCTTCCCAGAGCAGCCATGTTGCTGGATTAAAATTTCTCTAAGAAAATAAATTGTTTTTTGATTTTTCAGAGAAATAAATAAAATACAGATAAGGACATGAAAGAAGACAAAGCTTAAAACACTAGGAATTTAATAGTCTATCCTCAAATTTGTCTACTGAAAAATAATGTCTAATGAAGAATGAAGGCAATAGATGGGGATATTAAAGATAATACATTTAAATAAAGAATAGTTTTGATTAACTGGAGCCAGAACATTCTTTTTTTAACATCTATCTTTTACCATATCTTCTCAACTCTGACCCCATTTCATACCATGATGAAGTCAGCATTTAAGACCATAATTTAGTTTAAAGTAGAGTTCCATGGTTGTAAACCATCCAGAATGACACAGCTGCAGCAATCAAGTAATTTTGAAAGTAGTGTTGTCAGTAGAAAATCAGTGTGTGGCTTCTAGGAGAACATAGCAAGAGAGCACTAGCTTTACAGAAAAGCAGAAGTATACAAAAGGAGAAAATGAGCACAGATTATCCACACTTGCATGCAGAAAGGCTAAAAAGAAAAAGACAAAAAGTGATAATCTCTAAATTATAACCATTGAGAAAGCCAGGTATATTCAAAATTTATAAATAAATTATAACCTCTAGGCATCTCTACATTAAAACCTAAAAGAAGTTGTATAATCAAAATACCAAACATAGGTAATGACAGCTGCTATATATTTCAAAAGAAAGTAAAAAAGTGACAAATGCTTGAGGCACCAGATATGCTTAATGTGATTTGAATGTAATACAATACAATATGTGCATTAAAATCTGATATTACCTCATAAATATTTATAACCTTTTTTCTTTTATATCCAAGTTAAAGGTATATTTAAATTTTAAAGATAATTAAAGTACAAACATGCCAAATACAAAGTAGATAATGACAAAACAGAGATCTACTTGACAGTAGTACAATTATTCATGAATCCTACTTCTAACAGTTTACCAACATTAAATAATGGAATTCTTAAAGAAAAAATAATATACATTATTACTTGTAATAAGTAGAAGACATAGTCATGAAAAAATAATGCTACATAATATTGTCCAGTAAACAAAAATGAAAGACTATATAGAACATCAGTGGAAGAATACAAAAATATTCACTTTCTGAGCTATGTTTCAAATACTTGTAGGATTGGCCATCTATTTTTGTAAATCAATAGAAATATTATCATTTTATTTCCTAGATAAGCATCAAATATTTGTATTCTAACTGTAAGACTTCCTTTCCCCTATCTAAATGAATAAACATTCCCCAGTTTGTCTCATGATGTAACTTTGGGAAACATCTTTGACAATAAGTAATTCAATATCAGAAATTAGCTATTAATCACAATATACACAGATAAGAGATAATAAACCCATAGTATATAGGATAATTGCTGTCATTATTTTAAAAGGGAGGGTAATAGAATGCATGTCACATGGAAGGACCAGATCTGATATAAGTAGGCAATAAGCAAGAAGGGGATCAGGAGCTTTAAGACTGTATTGAGGGAGGCAATAAATATTAACAACTATAATGACCAGTATGTATGAAAAGGATGCAAGTAAATGCTTTGCTTAAAATAATTCATAAAAGACAAAAGTGTTTAAGTCCCAAAAATTATTCTAATATCTTTCTAAACTCATCTAAAGGAAATTGTGTAGTTTTGTTCCTACAAGGCCACTGATTTAATATTTTGATAAACATCTTTGGAATTCTACCTCCCTGATGAAGTACTGCTCATAGTGAAGTCATTCTTGGCTTCACTTCTTAACGATCTTTTCATCTGGATCTCAGATACAGTTTAGCAATCAAATCATGGGACAGAGAAGGCAACAGGAGGCAAAAGACAGAATAAGAATACTATGAGGTTAAGATTAAAGGCTAAAGGAGAGAAAGAGTTTAAGAAAAAAATCCTGTGACCATGGGGGAGATCCTACAGACACAAGGGTGAATAGAAGTTAGATTAAATGAGGTGTACTCTTGACACTATCTACATTTTCAACTTTAGAATCACCTAGGAGACACTCCTCTGATTGTGTCTGTGAGACTGTTTCCAGAAAGGTTTACCTGAAACATAAATGGCACTCTATATAGGAACTGGGGTCCCAGGCTTAATACAAATGGAAAAGGGAAAGACTCACCTGTGCACCACCACTCACATCTTTCTTTCTATTCTTTGACTGGATTCAATGTGGCCAGCAATCTCAAATTGCCATTGCCATGGCTTACTCGCCATGATGGACAATTTCCTCTCAAACCCCAAAACAAAATAATCCCTCACATTCTTAAGTTCCTTTTTGTTTGTTTGGGGGGCTTTTTGTTTGTTTTTGTTTTTTTATGTTTATTTATTACTTCAGGTTACATCCCCATCACAGAGCCCTCTTTCCACCCCTTCCAGTCTCGCCCTACCACCCTCTACCCCCTATCTCTTCTATCCCACTCCTCTGGAGTGGAGTGTTCCTACAAAACAGTCCCTTGCCCCAGTTGAGCAGTCATATGAGGGCCAAGAGCCTCCTTATACACTGGGGGCCTACAAGGCAGCCCCTCTAGGGCAAAGTGTTTCATTGACAGGAAACAAACTCTATATCTTAAGTTCCGTTTGTCTTGTATTTTCTCTCAACAAGGAGAGTAATTACTCCTTTAGGTTAACTATTCAGAGGTAGGTCCAGGCCTACCTGAATTCCCACACAGTTCATGCTATCCTAGCAGTTATCACACAGGTCATTTTAACAAGCACAAATTCAGACAGTCTGTTTCCCAGACAGCTTTAGTATTGAGTGGGCTATGGATAACTTTAGGGATATTCATTCTGTGTGGCAGAAATTCATAAGTAGTCATTCCTTACTTTTAAGGAAGCCTAAGGTACATTGATGTTATTATAAATGTATAATAGTACAACATGGTAATAGTATAAAGTTATCACACCCTTGTAAAGCAGATGGAAACTGATCCACTTTGAGATCTGGACAGATAAACTCACCCTACTATGACTGAGTTCTAATAAATTCAAACATTAGGAAGCTGAGCTACAGATCAATTGAGAATCCAGACAAATCTCTGAAGATACCAAGAAAGATGATGACATAGGGATCTTACCTGTGTCGAAAATCTCATTTGTGTGAGATTGCTAATTCAATCTTCATCTCAAAATTCACATTTACACCACTGTGTCTGAAAGAGTACCTTAAAAATAGTTACCCATTATCAACTTAGCCTGACTTTTTAACTTTGGCTCAGGTAAATTTATTTAAGTGCATTCAATAATTAGGAAATTTTGGGGGCCACTGAAAGGCTTCTGAACTTTATAATCTTTCACCCATGAGTTATGAACAATATGTCTTCTATGAAAGGTATTCTTAAGTAATACTTCATAAGAAAATATCTTTACAATATAATGGCTTGCCAAGTGGTACCTTTTCCTCATGTGCATGTGCGTGTGTGTGTAAAATATTTTCTGTCCTAAACAACATTGAAAATAAACTTTAGGAATCTAGTAGACTGGTTGGAAGAAAAGAATTAGATTTACTGAGAGGATCTTCGGTTTCTATCTACAGCAGTTACCATCTATTGCCCAGCCTGTGACAGATGACATAGTATTCTTTTTATGTAACATCCTATTTTTATCAGAAAATACTTAAAAAGCACCTGTATACAGAATTGTGGAAATAGTCCAATGGTTAAGAGCATTTATAACTCTTCTAGACAACTGAGTCCAATTCCAAGCACCTAAATGACAGTTCACAGGCATCTGTAACTCCAGTGACAGGTTACCTCACACATTTTTCTGATCTCTGTGGTCACCAGGTATGCATATGGTACACATATATACATACAGGCAAAACTCTTATACATACAGAAGTAAATTCATCTATCATTAATGCATTGAGTATTAAATATTATTCACACAACAAATTTTATCATTTCATCCAAATTATAAGCATCATATAATAGGAATATATTCAAAAATAAACACTAGGGTAGCTATACAGCATAATTTTTATTAGTTTTTATGGTGTGATTTGCATTTTTCAGATATCAATTCTATTTTTCATACAGTAGTTGTGGATGAGTTGTTAATTATAGATGAGATTTTTAATACAAAGGAATGATGTACATTACTGGTTTAATATGTATTGTACATTTATATTGTGTGTATATTTAGAATGTTGTAATTAACAAAAAACACTTTCAGATTTCTTTCTCATCACTGTCTTCTACTGTGATACAAGGCAGACGGAGAGCAGCAAGTGTGCTGACTAGAGAAAAGCACAAGCTTCCCTGCTAGGCAGTAAACTTTCCATGTCTGTTACCTGCGGGCATGAGCTCTGGGAACTTTAGTTAATTCCCACGGTTCTCCGTTCTCAAATAAGGACAGTCTTTTCTTAAAAGATGGCCATAAGCAGTCCCTAAGATTGTGTAAAGTAGTACATACCCTGCCAGGCACATGGGAAGTGTCAACAGAACATATGGCCAGGCACTCTTAACTATTTCTCTTCTCTCCCTGTACAGCACAACAGCTGGAAGCTGAGCATTAGATGAAGACCCTTCCATATGAGAAGCTTTTCGTTGGAAGACATCTTGGGGGTGGGGCAGATAAGCTGGATCTGGAGATGTAGCTTGATCTGATTCCCAATTGCAAGTTAGGAGGTTTTTGTATCAGCACTACAGCACATCTGTGTTTAGATAGAGCCTCTTCAAAAACCTCAAGAGATCTGCAGAATATGGCATTCAAAGATATTTTCGTAACTTTAGATTTTTTTATGTCAAGACATATCAACTCCTGACAGCACCCCCTACTCTACCCCAAGTAGAAGATGAGCATCGAAGAATCTCCAGTGGGAGATGATTGAATTAGTCGCAAGCCTATCTCTTGGTAGGAAAAGCCCCTTGTTCCAACTGTAGACAGAATGCTGTCCAAAAAGGACAAAACCTGGAAGCAGGTAAGTCGACAGCCTAGCTCTGCTAAGACAGGGTAGGCAAGTCCTTCATAACCCCTGCTCTACAATCAATGTCTGTCAGAGAAATGGGGCCAAACAACTAAAGATCAATGCTGTAATGTATGGAGAGAAAATGGGAACTGTCCAGGCAGCCACTGGTATGTCATTTCTTAGTTTTGGAAGCTGCAGGCCCTGTACTTCCTATAAAATCAGATATATTTATCCCTCTCAGGTCTCTGAGGTGGTTGAAGAACAGATAGCTAGAGTCTCATAATTAAATTTTGAGTTGTTTAGGAGTCAAGAGAGTGTTACACATCTAAGAAGATACTTTTAAAATTGTGTTGCAATTAGTATGAATGTTGAGTTAGATAGATATAGAACTTTAAACTCATGGAGATGGTTAGATAGTAGAATGTTAAAGTCAGGTACCAAATATATATGGACTGGTCATTGGAAATGTATGTTAAGCCATATAACCCTCATAACTGTGGCCTAATTACCTCTGTTGTTTTGTATTGTATTTATTATTATAAGAGAAAGAGCCATTTGTTGGACTGATAGGGGAAACTGTAGGGGGAAATAAGATATACCTTAAACTTAAAAAAAAGGGATGAGGGTGGGGGATTGAGGGTGGGAGGGTGGGACTTGAGGGGGGAATAGGGAGGGGACTGCGATTGAGATGTAACTTGAAGAAATAAAAAATAAAGGAAAAAAATTAAAAAAGGAAATGAAATGTATTATTGCCCTTTGTCCAACATTCAGTTCATGCCATCATTTCTTGCCATCCCTAAAGAGCTACCTTCAAACAAGTTAAAGTTAAACATGGGTGTCTGTGCACACAGTGAAACAAATTCCTCTACTGCTTGGCTGCCTCACAAAGCTCATCTGGGACTATAGCTCAAACTCAATTCCACTTCACAGTTCAATTAGGTCTTTAGCCTGAATGGACAAGGTGAGAACTCAGTCCATTAAATATTATGGAGTAAGTCAAGTAGCTAAGAGTCATGTGAAGGCCCAAACAGCTCCAGAATTCTTTTAGCTGCTATATCAAAGACCTTGGAAGTTTATTTCTGAGCCGTGCATCTCAGCTGAGTTCATACCCACTGTCACATCAGGAGCAGGCAGGGGAACAGCCTGCACAGACAGAGCCTTCCTGCTGCACATCATGGCCCAATGGTGCCTGTATTTACATTGCTAAGGTTAACCTTGAGCTAAACTGCATAAACTTTTCACAGTTCACTTAAAACTTTATATGGGCTGGTTCCTTATAGCAGAGACTGTATTAATGTATAAAACAAGCAGGCTGTTTAGTTTAACTATTTGGCCATGTGCATTTTCAGGGTCACTGTTCCAGCAAACTGCAAGCAACTTCAATGTTTTTTAATAAAGTGAGAGAATCCAAACTTTTACAGTTCGGTTGAGTAAAACTGTGTGACCTACATACCATGTATTAAAAACAATTACTATGCTGTTGCCAGACAGTATGGGATGTATTACCAGAGCTACCATCATTAGGCATGCCTCAGCATAGCAGTTAAAGAATCCAGATGGTGGTTTTCAACTATATCTCCATGGTGTCCCCCAGGAAGTTTATGCTATAATCATGAGCTCCTATTTACTTTGAAGTTTTGTGAAGCAGAGCCAACAGGAGACCAAACTTCCTACTGTTACTGCTGGACTGTAACTGTACTAACCATTACCTCTGACAGAAATCAAAATGTCTCATGTGATCAAATGCCCAGATCCATGTTAGTAAATGTGTAGCCCAAGGGTAGTCATTGGTGTGCAGGGAAATTTTTCAGCCCATGACAAATTTTATTTTCCAATACATTTTTTTCTTTCAAATTCATTTTATCATTCCAGTGAAAATTAAAGGAGAGGAAATATTTTTATTACTTAATTTTTCATAAGATTATTCCAATCTGGCTTTATCATAATAAACAAATAACATCTCAAAGAGGATTTTAAACATAGATAAGATGAACTAACCCAATTGTGGATCAAACATGCTATCTTTACAAGTAGTTATTCTAAGACCGTCACCCTTGGATCCACAAAAGACATTTAAACCTAAATTTAGAGTACTTAGTCTTCTTAACTGTGGCCTCAAATGTACAGTGGATTCATCCTGCTGACAATCATGATGGGGGTTCTCGGTTATGTGTAATAATTTATTATAACTGTTTACATGCTTAATTTTACAACGAGAATCTATGAGGTTTAGTAGTGCACAGTTTTGCTATTGGTCTCTCTGTTTATAATTAGTAATCAATAATTTATGTCAATTAAACTTCCAGACTATTTCATTACATTTTTAGAAAACTGGAATTGCTGTTTCGACAGTATCCATTAAAATTGAGAATGCCTGTGTGCTTCAACCTCAAATTCTCTGCTAAAAAGCCACCCATTAAACATAATTTCACCTCTACACAAAGACACTCTCCAACTAGTTTGAATTATTTTCAAAGAATGATATAAAATGTCCCATCATCAACTGAAAGTACTAAAATCACTTGGAAGTTTACAAGTAAGTGAAGTTTGTAGGTACTAACAAGCTAAGAGTCTTTGAAATACGTTGTTTTGGAAATAATTTATATGAACTAGTGAGTTTCTCAAAGGCTCATTCATGGAGCTTTAATTTCAGTCAATCCATCCACAGTGCCCATTTCTGCCTTGTTCACACATCATTCTGTCTTAATCCTGTAACTCTCAATACCCCTCCCTTTCCTTTTATTCCTCATGTGTTTGACTATCATTTTTTAAAAAGTGTGTTTTAAGACAGTGGGCTTCCATATAACTGTGGGTTAGCCCTTCCCTCTTGATGTTCCCTGTATTCCCACATCTCTCCCCATGTAAGCCTTTCTTGTCTCTCTATCCCACTTCACTACTTCCTCTTTCTTATAATCTACTATCCTCTTTCCCTTAACTTGTCTCCCCCTAAAAAAAAAAAATCCCTTAAAGTTTCCTGGTTCCCATTTGAGATCCAAGATAAAAGATAGGAAAAAGAAAGAAAGAAAGAGAGAGAGAGAGAGAGAGAGAGAGAGAGAGAGAGAGAGAAAGGAAAGAAAGAAAAGAAAAGAAAAGAAAAGAAAAGAAAAAGAAAAACCACTTGGAGCCTGGAACCAAATGTGAGAAAGACCATATGGCATTTGTCTTTCTACACCTGAGCTACCTCACTTGATGTAATTTTTCCTAGTTCCATTCACTTACCTTAAAATTTCACAGCTGAGTAATATTCCACTCTGAATATGCACCACATATTTTTATGAATTCACCTGCTGCTCAACAACTAGGTCGATTCAATTTTTTAGCTATTATGTGCAAATGAGGTGATTTCAAAACACAAATTTTGAAAAACCACAAAAAATAATTCAAGCAGAATTAACCTGCTTTAGACACTGTTGTTTTTAGAGATATGGGTTATTAAATTATAGTGTAGTGTATCTGTGAAGAAGCAGGAATCTAAGAGCAAGAAGATGGAGAAGAGTTATATGAAATGTTAGCTTCTGGACATGTCATAGCTATCAAGATTTTGGCTATATTCATAAGACCTATACAAGATACAGCCAAATGGAGGAAGAATCTACAAGCCCCACCATTTACTGAGGTGCTATTGACGGTCAAGAGCTGCTGGAGAAAGAAGAAGTATTCTCTTCTCGATGTTGAACCGGCGGTAGGCTTCTCATGTTCCAGTAGACAGCCCAATGCCCAAGCACATATGGCAGTGCTAACTAGATTAGTGTGATATCAATAATAAAAAGACATATAATTTGAAGAAATGCATGCTGGGGAAATTGGAAGGGGAAATAGGAATAGATATATTTCATTTTATACATATATGACATTTTCAAAAACAAAGAAAATAATAGCAATATATACAATGCTATGTACAATATAAATGTAGTAGTATATTAAAATTGTATTATCTCTTAGTGCACTCATGTCTTGTGATAAAAATAAAGAAATATATTTATTTCCATTGTCTAAATGTATTAACACATAAAACTCATATAATCAAATCTTTTTTTTTAAAGAAGTAGGTTTATTAATGTGTGCAAGACATATCTGGAGGAAGAGCTATCTTTAATGGCATGGGGACATACAAAGGAAAAAAAACTAAAGTTTAGGAAAGTGACCAGATGAAGGAAAAGGGTCCTAGAAAAAACTCTGAGAAAGGCAGTTTATAGGAAGTGATTCTGCCCGCAGATTCTTCTGGGGCCATTTCCCCAGACTTGATAAGAAGAGTTGTGTAGAATACACACTCAGTCTCTAGGTAGGAAAAAAAGAGGTGGTGGTGATTGGGGGAGCCTTCTTCTTCATCTTCTTTTTTAAAAAATCTATAATAAAATCAAATCTTAAATTGGATTTAGTTCATTTTAATTCTGCATTCATAATATTAAATTTAGAATAAATTTTAATTTAAAGTATGTAAAAATGGTGGAATTGATGTTATGTGGATCAAATCCATTTGCATTTACAACTATTTGGATTGGGATAGAGAGATGGATCAGTGGGTAAGAGCACTGGCTGCTCTGGCAAAGGACCCAGGTTCCAATCCCAGCATCCACATGGCAGTTTGAAACTATCTGTCACTAAACTAGATTTAGTGGCACACGCCTTTAATCACAACACTTGTGAGGCAGAGGCAGGTGGAACTCTGTGATTTCAAGGGCAGCTTTGTCTACAGAATGAGTTCCAGGATAGCCATGGCTACACAGAAAACAAACAAACAAGAAAAAAAAGAGTATCTGGATTAACGTATGAAAAATTTACACACCATGGCTTAGAAGGCATAACTACACTTTTCATTTGTATCAGGTAGCAAAGGTTAAATAAAATATTTCATTAGGTAGTTTGTTTCTCCAAAAGTTATGTTTATGAATTTGTGTACCTGGTAGAGTAATGAACCTTCAACTTAGAAGAACAAGAATATATAAATATTTATAGCTTTTAGTGTACCCCAGAAGACTTATGTAATAATACAATGGTAACTTTAAAGTGTTAGAAACCCTTTCCATTACATACACTTTATCTTGATTTTTAAATTTCTGATAAGCCCATTTTAAACAATTATGGTTAGGCCCTCACACACTTTGTTCTCCAATAACAGCCTTTCTCCTTCCTTGAGCATTTTCAATAGGGAAGTTGATATGCTGATATTGATTAGTACTTAAGTAAAATACATAGTTTGTCTTTAGTCTTTCTATATTGTACATTCTGTAGGTTTTGACAAATGTACCATGCTTTTTTCTACTGTGGCCTTTTAGAAAGTCTGTTCATATTTGAACTAGCTCCAGCTATCTGCTCAGGCTTGCCATAGTGAAAGATACCAGTGGTAGGGCATTTCCTTTTTCTATCTATCTCAAGTGTCCAAAGTCATCTCACAGAAACATACTCTACAGTTAGAGATAACATTTTTTTGTTAAAGAAGAGGAAATAGTGTGTGATTCATAGCATCCTTGTTTGTCATTCTTCTAAGGAAAGTGTATATTAGAAACCTGTCTAGTGAGCTGACTGAGAAGCCATGGACCACTTAAAGGATACTTACAGGTACATCAATCAAAAGACTGAAATATTTGCCATTTTATCAGGTTTTGTGACCTCTCCCTTAAAAATGATGGGCCTTTTAAAAAATATTTTTAAGCTTTTTTTTTCACAATTTCAGGTGTATACATAGACAGCACTTTGACATACACTCCATTATCTTTCCTCATTCTTTCCTACTCTACCCTGTATTAATGAGTTGCCCTCCTACTTTCTTAGTTTTTCTTTTTGCCCCACAGCATTTAACTAAATTTGCCTACATGAGCATTACTTATAGGTAATTTCCTGAGCAAGGGTCACTTCATATTGACTCTATCACAGAGGATAATGAGCCCTCCACATATAACTACCTATAATTCCTGGGGATCAGAGATCATGTGGTCTATCCTTGATCTGTGTCAGAATGTTGACGGGCTCACTCTTGTGTATGTCTTGTGAAGGTAACTGCAGATGCTATGAGTTAATTAGTCGATATAATATCCATGGCATGTCTAGAAGACAGTATTTTATATACTCTTTCCCAGCCTCATGATCCTATATTCTCTCTGCCCCCATTTCTGCCATGTTCACTGAGTCTTCTGGAGGTTAATATAGATGTCTTGTTTTGCTGAGAACTCAACAATCATTTATTCTCAGTACTTAGACTACCTAAGAGTCCCCATCTTAACCACCACCCACTGCAAATAACAACTTTTCTGACCAAGGCAGAGAGCAGCACCAATCAATGCTTCTAAATATGAATATTTATAAGTTTATAAATATTTTTATAAATTTGGTATATTTGTTTGATAAATGTTATAGTAATAGGTTTTCCCATAAGACCTCCCAGTGATGAAATTTAAGCCACATTTACAGTCTCCAATGTGAACATAAATTCTTCCTGTAAAGTTGGCCAAAAATCCAATCCTAAAATTGTTGGGTGCTCTGATAATTGTCATGCCAATGTTGCACCAGAGACATATATTACCCAGCAAGATAGTGTTGCAGCTACCTTGTACCTGTACCTTGCACCTTGTACCTGTTGCAAATACCTTGGAGTATTCACAGATGGGTAAACCCAAGACTTTTCTTTCCAAGGAACCTGCATAATACCTTCCAGAACTATGAAAGCCATCTACCAGGGAGGGATTTTCCAGGTCAGTTATAGCTTGATTTCTTTGTCCTGCAACCAAAATTTATAGTGTAATCACCATTAACATATATTGTGTGGGCACCTATGGGGCCTATCTGACTGACATTGATTTTGTAAAACAGACCATAAAACCTAAAGTCACTCTTCTTTCAATAGAGTGACTTATGGTATCCCAATAAGTTCCTAATCATAAGTTTCCATATGGAGCTATTCCATTGTGTGTACATTATTTGCAGAGTTTGTTATTTTTTTTATTGTCCATCCATGCTTAAAATTTCTGCTAAAAGTATTAGGATAGAAAGTGGTCTTGGTTCAGAGGAGCCTACAGTGTAGCCTGACTTGTATGCCAGCACCTGAAGCAGGAGGCAGCAGCAGCATTCTAGATATACACACACCAAAGCAGTACAACTCAGTGGTACCTCTTCTTGTTATGAGGTTTAAATATTAGAAATTTGTCAAGATTGGTCAAAGAACTCATAGGGAGTGACACTATTGGGAGATGTGGCCCTGATGGAGTAGGTGTGCTCTTGTAGGAGAAAATATGTCACTGGGGGTGGGCTTTGAAGATTCAGATGCTCAAACCAGGCCAAGTGTCATTCTCTCATCTTGTTGCCTGCTGATCTAGATGTAAAACTCTCAGCTCTTTTTCCAGCACCATGTATGCCTGCACAGTGTCATGTTTCCCACCATAATGATGAAAGACTAAACTTCTGAACTCTAAGCCAACCCCAATTAAGTTCAGCTTCTGACTACTGTTTTCCTTTATAAGAGTTGCTGAAGACAACGTGTCTCTTCACAGCAATAGAAACCCTAACGAAGATACCATATAACTGTTTCTCATTAAGTTGACATGTCTGAGATCAAGAGGGTGATAGAGACATGGCTTAGTAAACTGCTGCTACAACCACAGGAACAAGATCTTACATGGAACATGAATCTGCAAAGGTAAGGTGTTTTTGACCTCAGAAAGGTCCTGAAGCTAACAGATTTTGGACAGGCCCATGTCGTTAGTCTGCCTCAAACCAGGTAGGCTAGCCATTATAACAAATCTGTAGTGACACTATAGTAACTGTGCCCAGAGCTGCTGCAGAGGGAGTGTGACTTTTTCCCAGCCACTGACCTGTGCTGTGGTCTGCATTGTGGTAGCTGTGAAAGCACAGCTCTATCATATAGAGCAACATGGAACAGCAGCAGCTTCATTCAGCAGCAAGCTCTATTGTTCCATCATCCCTAGGATATGATCAACTGTGAACAAGTATGAGCTGATTGAAAAGTTAAACCTGGTGAAAAGCCACACACAGAAGAGTGCTTACATGTGCCTTCAGACCCATGTAACCTGATTCCTGTACCCTAGAACTTGTGATATGCTGCTGGTGCTAGGCCCACATGAAGAACTAACAATAAAGATGTCCTCAATTGTGACTTCTTTTGGTTGTACTCTATGCTCTCAGATGTTAAAGACATGTTGTCTGCTCACTTGATATCTACATGTGGATAGATGATATGGGTACACTAGAAAGGCAGCCAAATCACCTAAAAGCCCACCAATCAAAGGAAAACTTTGACCATTATTGACCAGATGGACTTGGAGAACAGCTTCTGAAATCAGGATCAGAGTGTTCTTCCTTAGGGCTGGTGGATGCTTCCTCAGTCATATGACTCATATGGTAGGCATAATGGAACATTTGCAGTGTGTTGTCCTCCAGAATATACTCACTGCATAATCCTGAGCACTAAGTACTACTAGCCAATTAGACCAGAGTCCATAATTGGCTCTGACATCCAAGAGGACATCTGGATTGCATTTTCACCCCTCCCTGCATTTCTAGATGCTCCTTTGATGGTCTCTACTAACCTTGGATAGGATGTGGGCTTGAAGACACTCACTCATCAGTGACTAAGAACTTGCAATATGCTCGGATGGAAGCACAGGTTCCTTACTAACAATAGTCTTCCAATCATGGTAAGAAACTTGGGTAACAAAGGTACTCAGAATTCAATAATGTTTGGCCTAGACCACAGGAACATGGGCACTGTGAAAACATTCAGTGTTTTCAAAAGGAACATTTTATTGTGTTTTTTTCCAACTGTTCTGAGACATTTTTGGATTCAATTGATTAGTTACAATTAAAGTCAAAATTTTTCATTTAAAAATAAATAAAGGACAAACCATAAACTCAAATCATGTGGCATAGGGTATAAACATTATATATGCATTTGCTTCTCAAATAATTTCCTTCATGGGTTAAAAAAAGAAACAAAATTATTCTTTCAATGAGAAAGAATCCCAAAAATTGGGAGGTGTAAACCTTTGATCCCAACACTTGGGAGGCAGAGGCAGGGACATAATGATTTACAATGATTTAAGTTTAAAAGCCACTTGCAAAAGCAAGGCAAAATTTAAAGTGAATGTCCTTTGTGATCTCAAAATATATATATGCTGAAAGGTATATTTATTTCCAAAGAATATTTATAAATCTCAAGTGAAAGATAATAGTTTTTTTAATTGTCAAAAAATTGCTCTAGGAGATATTACCTGCCAAAAAAGTAAAATCTCAGAGTTAGGATTAGGGCAGGGTTCTGTTCTTATCTTTCCAGGAGATTAAAGCATCCAACTAAGGAGTTCAGGGACAACTGGAAAACTGAAACTTCTGAAGAAAAGGGACCAGAAACCAAAGAAGATAAGATAAGTAGCCCAGATGATCCAGCCTCACAGACTGGCTCAATAGCTGTTTCCTCAAAAATATACATCCAGAACAACTGCAAAATGACTAGCTAAGATGGTCCAGCCTCACAGACTGTTCCAGTCAGGACTTCAGTAAAGCCCTGAACTTTCCCAACTAAAGTTTAGCCTCTGACTACAAACGTCTCAGGACATTTAAATAACTGATTACAAAAGGACTGGACAAAAAAAGTAACTATTATCTTGCTTAATGATTTTTCCATTTTTATTTGGGCCCCCAAACAGGTTTCCTATGTCGGACATCAGCAGGAAGCTGAAGAATTTAAAAGAGTGACATTCCATTCCCAAAAGATGGGGTAAGTGATTTTTTGGTCATTTCATGGGTTATAGATGTTTGTTATCATTTAGGAGTATTGATTACAAGTTGTTAAATTGTCTTGTTAAAGAAGGTATGAGGTTAAAACCAGGGATTTCACTCTTTTTCTTTTCTCCATCCTTTCTCTCTTATGTAGGGGGGAAGGACTGGAAAAGAAAAAAACATGATATAGGAATGATAAAGAAAAGGGGGTAGATTATTGAATATGCTCTTATATCTTTGTATATTGATTGATGTGACTGATACAAAGTTAAGATTATATTTGGCTACTTTGATATAGATCTTTGTATCTTGATACAAAATTAAGGTTAACTCTTTTTAAGGTATTGTACCTACATAATTCTTAAAAATGCAATGTGAAGTTCTAGGCCCTTTGTTAGCAACTAGTACAAACTGTTTAGGTAATTAAAAAATGCAAACTAATAGATATTCAAACATGTAATTCTGTTAGGGACTAGATTAGTGTATCCCAAATGTTTTCTAAGTTAATAGAAATCATGTTGCTAAGAGACAAGCAACATTTCCTTATCCAAATATAGAGAGAGAGGTGGTCTTCAAAAACCTCAAGAGATCTGTAGAATATAACATTTAAGATCCTTTCTTAACTTAAGACATTTTCATACTGAGACATGTCAGCTCCTGACAACACCCTCCCCCCATTCTACTCCAAGTAGATAATTAGCATCAAAGAATCTCCATTTGGAGATGGCTGCACTAGTGGCATGCTTCTCACTGGACAAGAAAAAGCCCTTGCTTCAATTGCAGACAGAATGCTATCCGAAACAGACAAAACTTGAAAGAAAGTAACTCAACAGTATAGTTCTGCCAAGACAGGGGACTAATCCTTCATAATTCTTGCTTTACAATTAATCTCTGTAAGAGAAACTGGATCAAAAAGCTGAAGATAGATGCTGCAATGTTATAGAGAGAAAGTGGGGACTTTCCAGGAAGCCAGATGTTTGTCATTTCTTATTTTTGGAAGCTGCTTGCTCTGTACTTCCTGTTTATTCAATATATATATATATATATATATATATATATATATATATATATATATATCCTTCTCAGGTCTCTGATGTAGTTGAAGATTAGATAGTTATAGTCTCACAGTTAACTTTTAAGTTGTTTAGGGATTTAAAGGATGTTCAGGGTCTAAGATGATATTTTTAAGTTAGTAATGCAAGATAGAAACTGAGTTAGATATAGAACTTTAAACTCATCAAGATAGATAGTAGAATATTATTATTAGTTTCCAATACATATGGACTGGTCATTGGGAATTTATGTTACACCTTATAATTTTTATAATTGTTGCCTAATTGTTCTTATTGTTTTGTATTATATTTATTGTTATAAGAAAATAGCCTTTTATTGTATTAAAGGGGAAGATGTTAGGGGGAAATATACAGCTTAAATTTAAAAAAAAGAAGTTAAATCCAGTATAGTTAAAAAGTCTTATTTATAAAAGTGAATCAGATATTATAGTCATAGTTTTTAACTTAATTAACAAAATTGAGCTTTCACAATGCTTTCAATCTAGTTACCAAATTGAGGCAAACCTATTAGAGAACACTATGCAGACTTTAACCTAGAATAAAAGTAATACCTTGATGTAGACTTTGCAATTTAAATGAATTTCTATAATTCATAAGATGTGCAGTCAAATTATTGATAAAATACATTGCCTTTTCAGACTAAAACTTGGGTGTGATAAGAATTGCAAAAAAAAGAAAATAGGAAGGAGTGAATGGAGGGAGTGGGAAAGGAAGAAAAGAGATCTTGCATACTACAGCAAGCTACACATTGAAAGATGCTATTTAAGAGAAAAAGATGGCCAATTTTGTTTGCTTAATTAAATAATTGGAGGTGTTGCTAATTTGACATTTACATGGATCTTTAGATTTTCAGAATGTCATGCAACCAGTTTTTTGGTTCCACTAATATTGCTTTGAGATATGAAATATGTCTTCAGCTCACATTTTACAAATGTATACAAACAATGAATACAAGAAGCAGGTAGGCCAAAGTAAGAAATTATTGACCTAAAATGGTCAAAACCACTTTTTTCTTATCATGAAACAATCTTAAATCTATCTGTTTGAAATATCTTATAATATGACTGATAATTAAACTGTGAAGCGTCCATATACAGCCAATGTTCTGTATTTTGTCACTCAGATGATGAGATTTCAAAATTAGCCTAAAGTATATTTGTATACACAATAATGCCACAAGTATTATGCCACAAGTCAGAGATGCAATAGTCTTTACAACATATTGTTTTTTAAAAAAACTTCAAAGTTTTTAACTAACATGGTTTTACTCACAGGTTAAGTTTCCTAACCATCCCCAAAGTTTCTTTCTGCTCTCATTAAAATAATACTATCACCATGAAAGTTCTCTTTCCAACAATCCAGCATGTCTTCTCCAGTATTACAGAGAAGTGAGGACCATATAAATCACCCTTTAAGCCTGGGTAGTGATAATGCCATTATCTGATATAAATTTATAAACTTTATGAGAGGCCAAATTAACATATTTTAGCCAAAAGGCCCTATGCAAGTTCCTTCCTCTCATAGCCTGGCTCCAAAATACATCACAACTATCACTTCATGTCCTTGCACACAATAAACACACACACACAGGCACCCTACTAGGTTGTAGCATTCTTCCCAATGATAACAAGGAGGCTAAAATGAACTAGTTCAACTGAAGAAGTGAAAATGACCCTCAAAGTACTCAAAGATTATTTATACAGTCTGTGAGGTCTTCAGCTTTGACAGATGCTGAAAAAGTATAGAATCTTACAAAGTAGAATATTTGGGATCTTCAGTGAGGTCAGCATAGCTCACTGTAAGGATAAGAGGTGTTACAAAGCATACCATCCCATAAAAACAACTTGGGTCAATTAAGGGATCCAGATTTGTGGCAATAACATGTGAGATGAATAATTTTGAAATAGTTTAAAGAGCCAAGTCAATCATGGCATAAATAGTGCTACTATTTTAAAACAATATTTTATGTTAACTCTTATAAGGTAACAAGTCCTTCTGATGGAAAAACTAGATAATCTTTTAGAGAAATTTAACTTGTTATATTTAGACAGATGTATCTCTTCCTTCATATATGAATTAGAAATGTTTTCAGCTATGTTTGTTTACTTTTTTCTTTTCGAGACAGCTCTTGTTATCTACTAGATAGATTTAAGTAAAACTACACAAATTATTTGAGTAAAATATGTTTTGTGGTTTGGCCATAAAGGTTGGAGTAAGACACTCTCTCAAGAGTTGACTATTTAAAAATAGATTTTATTGATTACTTTATTTATTGATCTTCATATTAGGTCAAAACATAAATAAAAAGTATACTGAGGCCTGAAAGTCATACTTTAAGTTGTCATTATTATCTCTATCTCTGGGAAAAATACTATTTGTAAATATCAGATAGATACTGTTTTTTGTATTGCAAATAATATTGGTAATATTAATTACATATGTAGGTATATAAAAATGTATCATTTTACTCCCACTCCAGGATAACAGGGTGTCATATTCAATCATGAAACATAAACAAGGGTCCTAAAGATGCTAAACCTAGGCTGTAGGGAATAGGTAAAGGATTGATTCTGAAATGCAGATTCTTTTTTTTTCTTAATAGGTATGCAGATCAGTCTGATACCTGGAAGCATATGGACCATATCAAAGCCCAGGAAACTGAAGGAAAGTTTTTCAATGCATCCACACTTTGAAAGACTCTAGCTGAAGCTTTCAACTACTTGACACTGGCCAAGACTTGAGGCCAAGGAAGGATGGAGAAAAGCCTCCTTCTGAAGCCTGCAGATAGTGCTGGTAAAGGGGTGTGGCCACAAAGCCACAGCTCTGAGGGATCCACAGAAAGCACCTGGTGGAGGGGCATGCTCAAAGGCCATCAGAAACCGTGAGAGGCCACAAGAACTGCCAAAGAGCTCTAGAAAGGGTGAGACTCTGCAAAAGACCACAAGGGACCACTCCCCATATAAGGACATGAGGGCAAGGTCAGAGGCCCCACAGAGGAGAGGAGACAGGAGTCAGTGCATAGGAGACTACAAAATGCAAAGCATTGTATGCCATCTGTCAGCAAATAGCCCTGATGTAAATCAGCGGTCAATAGCCTCAGCATGTAAACTGAGAACTTCGGAGGAAACAAGAGATAGAGCCCCTGTGCACATCTGAGAGCCCAAGAAGGCTGACAAAATAGCCATGGCATAGAACCTGCTGAAAGAATGTTCATGAAAACTAGACACTAAAGACATCTGTCCAGGGGCCCCGAGATAGCCAAGCAAGTGAACGAGGCACTAGGGGACAAGCGGAATTCTGATGCCACAGAGAGGACCTCAAAAACAGACAAGAGGATAACCTGCTGTCATGTGAGGTTGTAGCCAAGCTTTGAAGTAAAAGACTAGGCCAGACTAGGCCACGCACAGCACAGTATCTGCATGATGTAAGACTAAAGCCAGCCCCAAGTTGAGCGAGTGAGGCAAGTTGGCCACACAAATCTACAGACAATGGCAACACTAGTCCTGGAGAAAGCTGAGCCAAGCTAAAAATAATACTGCTGTGACTGTGCCAGAATCAATCTGCTGAATGCTGCTTGAGGTATGCCAACAGACAAAAAACTGACCAATTTTCCCAAAAAGGGACCCATGGCCTGCTATTCTTTCAAAAGAGTTACAGTATGATTGTTTAGGTGTTCTTACGTATTAGGTGTTTATAGGTTATAGGTGTTTATTAGATATTAATAAATAAAGGTTAATAAAAATTTTTGTTTACATAGACTTTTATTCACACCAAACTTCTTTTCCTTTACTTGTCATTCCAGTTGCAAAATTGTATCTTAGCATCCCATTGACAATTGCAGAATAGAAATTTCAAGATGCATAACATTCATTCTAATATCACACTTCTCCAAATCTGTCACTTCTATTTTAAAGATCATATGATTTTACAGTTGAAATACACTTCACATAAATAGATGAATATATCTCCATTTGTACAAATCCTTGTTCACTAAATTGACTCATTAAAAATTGTTTAATTCTATTTGTCTCGAAAATTTTGACAACAATAAGTAATGTCATGACTTGTATTCTACCAGCAAAGTCTTAGATGAAATGAAGTCATTTCTTTGAGATAGATAATGAAGCTCACAAGTGATGGAGGTAGCATGTTGACTTGACTAACATTTCCTAAACATTTGAACAGTATTCATTATTTCTGAAAGCACCTGAGTTATAAAAGAGTAGGTCTGAAAGTATATATCTCTACAGATTGTATAGCTAAATGCCCTAAGGACATACTGATACCTGCACCCAGGTGTTATAAATAATCCAAAAGCCCTTGAATTCAACTTAATTCATGCAAACTGACCTTCACTACAGCCATGAATGAAAAGCATTGACTCCTCCTAGTGAATGCAGAAAACATCATGCAACTTACAATGGTAATATAAATTACCAATTTGTCATTTCTCCATTTATTTAATTGCTTTAATTTATTTAATTGTAAATTATTAATTTACTTCATTATTTCACTAATTAATTTATTTATTCACTTTTACAGTCTGATCACAGCACCCCTCCCTGTTCTCCTCCCAGTGTCATACTTACAACCATTGGCCCATTCCTTTTCTTCTCAGAGAAGGAGAGGTCCCCCATGAATACCAATCTGTTCTGATACATAAAGTCACAGAATACTCACCGCATCCTCTCCTCCTACTGAGGTCAGACAAGGCAGCCCAACTATGGAAAGGGACCCAAAGCCAGGCAACATAGTCAGAGACAGCCTCTGTTCCAATTGTTAGGGGACCCACATGAAGAACAAGCTGCACATATGCTACATATGTGTAGGGGTGATGGGTTCAGCCCATGAATGCTCTTTAGTTGGTGGTTCAGTCTCTGTGAGTCCCTACAGGTCTGGGTTAGTTGACTCTGTAGGTCTTATTGTGGTGCCCTTGACGCCTCTGGCTCCCTCAATCCTTTTTCCCACTCTTCCACAAGACTCCCTGATCTCTACCTATTTTTGGCTGTGGGTCTCTCCATCTGTTTCCATGAGCCTCTCAGATAAAGTCTCTCAGAAGTCAGTTATCCTAGGCTCCTGACTGAAAGCAGCCAGAGTATCATTAATAGTGCCAGGGGTTGGCTTTCTCATTAGAAACAAAATGAGTTCTAAGGGACAATAATAGAAGAAAATACATTGGAATAAATCTACCATATCTTATTAGAAAAAAAGAAATAAACAGAAGGAAAGGATTCTAAAAAAGAGCACAGAAACATGTAGATACAAACCCAGTTGTTGACATACTCAGGAATCCCTGTGTATGCTGCCTCAGTCTTTGTGAGTTTATATGCGCATCAGTCTTGTTGATTAGAGCATTGTTTTGCAACCTGTGGGTTGTGACATCTTTGGCAAATAGCTCCAAAAAATATCTACAATACAACTCACAACTGACACTGCAATTTTATTATCGATTGTATTTATTAATAAGTATAAATTGTAAGATTAGGCTGACAGAGTAGTCAGCAACTTGGCAGGGCAGCGGGTGGCTTGGCAGGATATCAGGTGACAGGCCTGGCTCACCTTAACCAGCAGCCAGATTTATCCTGCAGAAAAAGCCCCAGACCCAGGGTGGCCTACACTACCTGTAACTTAAACTCTGTTAAGTAATATAAGTTGTTATATTAGGCTGGTAGAATTACCAGTGACTTGGCAGAAGATTTGCAGGAGTTTGATGGGACTCCAGGAGTCCGACGGCCCTGCATTGCTTGGACTGATGGCCTATAAGATGCCACAGTCCTTTCCCCAATAATTAAATACAAGACCTTTTAATGTTTCAACGCTTAACCCTTAGCTGGGCAGACTCTCAATTAGCTACTCTAAGTTAAACTGGATCACCTAATCCCAAACCACCATGTGCCTGCGATTACCTTCCAGCGTTCTCAAACATGTCTATCTGCTTCCATGTCTCCTGGTGGAATGAACTAATCCTCTGTGTAAAACACAGGGTTCCTGTTCTAATCTCAGGAAGTTCCACCATCCTATATTCTTTCTGCCCAGCTAATTGGCCATCAGCGACTTTTATTATCCAATCAAGAGAATGCCTCAAAGGGGTGGTAACCAGATCTCAACATTGCAATCAGCCTATCAGACCTTCCCCAACATATAACAGTAGTAAAATTAAAGTTATGAGGTAGCAACAAAAACAATTTTATGGATGGGATCACCACGACATGAACTGCATTAGAGGGTCACAGCATTAGGAAGGTTGAGAACTAATGATTTAGGGGGCCTTGTTTTCTTGGTGTCCTCCATCATTTATGGCTTTTACACTCTTCCTGCCTCTTCCTTCCTGAGCACTGAGGGGAGGGATTTGATGGTGTTATCCCATTCAGAGTTCTGTGTTCCAAGATCTCTCACTATATGCATATTATCTTACTGTGGATCTCTGTATTTGTTCCCATCTGCTGCAAGAGGAAGATTCTTTGATGATGGCTGAGCAAGGCACAAATCTATAAGTATAACAGAAAGTCATTAGTAGTCATTTCATTGCTATGTTCTTTTAGTAGAACACTAGTACTTTGCTTACCCTAGGTCCCTTTGCTATCTAGTCTCAGGTTCTTTGTCATCCAAGCAGTATCAGATATGGATTCTGTCTCATGGAGTGTGCCTTAAGTTACATCAGATATTGGTTGCTTACTCCCACAAGCTTTATGCCACCATTGTACTAGCATATTTTGGAGGCAGAACATTGCTGTAGATGAAAGGAATTGTGTATGGGTTGGTGTTTACATTTATCCTTTTGTAAAGTGTAGAGTACAGTCCTATAACAAAGAGGCTACCATTTAGGGATGAAGGCTCTATCGAGGAACATTATCTGTGTTCATAGAGTTGTGTGTGTGTGTGTGTGTGTGTGTGTGTGTGTGTGTGTGTGTGTGTTGTCTTCAATAATAGGGCCTTGCTGTCAGTTTTTAGAGAGCAACGTATACTTTTGGCAACAGCCTGGCTTTTATGAGATTCTCATAGGACCCTGACTAACAACTCAATTAGATCTATCTCATTACTGATACTGGAAGTTTCATTTGGTGACCAGAGATGTCCAGTTGAGGCTCTGTCTCCCCCATTATTTGATGGTTTCATTGAGATCCCCTTCAAATGTGTATATATTTTATGAAGTTTCTACTGTATTAGGGTCCCATGGCCCTTATTGTCTTGGCTTTTTTTTTTTTTTTATCCTCTCTGGCTCTTAGAATTGTATAGTGGCAGTTTGTTTCTTTGTAGGAAATTCTTCTGGAATCCTAATAGATGTGGCCACTGGGAGTTCCTGGGTAAAATGTGTTTCCAAGTAGTAGGAGCTGACACTTAGGAATGAGAATGGACTGTGAGAGTTGAGGGTCTCTACAGGAAGGAGAACAGAGTGTTTCACCAGGATCTGCTTACTCCCCTGGATTTGGGAACAGAAACTGATGAGAGGCCACAATAGGTGGTCTGCTAAAGAGCTGGAAGTGTGACTGGGAGATTGGTAAGGGCGAGATGGGAGCAAGTGAAGATATGAAACTTACCTTTACCTGCTTAGGGGGCCTACTTGCTTCTCTGGCACACTTGGCTGTTGAGTTCCATGGCATCCCTGCTGCAGTTGGGGCATAGGATAACAGGGTGAACAGGGAGAAATGTTGGTGGAGAAGATCTTCATGACCATCTCCAGTGGGAGATGGGATAAGAGTGGAGGGGGAGGCCACAGCAGGTGGTCGGCTACAGATTTGGGGGTGACATGGTGGAGAGGTAAATTTAGAGGAGAGGAAGGTGAGGTCTACTTGGTACCTGGCTGGAGTGGCCTGAGTGTTTCTAAGGAATGCCTGATGGTGTTTGGGGCTAGGCACATAAGGGGAAAGAAGGTTTGCGGAGAGGGTATGAGTGATCTGTTGAAGGTGGAAACAGAGGAATGGGAGGCTACATCAGGTGGTCTTCTATAGAGCTGGAGTGAGACTGGGGGTTAGATTTGGAGGGGAGGGGGGAGAGGTGAAGATCCACAGTTAGGTTACCTGCTTCCTTGTTTGGAGTGGCCTGCAGGCTCCCAAGGAAAGCTTGGAGTTGGGGGCTGGGATAAAGCTTTAAGTAGAAGGAAGGAAGATTGGAATGGAATGCCTGTATAATCCACTGGAGATGGAAGTAGACTTTTTAAATGATAAGGTTTTTCTACCCAAATAGTATCATTTAGCTATACTGGGCAGGAGTTGACTAACCCTCACACCCATTAATAAGATATTGAGATGATTAAACCTCTCAAAGAGAATCTTAGGAAGCAATAATACCAATATGAACTTCTTTCTTCTCTTCCCATTGATTACACATATGCTGTCCTTTTGTCATGCTGGGAGCATTAAGGCATCTTCCAAGCCCTTCTTTTCAAGCTACCTGAGACTTCTTTTTCCATTTAACTCTTCTGTTACAGTAACACCACTTCACAGAGTATTTTAACAATATCAAATCACTAAAAAAAAAAAAAAAAAAAAAAACTTACAAAGCAGGTTTACTATGTGTCTTAGTCAAGATTTCCCTTGCTGTGGTACAACACTATTACAAGAACCTACTTAAAGAAGAAAAGGTTTATTTCATCTTACAGTTTATAGTCCAGGATGTCAGAGCACAAACTCAAAGCAGAAACCTGGAGGTGGGAACAGAAACAAAGGCCATGGAAGAGTGCAATTTACTTGCTTGCTCCCCATGGCTTCTCAGCCTGTTTTCTTATACATCCCAGGATCACTTGCCCAGGGGAGATATCATCCACAGGTTGGCTTGGTCTTTCCACTTCAATCATTAATTAAGAAAATGCTCTGTAGACTTTCCTTCAAGCCAATCTTTTCAATTGAGAATCCCCCTTCTCAATAACTTTAATTTGTGTCAAGTTGAAAATCAACAAGCCACAACAATATTTAAGAACACATACATTCATACCACTGGAAAGTGGAAAATAGTCCATGTGTTGGTACCTATTTCCCCGTGTCCATGACAAGAGGCTCCTATACAGTAGAAAGGATTATAGAGATGGCTAGGATGACATTTAACATTTTGTCTTTTCATTAATCATGGCAAATTTCTGACTAATGTTGCTCCTTTCAGTGCAGCTTAAATCACTGTACGAAACCAAACCACTTAATATTACAGTATTTGACAACATAACAGTGAAAAGTACAGAAGCATAATCAATAAAAATAGATCCCAGACCAGAGCAAAGGCAATTAAGCAGACTCAGAGGATGACGCTGACTTTGCTCCTTTCAGATTAATCAAACAAATCACTCAAGCCTTGTGGAAACAGTGAGCAGAAAGAATCTCAGAGATTCTCCACGGGAGGTGTTTATATGATATGAGTTGGTCTTTACTGTTCACAAGAAGGACAGTCCTGGGAGGGTTTAGACTTCAGGGCTGGATGGATACAGCTTTCATCAAAAAGTTGTCTTATGGTTTTATCAAACAGTACATAGAACAAAAGAACAGAATCTTAATTCTTGCCCTGGAATTGAGCTTAACTTGTTCTCCTTTTCTTAGTCAAGCATTCAAAATTCTGAGTCACTTGCAACTTTGACATGCATTATCATGAAGTCAAATAAGATAAAGTATATGAGTTACTGGAGCTGGAAGGTGCTTCCTCAGCCAGTTCCAGCTCATCTTTACTGCTACTTTACAGTCTTTGTACTTTCATTTTCTATATAGAATGGATATAAAATAAACTCTAGTCTTGTATTTAGTTTAGATAAAATAATGTTCAAATTTGAATAACATATGATGAGGGGAACATTGTCTTATCATTCAATGTCTTAGTTTTATTTTTAGATTAGAATATAATTACATCATTTCTCTTCTCCTCTTCCTTTTCTCCCTCCAGACCCTTTCATATACCCCTCCTTGCTCCTTTTCAAATTCATGGCCTCTCTTTTTATTAATTGCTATTATATACATATATGTACATCCTTAAATATAATCCAATCAGTCTGTAAATGTTGCTTGTATGCATACTTTCAGAGTTGACAATTTAGTATTTGATAACTAATTGTTCTTCCTTAGGGAAGACAATTTCATCTTGATGACAGGAACCAAAATGATCAGATATTGACCATTTTCTTTATGATCATTTTCTTTCTTGGAATGGTTTCTCAAAGTCCGTCTCTTTTCTTCCTTGCTCTTTACCAAAGGTGTCAGGCTTCAGTTTTGTGCTTCAAACTCAGCTTTTCTTCCACTGAAAATCATGAAGTGTGTATTACATGGCCTGAACTCTGAACCAGATATTATAAAGAGGAGTTTATCATCAGGGTCTCAACGATGATAATGAAGCTTACAAACAGTGAAACCGAGGCTCACTCATAGTTTCAACTAGAGAGAGAGAGAGACAAAGAGAGATAGTCAGTCCTTGAGATGTGCTCATATTCATACATGTATGAACTCTGTGAAGGGTTTGTGTGGATTGTCATGATTTCTCCAACTCCCATAGGGTAATAATGAGAACCATATATTCCATCCACTCAGTAAATTGGTCTCAAGTCCAAACTAGCAGTCCCCACTCCTCTTAGACCTGAAATCACACTCTAGCTCTAATAAAGTTCTTTAAGGTGCACAGTGCATATGTCTGAGTTACCTATATAAGACTGAGGATTTCTAGAAATCTTCCTTTGTAATCCAAGAATTTGGTATGTAACTCAGAAATGTCTTGAACTCATGGCAATCCTCCTACCTGAGCCTCTCATGGGCAGGGCTCACAGGTATGAGCTACTGTGCCATGTTTTATAAAGCATTCTGTTATCATGTGACTTCTTTTCATGTTAATAATACATCATTACAATCTCCTGAAGAATTGGGTTAAAATATAGTCTAAAAGAAAGTTGTGGCTTTGAAATATGATTCTATCTACAAGGAGAAGAAAACAGTAAATTATCAGAAAATCCCATTAGAATTTATCATGGTAAATTCTACTCCTAACCTTTGCCTCGGCCTCTCATTTGTAAAGCTATCGATCTTCTGAGCAGTTTGTTTTAAAGCGTGTTCCTGGAGGTTAAATGAGTCTTAACAAGCAAATTTCTCCCTTTTAAGATGACAAACTATATATCCACTCCTTGAGGAGGGAGTTAAAAGTGAATGCGCCAAAATTTGTTCCATTACTATCTGGCATGTATCGACCCTGGCTAAGGCTCTTGTTCTTCCAAATTGGGCTGAACACTAATTTCGCTTTCAATTGTGAATTTAACTCCTGCTTTCTCATTTGCTCTAAGATCTTAATTGCTAGACAGTCATAGATTTCTGTGTAACAAAGGTATTTTGAATTGAGAAGCAAGAGAAGCAAAAGGGCCCTGGCCTATGAGTAACACGATTACTTACTATTCTTCTCTAGCTTTTCTAGCCAAGGACTTCTGATCAATAAACTTACGGCATGCTGCTGGTGACCCAGAGCATAACTGAATGCTAGAAGTTCCTTTGCTGCATGCAATTCAAGATCCATCAGTTGAAGCTGTCAAAGTGTTCCATTCCTCAGCAGTTTCAGAGAGCACAGATAATTAAAAAGGACTTCTGACTCGGTTTTTGTTTATGCTTTTGTCACAGTCAGTTGCTACTGATTTTGTCAGGAGGCACCGAGTCTATGTCTGGCCACCCAGGTGACAGTTTTAGTGTATGGCTGACTGCTGTAAAGAAATAATCTTTATTTAATGCTACTTCTTCTCTATGAGTATTTTATGATTTTATTTGGCAAATGATATGCAATGTTGTTGCTCATTTTAATGTGTATTAATAATATGCAACCAGGATATCAGACTTGATGTTAAAATTAGTGTTCAAAAAAAGATGAACAACGATACTTAAACATGACTAAACTATGTATTTTAGGAGACTATGCACTATATTTTATACCAAACTTTGAAGCCTTAAAAAAGAAAGTAGATACAGCACCTGGCTGAATGGCTCTATCCCTCTGTCCCATCTTTTGACTTGATAGTATACCAGGGAGCAGTGCCATTGCACACTCTGTTCTAGGCCAAGCTCTGAGGCAACTCAAAAGGCACCTCTTCAGACTGCCAAGTCAGCACAAATGGCTTATAGATTCAATCACAGAAAAGGTCAACTCATTTTCCCTCCAAACTAATTTCTTGTAGGGAAAAGTAGGGCAATCCAATTAGTATAGACACCCTGGGACATCAGCATCACAAAGAAACATAACAGCCTGGTTTGCACAAACTATGAAGACATTTCCAGCAGGTGTTTTTCTAATGGACTCAAATGCATACATAGGTGTCCTGCTGAACAGGTTGCCCTATGCTAAATTTATTCCTGAAGCTGATTTCCAAGACAGAGAACAGGGGCTCATTGCTGTCCATTATTTTTTTTTTCCTCCAAAACCCTTCTGTTGTTCTTAGCATAAAGCTGACTTCTGTCCACTGTGATAAGCTCACCATGAAGGGAATGGTGCCAGAGCGATAGCTTACCTTGCTTCTTATCAGCATGAGTCAGATACTGAAACTTGCTACAGTCCTGGACACAAAGCAATCAGACAAAATCGATCTTTGTTTCCCTAGAAACTTGTCCCTGCTGTTCCTTCTGTCAGGAATGCACTTCCTCAGACTCTAGGCTTTATCCCCATTTTATCTTGGAGTATCCAAGACTCACTTCTCAAAGAACTGTCTTTAAAAGACTCCCCCACTCGGTTGATTTTCTTCTGACTACATTTTGTTTATTTATCCATTAGGAAAAATAATTGCTGGTGAAACTCTTAGGTGCCCATTATACTGCAGAGTTAGGCTATGTTTTCTTTATCTTTCAACAAAAGATCACCAGATCAAGAACTATTGATTTTATATCATTTTTTTCTATAGTACCCTTCACAAAACATGTACTGTTAGTCCAATAATTTCATATTTATGAATGGTTAAGGAGATATACTATACTAATGATTTTATTTTAATTTTTGAAACTCATATCATCTTAGGAGGATTCTGGAGTAAACTCAATTTTCATCATAATATGAAAAACTGTGGTACATCTACACAATGGAATGTACTCAGCTATCAGAAACATCAAAATCATGCAATTTGCAGCCAAATTGATGGAACTAGAGAAGCTCATCCTGAGTGAGCTAACCCAGACCCAGAAGGCATCTATTCACTTATAGTTGGATTTTAGCCATATAGTACAGGATAACTATACTACAACGAATGCACCAAAGGGAACCTGAACATAGACTTTTTTTCCTGTCAGTGAGATATTTTGCCCTAGTCATCCTTCTTTGTAGGCCCCCAGGGTATGAGGAAGCTCTTCTCATATGACTACTGAACTGGGGCGGGGAGGGGGGACTGTTTTTGTTGGGACATTCCACTCCAGAGGAGTGGGATGGAAGGGATGGGGATAGAGGGTGGGAGGGTGGGACTGGGAGGGGTGGAAAGAGAACACTATGATGGAGATGTAACCTGAAATAATAAATAAATAAATAAATAAATAAATAAATAAATAAATAAATAGATAAATAAATAAGAAATACTGAGATACACACATGACCATCAAGTAACAAGCAAGCAGTACTGATTTCCCCTTCAACCTCTGTTTCTGGGTGGTCCACCAGAAGGTGCCACGGGGAAGAGGCTTCCCACTTCAGTTCATCTTTGCTGAAGAAACCCTCACAGAGCTACACAGAGGCACACCTGTTAGTTGATTCTAGATCCAGTCAGGCTGACAATCAAGATGAACTACGACAGTAACCATGCCTTGCTATAAGCTTGGTAGTTGCTGGGGGCAACAAATGGATATTGAGTGGAGTCTAGTAAGGTCACTGAAGTTTAAATTCAAGCTATGTGCCTCACAGAGACACTTCATTAAAAAAAGAAAAACCATGAGATCTGGGGGAAAGAACTTTTTTTTCTTTTTTTTAAATTGAAATTAGAACTTTCTGTTTAAAGTTGAAAATAGAATCTTTTTTCTTTGAAATTGAAGATAAATATTTTTTTCATGTAATATATTCTGATGGTTCCTCTCCTGAAACTCCTCCTAGATCTCCTCGCCTCATACACTCAAATTCAGTCTTCTTTTACTTATTAGGAAGAAAACAGGTATCTAAAACAAACAAAGAATCAAACTAGACTAGGACAAAAGAAAAGAAAATGTCAAAGAAAAAAACAGAAGAAACACATACAGATGCATATACACACACATAAAGACACAAACACCATTGAGATAATTTTGTGTTGAATATCTACTGCTTGGCATGAGGCCTGCCCTTAAGAGAGGTTTGTATACCTAGTAAGAATCTGTTGGAGAAAACAAATTTTTCCTTTGTGTGTGGCTATCAATTGGAGATAGCTTCCGGGTTAGGGATGGAGCTGATATTCACTTCTCTTAGCACTGGGACCCCATCCGGAGCAGATCCATGCAGGCCCTAGGCATGCTGACTTATTCTCTGTGAGTTCATATGTGCCTCAATCTTACTGTGTCCAGGAGATCTTGTTTCTTTAGCGTCCTCCATCTCCTATGGTTCTTAGGATGTTTCTATCTCTCTTCCACAAAGTTCCCTGATCCCTGAGGATGAGACAGCTTATTCTTAAAGTGTTAGTCACCAGAGTTCAATTCCCAAACTCAGGTTTAAAAAAAAAAAATCTCTACACAATAACACTTGTTTGTATTCCCAGTGCTGAAAAGAAAGAACAGAATTTGGGGGACTGACAGGCAGCCAGCCTACCTAAATTGGTGAACTCAAGACCAATGAGAGACCCTGACTCAAAAACAAATGAGGAAGACTCCTAAGAAGTCCTAAGATTGACCTCTGTACTCTATGAGTGTGTCTGTGAGTGCATGTGCTCACATCCATTCATGTACACACACCACACACACACACACACACACACACACACACACACACACACACACAC
>CAJQZJ010000222.1:1950877-1971937 GCA_907164525.1 Lophiomys imhausi
CACACACACACACACACACACACACACACACACACACACACACACACACACACTTAAGGGGGACAATTCAGACTGTCCTTTTTACATTTTCCTAAAAAATAGAAATCAAGTCAAGTGTTTTGGTGCTTGAGTTCCCATCTCATCTTTGAGATGGGAAGTATGATTAATCTCTCTCTCCTTTAAACACCAAGTCCTTCCAATTTAAACCCCGAACTCGGGGTGTCAGCAGCCACTCTTTTCTTTATGGTCTCTACAGTGCACTTTCTCTTCCTGCTGTGTGTTTTGATTAATTGTTCAGCTGGCAACTAACCAGTCCCTTCTTCAGTTTGCTTTGCTGAAATCTATTTTTCTCCTTGACACTCAGGTTTTTCTATCTTTCTAGTGTCATTTTTCCATCTATCATTTTCTCTTTCATTTTCCCCAAGAAATGAGTCACTCACAAATATCCTTTACCCTCATCTTCTAGCAGATGTAGAGGAAAATGTGAAATATCTCAACCTGTTTGGAGAATTCATTTTTCCATTCCATCTTTGTACTCTTGATTATAAACTGTACATTTAAAAATGGAAACATTTTATATCTTCATAAAGTTGAATTGTTCCAAATGTCTCCACTGTATAAATTAATTATTTAATCAATCCAACAAGGACATATGCACATCTGTATTATGACAACTGCCGTCCTGGGCTCATGAGAACACAGAGAACAAAATAATAAGCTCCTGATTGAACAGAATTCCAGATGAGGGGTGAACCTGCCAACTAAACATATGCTCATGTGCATTCATGAATACATACATGCACATGCACACACACATACACATTTTGTCATATTCCTGCTGAAATATGAATACCAACATACAGGTGAAGAAGCATGTTTTTACAGAGTCAACCCAGCAGTACTTGCCATATTATTACTACATATTTTCAATTGTACAAAGAAAATATAAAATGCAATCCCCCCAAATAATTAAGAATTTATTTTTACCAAGCAAATATACAATGTAATTGCCCCCAGATAATTAAGAATTAATAGTGTGCAATTTCTGGGCTCTTAGATCACATAATCCAGTTGTAAAAAAATAAAGAAAAGGCAATTGAGTTAACAGTGTGAAGGCATGACCCTCTCCAAAGCAGCATTCGCTTATTATGTCTTATTCTTCAACAGCAATTCAAGAAGCCACTTACTTAATGTATACTTTCACCTCAGTTTAAGATGCACATATATCCCTATCCATTCAATATCACTTCCTGTCTGTAAAACTATCTTCCATTCATTTAACCTCTCTTGGGAGATTAAAAGGGAGTGATAGTAACAACACATTAATACTACTGTAATTAAATTACAGATTACATATATATGCCAAATTTCTATGATCAGTTTAACATAGAGAAAAAAATTAATGTACACACAGCAAGGAACATTATTATTCATTCTTAAAAAATGAAATTCTGACACCTTCCTGGCATGGGACAACTTGTAACAATTCTCCTAAGTGAACTGAGTTACACAAACTGACAGCTATTGTCTGATTGTGTTCACCTGAGATAGCCATGGCAAACTCAGAGAAAAAGTAGAGTAGTTGCAACCAGTAGCTAAGGATAATGGCAAACAATTGCTGAGTGGACAGAATTTCTATTGAGATGATGCAGTCATTCAAGAAAGAACAGTGATTGTTGCACAGCATGCCGCTGGACATTATATCTAAAAATCAAAAAAGCAGTAACTTTCTTGAATATTATCCAGAAAATTTACCAAATATATGGCGCATTTGAAGCATTAAATACCTACACATAAGATGGACACAAAGGTATCACTCTCAGTAACTTAGTCCAACAAAGTCCATCTTGTTACTTCTAAACATGGCAAGGCAGGATTACAGAAGCACACCGAAGCTTTCCTGAACTCCCGGTCACCCACAAGACAACTTAAACCAGTAATTCCAAATTTAATCTAAGCAGGATGCTGTTTCTTCCAAGATTACAGGCATCTCTGAAGACATTAGATCAGGTCAAATTGAAGGGACAAAGGTAGGCATGGAAAGTGAAAGTGGACTCCCTGAGATGGTAACTTCTTGTTCTCAGAAGACATTTCAAGGAGAAATGATAGGAAGGCACAGGGTGAATATCTAAACAAGAACAACAGGAGAAAGGGAGGAACTAGAGGTCCTTTAAAACACGCAAGCCAGTGTCATTTTAGTAGACTACTTGCCTAAGGCCCCTTACTATTTGGAGGGATACTGCTGTACAGTCCCTTCACCACAGCACAGTCTTCTGTCTTTCTCACAAGTTCAATTTTTGTTCATGCGAGGGAATGAGCTGGATGATTCTCTAGATGACTATTGGCATCTTTGTTACAAAAACCACTTCTTTCCCCAAGAAAAACCACCAAAAAACTCATTTTGGAGAACTCCTGTTATAACTGTAGAAAATACCTGAAGAGAATAGAAACCTAACCCCCCCCCCATCACCACCACCAGAGAAACCAGGCAGAACAGATCCTATTATAGAGGTTTTGAAAACTGGAGAGTCACTGGACCATAGTCCAGAAAGAAGGGCTAAGGTACATGTTTATTGACCCTGGTGGGATCCAGGGTCTTATAATATTATGTAATTAAGGGATGAGAGCCTGTTATTTTTTATAACCAAGAAAAATCAGACTTTCAATGGTAATTATTAAATCCTAACACCAAGATAAACAGATTTTGGAATTATCTGAAAATAGCTTTAAAATTGTTGTCATAAAGATGCCTGAATAGCAATGTCTAGATTTTGCAAGAAACTCCTGAATGCAACATAAAATATTTATCCCATTTAGAAAATTGATAAACACACACAAGACTTGGGATTGCTAAGTAAACCATGAGGATTGCACCAAATCCCTGTAAAAATGAAGAAAAAATGGACCACAAGGAAATTGCTGCTACAGATTAAGTATCAGAGATATTCTTGGAAATAGTTTCTTCTAAAATTGGATAGGCAATGACCATAGACCGTGCAGCAGTATTCTTAGGCATTTATCGAAAAGAAACGCAACAGGCACTTAAATAAAAGCCCAGAACTATCAGTTTCATTTGCAATAGCAAACAACTGGACTCAATTCAGGTTCATTCAGTAGGTAAATGGTTAAGATGGTGGTATTATCATGCCATGGAATACTACACAGGAATGCAAAGGAATGAACTATTGATGTAATGACTTTGTTTAATCCCCAAATTATATTTAGCAGATCAATCTAGCCTTAAATGATACATTTTGTCTTATTATATTTCTGTAACATTTTTGAAATGGCAATATTTTAGGAATACATATTCTTAAAATACAGACATGTAAGTTTTATTATAAAAGTATAAGATGCATCATCTTTGCAATGAGACTTTACTGGTCGTGTAGTATGTGTGTGTTGACATAGCATTAATGCGTGAAAGATAGCAACTTCCTCTTGGAATATTTTGACCAAGAATGAGCTCAAATTTGAATCTTCAACTTTGCTCCCTGTTTCTTCAATCTGTCTGGAGCTTGTAGTGACTGACCTATCTCCTGCCCGGCTGCCGTGTGTGTTTGTCTGTGTTGCTTATGTATTTGTCTGATCTGTCTCTAGTTTCTGTAAATGTGGTAATGTGCTGTGCCTGTGTCTGATGTGTGCCCTTGTGTTGTGACCGTGCCTCATAAATGGCTTCGCTTTACATTTATTGAACCGCCAAGAAAGCATGATATGGGAATACTTTTTTCTTTCATTTATTTTTTTTTATTTAAGGTATATCATTTTTCCCCAACATCTCCCTGCTTTTAGTCCTATAACAAACTCTTTTTCTTATAACAATAAATGCAATACAAAACAATAAGAACAATTAGGAACAATTATGAAAATTATAGGTTATAACATACATTCCCAATGTCCAGTCCACATGTATTTGTCAACTAATAATATTATTCTATTATCTATCTATCTTGATGACTTTAAAGTTCTATACCTAACTCAGTTTCCATCCTAACTTACATTACCAACTTAAAAAAAAATCTTCTTAGATCTAGAATATTCTTTTAATTTCTAAACAACTTAAAACTTAACTATGAGACTATAACTATTTACAGAACGCTTTAAAAGAGTTTTTGTAAACAAGTGACTTAGCAAAAACGCAGCTTACCCAGAATAACACTCAAAACCACAGATTTATCAATCTGTTTTCTCATGTTGCTTCTAATATTTATGGAGTATTTGCTTTGTTAAAGTTTCTTTCCAACCCATTGGCTGCTTTAAGCCAATAATTTCCACAGTACACATATATGTATTTATCTATGCATTTAGCTCAGGTTGCAAATTTTGATTACATGATAAGTACAAATCACAGACGTTTGGTTATATTGTTCTCTTAAAGTTAGTTTAAACTGAAACAGGCTGAGCACACAGAAAGATAGCAGGTTATGTGCATAGTTAAAATTGATTTCAAAGCACATTGTTAACTTGACTGCAAGGTCTGGTAAAAGTTCATTCTCCTTAAAAGCAAGAGGTATATTCACAAAGGAATTTAAGCATACAAAATAAAGTGTGCTCTCTGCCCATTCACATGTCTTCCCCATCATAGCATTGCATTTCCCCTTAATTATTTCTTGATTCCTATGCTACTTATTTTAGAAGCTAAAAAGTCTAATATACTCATTTATGCTAACAAATGTTTTAATTGTACCTAGTGGATGTGAATTAAATCATATTATCCACTCATAGTTTAGTTAGCTTTAAAAGAGCTAATAAGTTTTGTTAATTCATGTGACTGATGCTATTCTTGTTTTATTGTAAATTGCTGTAAATTATGTGTATTTATGCTATATTTATGTTAACTACCTGACTTATACTTGAATTAGAATTCAAAAATTAAAATAAGTTTATGAAAATGTTTTTAAAGAGTATTTTCAGAAAAATATGTCATCACAATGATGGAAATACATAGTTACACATGTGATAAAATTAGGAGACTCAGACACAGAGTTGAACACACACACACACACACACACACACACACACACACATACACACGCATGCATTCACATTTAAGACTGAAGAATCTGGGTTAGTTTAGTGAATTTTATTAATATCAATATCACAAATGTGATATTATAATATAAATTAACAAATTATAGCAATTGGAGCACACTGGGAAAGGTCTGTATAAGAACTATCTGGGTTTTTTTTTTTCCCTTAACAAATGTAGGTACATTCACTTGAATTTCCAAATAAAAATAATCATGGAGAGCTACATAAGTAGAATGCTCATTTATTTGCATCTCTTCTTTAAGACCTATATGTTCAGCTCACCTGTCCATTCACTGATGGGGGAACAAGAGGAATCAATATTTAATTAGGAAATCAAAGTGGGAGAAGGAAAAGAGAGTAGAATGGAGTGTACAATGGAGAATGCATATGAGCAGAAAACAATGAGATCTGTGCATGAAGATCCACATTCTTTTGACAATATAAAACAATCAAAAAAGGATACCAAGAAAAAGAAAACTATCCAGACAGGTAAAAATGTGATATCGGAATTTCAAGAAAAATTTTGCTGTCCAGGGCAGCACATCTCCATAACTCTAGCATTCTGAAGGCTGAAATGGAGGAATCCTTAGTTCCAGGCCAGGATGGGCTACATTTCACATACAAGCATATTTCGGATGGTATGGTGTGTTCAAATGCTGCCTGTGCTACATAGTAAGGCTCTGCCTCAAAAACATTAATTAATTAGGGCTGGAGAGATGACTTAGGAGTTATGAGCACTGGGTGCTTACCTAGTTTGGATTCCCAGCATCCTTCAGTGGCTCAGAACCTTCTGTAATCTGATCTCAGGGGCTCCAATGCTCTCCCCTCCATGCATACCAGGCATATATGGTACACAGAGATACAAAAATGTTACCTCCAGCATGTGAGAATAATACACAATTTTTTTAACCAAATTGGGAACAAGATTTATCAAATAATGGCCAGGACAATAGACACTTGCCTGGTCCATATCTGGGATTCCCAAAGTATGATCCTGAAATACTTTAGCCAGAAGCTTATTAGGGCAAAACCCACAAGGCTACATACTTCCCACTTTCATCCAAATAGGGACAAGCATTCATCTAACTTCCTGTCTACATGAGATCAAGCATATTCTGTGCAGTTAGGGCAACCAAGCTTGTTTACAGAAATGAAAATACGAGGCTTATTATCTTACATGAAGAACAGCCCCCAGCACTCCAGGAAGTTATTTTTCCTTGTGCAAGTGGGGCTTATAGGTTAGAGAAATTTTTGTTTTATAAATCTCTTAACCACATTGATTAGAACTTGAAACATAACTTTAGCTATCACAAAACACTCATGCATGCAAAATAAAAATAGGTAAAACTTTAAAAAATGATTAATTTAAAAATGTCAACAGTATGTTTGAAAAGAAATTATAAAAGAATTAACAGTCCCCTATAATCCAACCCAGCTAATAATATCAGTCCAGAAAAAATAGAGAGTAAAACAATTCAAGGAAATTGGACAAGATATACTTTCAGAAATGAAGAATGAATTTTCAGAATATTACTTATATATGAATGTTCACAACAATGAATACAAAAGTCCCTGAGCCAGGCTCATAATTTCAAGTTTTCAGAAAGACTGGCTTCTAAAACAACTTACAATGAAAATCTCAGGTCACATAGGAAAGACTGGGGATCAAATGGTAATCCCCATTCTCATCTAGCAGCTTAAGGCAATTAAGCCATACCTCTAGCATTCAGGGAAGAAATACCTGGCTCCACCAAAGGGACACACAGGGAGAACAGAGGCATCTTCACCTACTTCAAGTCTCACAAAGTTACACCTGTCTTGCATGTCTCTCCTCAAAATGAGGCAGTAAGAAACAATGGCACAAAACAACAATCAAGCAGTTTCTTTTTTCCCTCATTCACTACAATGAGTTTACTCCTGGGTCAGGGTGTATGGGTCCCCCTTATTGGGAAGTAGAGATGAGCACAAATAAATGACCTCACCCATAAGAATAAACTAGCAAGTACCAGGCTGTTGGGAGGATGCAGCCATCAGGCAAACAGCAGGGATGGGAGAGGGAGGGAAAGTGTGAGAAAGCAAGAATGCTTAGACTTTGAAACAGGTGGAAGGGTGGAAGGACTGTCAGATGAGGTCAAAACTTCTTTAATATTTAAAAAATCTGTAGCTATTTAAGTTTTAGAAGTGTTTCTTTTATAAATGTAGGTGCCTTTGTATTTGGAGCATAGATGTTCAATATTGAGATGACATCTTGGTGTATATTTCCTTTAATGAGTATATAATGCCCTTTTCTGTCTTTTTTTATTAACTTCAACTGGAAGTCAATTTTGTTTGATATTAGGGTGGCTACTCCAGCTTGTTTCCTGGGTCCATTTGCTTGGAATACCTTTTCCCAGCCCTTTACTCTGAGGTAGTGTTTATCTTCAATAGTGAGATGTGTTTCTTGTATACAGCAAAAAGATGGGTATTGTTTACGGATCCAGTCGGTAAGTATGTGTCTTTTTATTGGTGAGTTGAGTCCATTGATGTTGATGGATATTAGTGACCAGGGGTTGTTATTTCCCATTATTTTGGTATAGCTGGCTGTCTTGGGTTTCTCTTTTGTTTAGTTGCTGTGGAGGTTTCTATATCCTCTGTGTTCTTGGGTGTCGTTACCTTCTCTGTGTTGGAATTTTCCTTCTAGGATCTTCTGTAGGGCTGGGTTTGTGAGGAGATATTGTTTGAATTTGATTTTGTCATGGCATATCTTGTTTTCTCCTTCAATGTTGATAGAGAGTTTTGCTGGGTATAGTAGTCTGGCTGGGCACCTATGTTCTCTCAGGGCTTGTAGGACATCCGTCCAGGCCCTTCTAGCTTTTAAAGTTTCTGAGTGGGAGACTTCAACACCCCTTTCACAACTATGGACAGATCATCAAGACAGAAGCAAAACAGAGAAATAATGAGTCTAACAGAGATCATGAACCAAATGGACCTAACAGATACCTACAGAACATTTCACCAAACACAAAAGAATACACCTTCTTCTCAGCACCTCACAGAACCTTCTCCAAAATCGACCATATAGTTGGACACAAAGATAGCCTCAACAGATACAAGAAAATTGAAATACCCCCTTGTATCTTATCAGACCACCATGGAATAAAGCTGGACTTCAATAGCAAAAAAATCAACAGAAAGTCTACACTCACATGGAAATTGAACAACTCTTTACTAGAGGTCAGGGAAGAAATAAAGAATAAAATCAAAGACTTCTTAAAATCCAACGAAAATGAAGACACAACATAGCCAAACCTATGGGACACAATGAAAGCTGTGCTACGAGGAAAGTTCATAGCACTAAGTGCCTTCAAAAAGAAAATTGTGACAGCTCATATTAGCAAATTAGCAGCTAAACTGGGTGAATTGGAAAAAAAAAAAAGAAGCAAACACTCCCAAAAGGAGCAGAAGGCAGGAGAGCATCAAACTTAGGGCTGAAATCAACAACTTAGAAACAAAAAGAACTATACAAAGAATCAATGAAACCAAGAGTTGGTTCTTTGAGAAAATCACCAAAATAGACAGACCCATAGCCAAATTAACTAAAAGACAGAGGGAGAAAATGCAAATCAACAAAATCAGAAATGAAAAGGGAGAAATAACAACAGACATTGAGGAAATCCAGAGAATATTTGGATCCTACTTTAAAAATCTATACTCCACCAAATTTGAAAACGTAAGTGAAATGGACAATTTTCTTGATAGATTCCATCTACCGAAGCTAAATCAGGATCAGATAAACAGATTGAACAGCCCTATAACCCCTAAGGAAATAGAAACAGTCATTAAAAATCTCCCAACCAAAAAAAGCCCAGGACCAGATGGCTTTAGCATGGAATTCTACCAGACCTTCAAAGAGGAGCTAACACCAATACTTTTCAAACCCTTTCACAAAATACAATCTGAAAGAACATTGCCAAACTCATTCTATGAGGCCACAGTCACCCTGATTCCTAAACCACACAAAGACCCAACAAAGAAAGAGAACTTCAGACCAATCTCCCTCATGAACATAGATGCAAAAATAATTAATAAAATACTAGCAAACCAAATTCAAGAACACATCAAAAGTATCATACACCATGATCAAGTAGGCTTCATCCCAGGGATGCAGGGATGGTTCAACATACGAAAATCTATCAACGTCATTCACCATATAAACAAGATGAAAGAAATAAAAACCACATGATAATGTCGCTAGATGCAGAAAAAGCATTTGACAAAATCCAACACCCCTTCATGCTAAAAGTTCTGGAGAGATCGGGCATACAAGGGCCGTACCTAGAAATAATAAAGGCAATATACAGTAGGCCAGTGGTCAACATCAATATAAATGGAGAGAACGTTGAAGCATTTCATCTAAACTCAGGGACAAGACAAGGATGTCCACTTTCACCATATCTCTTCAATATAGCACTTGAAGTTCTTGCTAGAGCAATAAGACAACTAAAGGACATCAAGGGGATAAATATCGGAAACGAAGAAGTCAAATTATCCCTATTTGCAGATGATATGATAGTATACATAAGCCACCCCAAAAATTCCACCAGAGAACTCTTACAGCTGATAAACACCTTCAGCAAGGTGGCTGGATACAAAATTAATTCAAAAAAATCAGAAGCCCTTCTTTATACAACAAACAAATGGGCTGAGGAAGAAATAAGGGAAACAACCCCCTTCACAATAGCCACAAACAACATAAAATACCTGGGGGTAACACTAACCAAGCAAGTAAAGGACCTGTACAACAAGAACTTCAAGCCCTTGAAGAAAGAAATGGAAGAGGCCTTTAGAAGATGGAAAGATCTCCCATGTTCATGGATAGGTAGGATCAACATAATAAAAATGGCCATCCTACCAAAAGCAATATATAGATTCAATGCAATTCCTATCAAAATACCAACACAATTTTTCATAGACTTGGAAAGAGATAGTCTCAATTTCATATGGAACAACAAAAAGCCCAGAATAGCTAAATCAATCCTGTACAATAAAAAAACATCTGGAGGTATTACCATCCCAGATTTCAAGCTGTACTACAGAGCAATAGTTGTAAAAACAGCATGGTATTGGTATAGAAACAGACCAGTAGATCAATGGAATCAAATTAAATATCCAGAAGTAGACCCACACACTTATGGCCACCTAATTTTTGACAAAGAAGCCAAAACGGCACAATGGAAGAAGGACAGCATCTTCAACAAATGGTGCTGGTCCAACTGGATGTCCATTTGTAAAAGAATGAAGTTAGACCCATAATTATCACCTTGTACAAACCTTAAGTACAAGTGGATCAAAGACCTTAACATAAGGCCGGTCACACTAAATCTACTAGAAGATAAAGTGGGAGAAACCCTCGAACCAATTGGCACAGGCGACAACTTCCTGAACAGGACACCAACAGCTCAGGACTTGAGATCAACAATCAATAAATGGTACCTCATGAAACTGAAAAGCTTCTGTAAGGCAAAGGACACTTTCATTTGAACAATAGGCAGCCTACAGACTGGGAGAAAATCTTCACCAATCCCACATCTGACAGAGGGCTAATATCCAAAATCTACAAAAAACTCAAGAAATTAAATGCCAAGAAACCAAATAATCCAATCCAAAAATGGGGGACAGAGCTAAATAGAGAATTCACAAAGGAGGAATCCCTAATGGCTGAGAGACACTTGAAGAAATGCTCAACATCCTTAATCATCAGAGAAATGCAACTCAAGACGACTCTGAGATTCCATCTCACACCTGTCAGAATGGCTAAGATCAAAAGCTCAAATGACAGCACATGCTGGTGAGGGTGTGGAGAAAGGGGTACCCTACTCCATTGCTGGTGGGAATGCAGGCTTGTGCAACCACTCTGGAGGTCAGTCTGGCGATATTTTAGAAAACTTGGAATATCTCTGCCTCAGGACCCAGCCATACCACTTCTGGGTATACACCCAAATGCCTCTTCACGGAATCATAAGGAATTTTCCTCATCTATGTTTATAGCAGCCTTATTTGTAATAGAAACCTGAAACAACCCAGATGTCCCTCAACTGAAGAATGGGTTAAAAAACTGTGGTACATCTACACAATGGAATATTATTCAGCTATCTGGAACAATGAAATTATGAAATTTTCAGCCAAATGGATGGCACTAGAAAAACTCATCACGAGTGAACTAACCCAGACTCAGAAGGACACATATGGCATCTATTCACTTATAGTAGGATTTTAGCTGTATAGTAGAAAGTATCAATACTACAACTAACACACCAAAGGGAACTTGGACATAGGCTTCTAATTTTTAATTTTTATTTTTATTTATTTTTTATATATTAGTTATATTTTTTCCATTTTTCCAGTCTTTTCTATCTATTGTATGCTAATTGATTTGTTTGTTTAGTAGTTTTCTCTCCCGGACAACGAGTCCCTTTTCACTGATGGTACAGCTTCGTAGATCCCCAATGAATGAAGAGGCTCTTGGCCCTCATAGGACCTCTCAACTGAGATGAGGGACTGTTATATATGGACACCCCACCCCAGAAAAATGGGATGGAAGGGTTAGGAGGTAAAGAAAAAAAAATGAAATGTGATGTTTCGGCCTTTTAGTACAAACTGTCATAAACTGTTTAGAATAATTAAGAAATGCAAACTTACGGTTATGCAAGCCGGTCATTCTGTTAGGTACTATGACAGCCTATTATAGTTACTTGCTAAGTTAATCAGAAATAAGCCTGCTAAGAGGCAAGCAACATCTGCTTACTCTAATATAAGAGATAGATAGGCCTCTTCAAAAACCTCAAGAGATCTGCAGAATATGGCATTCAAAGATGTTTTCGTAACCTTGGATTTTTTTATATCAAGACATATCCACTCCTGACAGCACCCCCTAGTCTCCTCCAAGTAGAAGATAAGCATCAAAGAATCTCAGTGGGAGATGATTGAATTAGTCGCAAGCCTATCTCTTGGTAGGAAAAGCCCCTTGCTCCAACTGTAGACAGAATGCTGTCCAAAAAGGACAAAACCTGGAAACAGGTAAGTCGACAGCCTAGCTCTGCCAAGACAGGGTAGGCAAGTCCTTCATAACCCCTGCTCTACAATCAATGTCTGTCAGAGAAGCGGGGCCAAACGACTGAAGAGAGATGCTGTAATGTATGGAGACAAAATGGGAACTGTCCAGGCAGCCACTGGTATGTCATTTCTTAGTTTTGGAAGCTGCAGGCCCTGTACTTCCTATAAAATCAGATAGATATATTTATCCCTCTCAGGTCTCTGAGGTGATTGAAGAACAGATAGATAGAGTCTCATAATTAAATTTTGAGTTGTTTAGGAGTCAAGGGAGTGTTATACATCTAAGAAGATACTTTTAAAATTGTGTTGCAATTAGTATGAATGTTGAGTCAGATATAGAATTTTAAACTCATGGAGATGGTTAGATAGTAGAATGTTAAATTCAGGTACCATATACTTATGGACTGGTCATTGGGAATGTATGTTAAGCCAAATAACCCTCATAATTGTGGCCTAATTACCTCTGTTGTACTGTATTGTATTTATTATTATAAGAGAAAGAGCCCTTTGTTGGACTGAAAGAGGAAACTGTAGGGGGAAATAAGATATACCTTAAACTTAAAAGAAAAAAAAAAGGAAGACGATGGGGGGTTGAGGGTGGGAGGGTGGGACTGGAGGGGGAATAGGAAGGGGACTGCGCTTGAGATGTAACTTGAAGAAATAAAAAATACAGGAAAAAAAGAAAGGTATTTATATGTGAAAAATAAACCAATTTATAGCTGTTTTATAAAAAAAAATCTGTAGCTAAAAATGTGAACATTGAAATATAAATACGTTTTCATATGTTTTGTCATTTTGTGTTTATGAGCAGTGTGTTTGTCTTATTTGCTATTTTGCTATTGAAATTTCATATGCAAAAGAGTGAGCTGTTTTAAGAATTTCTGTACCATCTAGCATAGAGGTAAATACCAGGCCAGGAAAGATCAAAGAGAACGTCTTTAAGGAGGTGCGTCTGAAAGGGGCAGGGTGCCGGCTGTTTGTGCATACTACTTAGTGCTGCCTTAAGTATTAGCTACTTCTATGTCTTCACTGCACAATTATGTAAAAATAATGTGAGTGATTTTAGAAATTTACAACGTATAACATAAAATTGTTCTTGTACACCTGCTACTATACAGCTGTCCCTGGAAGGTACCAGAGCTTAAATTTTGTTTTATTTTGTATATAAAGTAGTTCTTTAAAACAAACATAAAAGTTTCATTTGGGACATTCAAATATCTTCCCTTGGATAATAATCTTCAAGCACTCTTTTTAAAACACTAACATCGGGGTTGACATTCTGACACTGGGGAAATCTTGGCAGGGACTGAACTGATTGCTTGGACAGGAATCACCCACAGCTGTCCTTGCCTGGACAGATCCAAATTTGACCGTCAAAAAGAAAAACAGAGGGCCCTCTAATTGAGAATGATAATCACCATCCTACTGCAGGCCACATTTGTGGAAGTTAATTTGGTTTGATTAAGCCTCCAAACCATCCATATTAAGCTTGAAGCAATATTCTAAGCGCCTGCTGCACTTCTCTAATAGGTTGAATTATGACCTAGGATTTTTAGGGACTTTAAATTTGAAAATGTATCTATGTAGGAAGGAAGATGGCGGCGACCTACACTGACGCATTTTGAATGCGGGGAAAAAAGAGCCATAAAAAACACAGAGTTATTGGGCACTGTGCAAAAACCGGAGGGGCTAGACCCCCCCCCCCGCCCCCAGGAACACTCAAAGCTCCCAAGGGACTGTTAAAAGTCCCAGGGCAAGGCTCTCACCCATCTCTCGCAGACACGGAAGCCACTAAACCCGGGATTCGGGAACTCCCATTTGGAGAGGTGCCTGGTAAGATGGATCCCAACACAAAACAGGCAGGATCAGAGGCCACTTGGCATTAGTTCACTAGCCTATTGGACTCCCCATGCCTCAGGTACAACTTATACTCACTTAAAAAATTTTGCGAGATAGTGGAAGTTTTAGCAAGGAACAAACAGGGGGCTCAGCAGGAGGTCTGCAGCTGCTCGTGAAGCGGAGGGCGGGAAGTTCAGACAGACTGCGGAAACCGGGAACACAAAGGCGGGCTGGAGGAGCCTAATCCCGCACACTGATGGCAGTGCAGCTGGCGAAGGAGCCGGGCTGGCAGGGCATAATCCCCTCAAACCCACAGCATGAAAACTGGGGAGAGAGTCAGGCGTGGGCTGGGCCAGGTATCCGCACACCCGAGGCTGAGCTGCTGGGGCGAGAGGTCCACTCAGGCGGCCAGGGGATCCGGGGCACTGTGCACCCACGGCCGAGCAGCCAGGGAGGGAGAGCCGCTACTAGGCAGACAGGGAGGGAATCAGACTCAGAGGCCAGGCCTGTGGCTAGAAGCCTAGTGAGAAACCAGAAATCGGGACCATAGCTGTATTCTGGAAAATCCAGACATATTAGGTGTGGAGCCAGACCCTGTCAGCCTCCGTGACGACAAACAAAGCCCACAGAATCTGTGCCTGGGCAAACAGGTCAATACCATCAGAACCATTACAGGCTGATAACTCAGAGTGCAACATAGGGAAGTCTGAATTGGGAGCAGTGAAACAATTCCGGTCCATTACTCACAACCTGGGATTAGGCTGCACCACCTCACAGTGCCTCAGATGATTAAAACCACAGTGACCCTGAAATCCCGCTGTAAGCAACGACAGACACCAAGTAACTCGTCCCCTGCACCAAAGCATCCACTGTGGATCCAAGCACAGAAAACAACAAGAACAGACAGCTAAACACACCCAATGGCCAAAGGTCAAAAAAAAAAATAGAAATCAAGGAAATATGACGCCAACAAAGCAGAATTATCCTAGCTCATCCAATTCAGATGACCTCACACCAAAAGAATCACATGAAAACGTTGACAATTCTGCATTATGGAAAGTGATAGAGTCCCTGCAAGAAGAACTTAAATCTATGAAGGAATTCAAAGAAGACACAATTCTACAACTCAAAACAAGGAACAACACCATTAAAGAGCTCCAAGCCAAGGTGACAGAGCTTGAACAGGAAAAGGACAAGGCTATGAAAGATTTTCATACAAAAACAAGCAAACTGGAGAAGGAAATGTACAAAACGAACAAAACCATACAAGACATGAAAATAGAAATAGAAACAATAAAGAAAACACAGTCAGAGTTAAAAGAGGAAGTGGAGAACCAAGGGAAGAGAACACGAACTACGGAGGTGAGTATCAACAATAGGATGCAAGAGATGGAAGACAGGATTTCAGGCATGGAAGATTCAGTGGAAGAAATCAGTACAACATCCAAAGAAAATGAGAAGGCTAAAAAATCTCTCACCCACAACATACAAGAAATCAAGGACTCAATGAAAAGACGGAACCTAAGATTTAAAGGTATAGAGGAAAGAGAGGACTCCCGACTCAAAGGTCCAGGATATATCTTCAACAAAATCATAGAGGAAAACTTCCCAAATCTGAAAAAAGAGATGCCAATAAAAATCCAAGAGACTTACAGAACACCAAACAGATTAGACCAGAAAAGACACTCCTCTCGCCAAATAATAATTGAAACTCCAAATGTACAGAACAAAGAAAGAATATTAAAAGCTGTAAGAGAAAAAGGTCAAGTCACATACAATGGCAGACCCATCAGAATTACACCTGACTTCTCCTCAGAAACTTTAAAAGCTAGAAGGGACTGGTCAGATATACTACAAGTCCTGAGATATCATAGGTGCCCAGCCAGACTACTTTACCCAGCAAAACTCTCTATCAACATAGATGGAGAAAACAAGACATTCCTTGACAAAATCAAAATTTAACAATATCTCCCCACAAACCCAGCCCTACAGAAAATCCTAGAAGGAAAATCCCAACTCAGAGAAGAAAACTCCACCCAAGAAAACAAAGGGAATAGAAAACCCCTCAGCAACTAAACCAAAAGAGGCACAGGACCACCACCTATACAAAACTAATGGGAAATAGCAACCCCAGGTCACTAATATCCATCAACAACAATGGACTCAACTCCCCAATAAAAAGACATAGGTTTATAGAGTGGATCCGCAAGCAAGACCCTTCCTTATGCTGTATACAAGAGACACATCTAACTACTAAAGATAGACACTCCTTCAGAGTAAAGGGCTTGAAAAAGGTTTTCCAAGCAAATGGACCCAGGAAACAAGCTGGAGTAGCCATCCTAATATCAAACAAAACAGACTTCCAACTGAAGTTAATGAAGAAAGACAAAGAAGGGCACTATATACTCATTAAAGGGAATATTCATCAAGAGGAAATCTCAATATTGAACATCTATGCCCCAAATACAAAGGCACCTACTTTCGTAAAAGAAACACTTCTAAAACTTAAAGCGCACGTCGATCACAACACATTAGTAGTGGGAGACTTCAACACCCCACTCACAACAATGGACAGATCATCAACAGAAGACAAACAGAGAAATATTGAGTCTAACAGAGATCATGAAACAAATGGACTTAGCAGATATCTACAGAACGTTTCACCCAAACACAAAGGAATACAACTTTTTCTCAGCACCCCACGGAAACTTCTCCAAAATCGACAACATAGTTGGTCACAAGGATAGTCTCAGTAGATACAAGAAAATTGAAATAACACCTTGTATCTTATCAGACCACCACGGAATAAAGCTGGTCTTCAACAGCAAAAGAATCAACAGAAAGCCTACACACACATGGAAATTGAACAGCTCCTTACTGGATGACCACTGGGTCAGGGAAGAAATAAAGAAGGAAATCAAAGACTTCTTAAAATCCAACGACAATGAAGACACAACATACCCAAACCTATGGGATACATTGAAAGCTGTGCTACGAGGAAAGTTCATAGCACTAAGTGCTTTCAAAAAGAAAATTGTGACAGCTCATGTTAGTGAACTAACAGCTAAGCTGGGTGAATTGGAAAAAAAAAGAAACAAACACTCCCAAGAAGAGCAGAAGGCAGAAAATCATCAAACTTAGGGCTGAAATCAACAACTTAGAATCAAAAAGAACTATACAAAGAATCAATGAAACCAAGAGTTGGTTTTTTGAGAAAATCACCAAAATAGACAGACTCCTAGCCAAATTAACTAAAAGGCAAAGGGAAAGAACACAAATCAACAAAATCAGAAATGAAAAGGGAGAAATAACAACAGACATTGAAGAGATCCAAAAATATTCGGGCATTACTTTAAAAATCTATATTCCACTAAATTTGAAAACCTAAGCGAAATGGATAATTTTCTCGATAAATTCCACCTACCACAACTAAATCAAAATCAGATTAACAGCTTAAACAGCCCAAAGCACCCAAGGAAATAGAAACAGTCATTAATAATCTCCCAACCAAAAAAAGACCAGGGCCAGATGGCTTTAGCACGGAATTCTACCGGACCTTCAAAGAGGAACTAACACCATTACTTTTCAAATTCTTCCACCACATAGAAACAGAAAGAACACTGCCAAACTCATTCTATGAGGCCACTGTCATTCTGATTCCTAAACCACACAAAGACCCAACAAAGGAAAGAGAAATTCAGACCAATCTCCCTCATGAACATAGATGCAAAAATACTTAATAAAATACTAGCAAACCGAATTCAAGAAAACATCAAAAGTATCATACACCATGATCAAGTAGGCTTCATCCCTGGAATGCAGGGATGGTTCAATATACGAAAGTCTATCAATGTAATTCACCACATAAACAAGATGAAAGAAAAAAACCACATGATAATGTCGCTAGATGCAGAAAAAGCATTTGACAAAATCCAACACACCTTCATGCTAAAAGTTCTGGAGAGAACGGGCATACAAGGACCATACCTAGAAATAATAAAGGTAATATACAGCAAGACAGTAGCCAACATCAAATTAAATGGAGAGAAGCTTGAAGCATTTCCTCTAAACTCAGGGACAAGACAAGGATGTCCACTTTCACCATATCTCTTCAATATAGTACTTGAAGTCCTTGCTAGAGCAATAAGACAACTAAAAGAGATCAAAGGGATAAAAATTGGAAATGAAGAGGGCAAATTATCCCTATTCGCAGATGATATGTTAGTATACATAAGCAACCCCAAAAACTCCACCAAAGAACTCTTACAGCTGATAAACAACTTCAGCAAGGTGGCTGGATACAAAATTAACTCAAAAAAATTAAAAGCCCTTCTTTATACAACAAACAAATATACCGAGAAAGAAATAAGGGAAACAACCCCCTTCACAATAGCCACAAACAACATAAAATACATGGGGGTAACCCTAACCAAGCATGTAAAGGACCTATATAACAAGAACTTCAAGCCCCTGAAGAAAGAAATGGAAGAGTTCTTTAGAAGATAGAAAGATCTCCCATGCTCATGGATAGGTAAGATCAACATAATAAAAATGGCTATCATACCAAAAGCAATGTATAGATTCAATGCAATTCCTATCAAAATACCAACACAATTCTTTATAGACCTGGAAAAAGCTATTCTCAACTTCATATGGAACAACAAAAAGCCCAGAATAGCTAAATCAATCCTGTCCAATGAAAAAACATCTGGAGGTATCACCATCCCAGATTTCAAGCTGTACTACAGAGCAACAGTAATAAAAACAGCATGGTACTGGTATAGAAACAGACCAGTGTATCAATGGAATCGAATTGAAGACCCAAACATGGACCCACACACCTATGGCCAACTAATCTTTGACAAAGAAGCCAAAAACGCACAATGGAAGAAGGACAGCATCTTCAACAAATGGTGCTGGTCCAACTGGATGTCCACTTGCAAAAGAATGAAATTAGACCCATACCTTTCACCTTGTACAAAACTTAATTCCAAGTGGATCAAAGACCTTAACATAAGGCCGGCCACACTAAAGACACTAGAAGAAAAAGTAGGAGAAACCCTCGAACTCATTGGCACAGGTGACAACTTCCTGAACAGAACACCAACAGCTCAGGACCTGAGATCAACAATCAATAAATGGGACCTCATGAAACTGAAAAGCTTCTGTAAGGCAAAGGACACTGTCATTCGAACAAAACGGCAACCAACAGACTGGGAGAAAATCTTCACCAACCCCACATCTGATAGAGGGCTATTTTCTAAAATCTACAAAGAACTCAAGAAACTAAAAGCCAAGAAACCAAATAATTCCATCAAAAAATGGGAGATGGAGCTAAATAGAGAATTCACAAAGGAGGAATCCCTACGGGCTGAGAGACACCTGAAGAAATGTTCAACATCCTTAATCATCAGAGAAATGCAACTCAAGACGACCCTGAGATTCCACCTAACACCTGTTAGAATGCCTGAGATAAAGAGCTCAAATGATAGCGCATGCTGGCGAGGGTGTGGAGAAGGGGGAACCCTACTCCATTGCTGGTGGGAGTGCAGGCTTGTGCAACCACTATGGCGGTCTGTCTGGTGATATCTTAGAAATCTAGGAATAACCTTGCCTCAGGACTCAGCCATACCACCTCTGGATATACACCCAAAGGACCTCTCACCTCCTGGAGACATAGGGAAGTCTCTTCATCTATGTTCATAGCAGCCTTATTTGTAATAGCTAGAAATTGGAAACAACCCAGATGTCCCTCAACTGAAGAATGGATTAAAAAATTGTGGTACATCTATACAATGGAATATTACTCAGCTATAAGAAACAATGAAATCATGCAATTTGCAACCAAAATGGATGGATCTAGAGGAGCTCATCCTGAGTGAGCTAACCCAGTCTCAGAAGGATGCACATGGCATCTATTCACTTATAGTAGGATTTTAACTATATCGTACAGGATATCTGTACTACAACCAACACACCAAAAGGAACATGGACATAAATTTTTTTTTTACTTTTTTTTCCCTTCTTTTTTTCTTTTTTCTTTTTCCTTTTCCCTTCTCTTTTTCCTCTCTTTTTTGTGCATATTCTTTATTTTTGTGGGTTTGTGTGTTTGTTGGTCTTTTTTTTTTAGTATTCCCCCAGTAGCAAGGAGACACCTTTCACTGGCAGTACTGCCTCGTAGGCCCCCAGAGAATGAAGAGGCTCTTGGCCCTCATATGACTTCTGATCTTTGGTGAGAGACTGTTAGGCAGGGACACTCCATCCCAGAGGAACAAGACTGAAGGGTCAGGGGGTAGAGCATGGGAGGGTGGGGCTGGGAAGCGGGAAAAGAGGACAATATGATAAGGATGTAACCTGAAGCAACAAACAAATAAATTTATTAACTAAAAAAAAAAGGCAGGTGGCAGGGCTGAAACACTGTGAATGGTATAGAGGATACAGCCATTCGGCCTGGTTTTGCAGACCTCCAGGTGTCGAGAAGACGTGGAACTAAGGTAAAATACAAGAGAATTGTGGTATTGGCCCATACTTATGACTTCAGTGCAGACGGGGGGAGCACCGTAGAGTTGGTGGTCTTATGTATTCTGGAGTCATACAGAGCAGGGTGGTGAGGGTGCATACTCTTGGTCCCACCATTCAAGAAGAGTACACCATTGGTCCCAGCTCCCAACACACTGGAGACAGAAACGGACAGATCCCGAAGCTCAGGGTTAGCCTGACGCTGGGCAAACTCTAAATAGAGAAAGACTTCTTTCCAGGAGTGGTGGAACACATCATTGATCCCTTCAGATGGGAAACACAGGTCTCTGATTCCAATAATTAGAATTCAGAGACACACACATGGGATTTGTAGGGACCTAGGTTTGGAGATTACTTACAAAAGGCCTTCTTGATGCAGGCAGATTGTCCTTTGGTATCTCAAAATATATACACCAGAGCTGGTTTAGCTCCAAGGTGACAGAATGATTTCTTCTTTATCTTTAACCCGGATTGAAAGATAACACTTTGTATGTTGTCGGAAGACCAAATTTGCTTCAGAAGAAGTACTACCTAGCCTCCCCCCCTAAAAAAAAAAAAAAAAAAAAAAAAAAAAAAAAA
>CAJQZJ010000222.1:1972037-2023830 GCA_907164525.1 Lophiomys imhausi
AAAAAAAAAAAAAAAAAAAAAAAAAAAAAAAAGAGGGCAATTGTCCCAGGGTTGGGATTGGGGCAAGGCTCTGTTCTTATCTTTCCAGGAGAATCGAAGCGTCCATTAGGGGAGCCCGGGGACGGCTGGACTGCGGAAACCTCAGCAGAGAGCAGAATCAGGCACCAAGGAGGACGAGTGACCCAGTTGATTCTGCCTTGCAGACTTCCTCAATAGCTGTCTCCATCGGGGGCCTGCAACCACCAGGGCAATCCAATGTTGCTGGGACCGTTCAGCTCTACACAATGCTCTGGCAGGAACCTCAGTGAAGCCTGCAAGATCAGCTTCTGCCTACAAACCCCTTAGGTCATCTAAACAGCTGAGAAAGGAAGGACTGAACATAAAAGGAGTGTACTAACATTTTTAACCATTTTTTCCATTTGAGTTCGGGCCCCAAACAGGTCTACTATGACCCAAATCAGCAGGAAGTCACTTTAAGAGAGCGACGTCCCATGCCCAGAGGTTGGGGAAGGTGTTTCTCCACCCTTCTTTTTGGTTATTTGAAGGATAATTGAAAACTCCTATATTTAGGGGAAGAGATTACAAGCTGATAAATAGTCCTGTTTAATGGGTTTTGGAGGTTAGCCCCAGGGACTTCCTACTTTTCCTTTTCTGTATCCTTCTTCCTCTCCTATGTAGGAGTGCATAGGCTTGAGAAAAATGAGATATAGACATAGCACAGGAAGGTCCAAGAAGAAGGGGCAGATTATTGAATATGCCCTTATACCTTTGTATATTGATACAAAATTAGTAGTTTATTTGGCTAAAGTGGTATTGACCATTGTTTAATGTGCAAAAACAAGATTGTATTGGATTACATCGGTATTGATCTTTGTATATTGATACAAAATTAAGATTATAGTTGGCCACAATGGTATTGACCCTTGTATATGGACGTAATATTTAGATTGTATTGGGCTACATAGGCATTGATCTTTGTATATTGATACATAATTAAGTGTATATTTAACTACAATTGAATAGATCTTGGTATATTGATACAAAATTAAAGGTAACACTTTCTAATGGTATCATACCTAGAGATACTTAAAAATAAAATGTGAAGCTCTGACCTCTTGATACCAACCATCTAAAACGGTCTAGGATAGTTAAGTAAAACAAACTCCTAGTCATGCAAACATGTCACTTTGTTAGCTACTATGACAGTCTATCACAGATATTCTCTAAACTACCCAGTAATCAAATTGCTAAGAGACAAGCAACATTTGCTTATCTAAATACAAGAGATGGATAGGGCATCTTCAAAAACCCCAAGAGATCTGCAGAATATGGCATTCAATGATGTTATCTTAAATCAAGTTTTTCTTTTTTTTTTTGATATCGAGACATATCAGCACCTGACAGCACCCCCTATTCTACTCCAAGTAGAAGATAAGCATCGAAGAATCTCCACTGTAAGATGGTTGAATTAGTGGCAAGCCTATCTCTTGGCATGAAAAAAACCCCTTGCACCAACTGCAGACAGACTGCTGTCCAAAAAGGACAAAACTTGGTAGCAGGGAAGTCGACAGCCTCACTCTGCCAAGACAGGGTAGGTAAGTCCTTCATAATCCCTGCTCTACAACAAATGTCTGTCAAAGAAACAGGACCCAAAGGCTGAAGACTGATGCAGGAATGTATGGAGAGAAAATGGGAACTGTCCAGGCAGTCATTGGTATGTCCTTTCTTAGTTTTGGAAGCTGCAGGCCCTGAACTTCCTATAATAGCAGATATATTTATCCCTCTCAGGTCTCTGAGTTGGTTGAAGAATAGACAGCTAGAGTCTCATAGTTAAATTTTGAGTTGTTTAGGAATCAAGAGGGTGTTATAGATCTAAGAAGATACTCTTAAAAGTGTGTTGCAAGTTAGTATGAATGTTGAGTCAGATATAGACCTTTAAACACATGGAGATGGTTAGATAGTAGAATGTTAAAGTCAGGGGCCAAATATGTATAAACTGGACATTGGGAAGGTATACTGGGCCATTTAACTCTCATAAATGTTGCATATTTATATCTGTTGTTTTGTATAATACTTACTGTTATAAGAGAAGGAACCATCTGTTGGACTGAAAGGGGAAACTTCTGGGGGGAAGAGGGTGGAAGGGCGGGATAGGAAGTGGGAATAGGGAGGGGTTTGTGACTGAGATGTAACTTGAAGAAAAAAAATTAAGTATTTATAAAAAAAAAGAAAATGTATCTATGTATTACTAATAATTACATTTATTTTTTATCTTTAAAGTATTCTTATTTAACTACCAAACTAGTACAGCCTAACACACATACACAGTCTCATCATTAAAATCCCATTCTATTTTGCAAATTACTTATATAAAGTTTGTGCTTATATTGATGGCCATTGCTTTAAAGAGCAATTATAATGTCTCATAATTTTTTTATGTTATGAGAATTGTATCACTATTTTAACAATCAGATATAGAATCATTTGCAAGTTTTGAGTTTAAGTGGAAATACTTGATGTTTCCACATTTCATGTTTCTTTTGGCAACCCCGCCATTGGAGAAAATTTGATCTTAGGTATGTTGAAATAGCAGTAGAACAGTACAGATATTCCTATTTAGGGTGGAACTTTACTGAGGACTTTGGGAGTATTTCTAAGCATCTCTCATAGCCTTAAGTGCAAAATGTTGTTTGGATAAAATGCAATCTCAAGAAAATGCTGAAGAATTAGCCTGCCAATAGTTTTCATTTGTTAGTTTTGTGTTTGATTGATGCCTGGAGCTATTGTATAAATTTCCATAATTTATGCAAACAATGGAAAGCAAATCACATTTCAAACCAATCCTGTTAATGACACAATAAATTCCCTTAAACACTGGTGGCTTGACATCATTGTTTTCTTTTATAAACAGAGATATAAATGTTCAGTTAAAGATAAGTACCCACAAACAGGTTAACATTTCTACAGAAGTTATATTTTCTAATGAAATCATAAGCTCTTAGTTTGGGAGAACTCAAGATCAGGACCCCCAAAAGGTCAAGGAAGTAGATATGAATACTTATTGGTAAGGTCCTCCACCTAGTAAAAATATAGTTTTTCAGTTGTACTTTGAAAGTTCTTACTAAGCACAACATTAATATATATTTTCCAAATGTAATGCTGTATCATCTTTATCACTTTGTGTCAATTCATATTGTGGTCACATTTTAAGAGAATGGCATTACTCATTAGGATGTCTACCACAGTTCAATTTTGTTTGTTTTGTATACTAGGATGATGGGAAGCTTTGGGGAGTTCTGTAATGTATAAGGTACACATAATGCCAATAATGTTCTATATCATTACTCTTGTAGCTGCTTTTTACTGATTAACACCTAAAGATTTCCATGATATAAACCCGACTGGGACCGCGGAGTTGCAGAAAGAAGGCACCCACACGGGCTCTTCGCTGTCAAAGGTAACAGACACCATCATCACAGAGGCTTTGCCAAGCACTGCAAATGCCAAGACAGTGATTGATCAGCATGCTTCTTTCGGTGTTCACTGGTTTTCATTCTAGGAAAAAAAATACTAGGTAGAAAATTATCACATTTGCACACACACCTGTGTTTCTTCTTGGTTGTAAGCTGCCATAGCCAGGTACCAATTCAAAACTCAACAGACTCCCTCAATATAACTCACAAGAGTTCCTCTTGAGTCCATCGTCTCTGCTGTGTTCATTGTACCTGATAGCATTAGGCAGGGAGAGGAGGTTTGTGAACTACCCATTTACTACTACAACACCCACACCAAATTCAGTCCATTTTCTTGCTATTTCATGTTGTCCACCATAAGTCTAGATCTCCATTCTCCCACTTAGAAAGATATAGTAACTTTACCTATCCATTTCTTGCTTGAGCAACCCCCTGACTCTTTCCTGTTGCTAAGATAAAGTATAAACAGCTTTTGAAAAGATTCAAACTTCATGTGATTGGCCCTTTCTATATCTCTGCTTCATCTCTAATTTAATTTTTCGATTTCCCCTAAGGTCACACTAACTGCATGCTTTCTCTACCATCCCACACTTTGGTCTTCTTTTGTCCATGGTCTTTCATGTTCTTAGATAATCATTCAATAAAATGTCTTGTACCCTCAAACAGGACAGGATATGCCTTCCTTGACCTTATGGTTTGACACCTCTTTTTTTCTGTCTCATTGACTTTTGTATTTACTTGTTTCATATCTCTGGCATCTGTTAAGCCAAGGATCAGCATACCTCTTTGTGTAATGGCTAAGACAGTATATATTTTAGGCCTTGTGAGTTGCATAGCCCTCTTTAACACTACCAAGATTACCCTTAGGGAGAAAGCAGTCATAGATAATAAGTAGGTGTATGGGTGCTCCAGAAGTCTATAAGTCCTTTCCATAGATGACATACTTCAGGGAGTCATTGAGCATACTTTGAGACATTACTGATGTACTCAAATCCATTGATAATATTTATCATGCAAGCAGTGTCCAAGATGTACTTCCTGGATGGGTAAAATTAGTATGTCTAGGCAAACAGTTGTCTGTCATTTCATACTTTTAGAAGCTGGGATTAGGTGGTGTGGGATTAATTTAGGTGAGCTAGTTGAGTGTCTGTCCAGCAAAAGGCTAAGCATTGAAACATTAAAATGTCTTGGTGTATTTAATTGTTGCAGAAAAGGCCGGTGTGGGTTACAGGTTGAAAGGCCTACAGACCTCTACCTAAGGCAGGCCTTCCGGTTCTGGCCGTAGGCCTCCTGGCAGGCCCCAGCAGCTACCCTCCCAGACCACTGCCAGCTGTTCTGCTGGCCTAATATAACAGTTTATTGTTAATAATAAATATCCAGCAGCTGCCCCGCCAGCTATCCCACCACACTGCCCCATCAGGTCATCCCGCTAGGCCTACAGGCCTCTATGGTATGTCAGGCCTGCTGGTCTCACCCAGGCCTAATATAACAATTTATAATTATTAATAAACATATTAATTAACAGAGTTTAGATTGTAGGTGGTGAAGGCCACCTTTGGTCCAGAGCTTTACCCCCAGGATAGGTCAGGTTGCCACTTAAGGCAAGCCAGGCCTGCCAACCTCCCACCAGCCTGCTGGCTGCTCTGGCGGCCTAATATTATAGTTTATACTTATTAATAAATATAATTGATTACTAAGTTTCAGTTTCAATAAATGATGATATAAGTTGCTTCTGAGCCTAGAATAAGAATTTGGTTAAATCTCTTAGTTAAACCTGAGTTGACAGCCACAAGTCAATTCCTCCTAAAGCAGCAACAAGCCATAGAGAAGCTGTGGATGAGATGGCATAGACACAATGCTGAAGACTCAGCATCCCCACAGTCCCAAGGCTGTGCCCATCTTTAATACCAGCACTCCGGAGACAGCAGGGAGGTCTCTGTGATTGCAAGGCCAACCTGGCCTACAGAGCTAGTTCCAGGACAGCCAAAGCGACGCAAAGAAACTCTGTCTTGAAAAAAAAACAAGCACACAGACAACAACAACAAACCCTCATTAATTCTGGGTCTTAGGAATGTGTATATAATTTTTTAAGTTCTTTGAAAAATTAAACAAAAAAATTGACTTTTTAATGAATTAAGATCTAAGATGTCCCTGAGCAGCATGAAACATTTCATAAACCCCACATTCATGATATCACCCATGTTTTCATAAATAATCTCTCTACAAACACACATACACTCACACACACATATATGCTCACAATGATGGATGTTGATCTATGATTACTGAACTATTACCCACACAGTAGGAAAGAGGAGAGCATAACTGATTCTAAACCTAGATATTGAGAGCAGAATGCTCAGCTTTATTCCCCCAAGGATGAGGATTTCATGGAGAGGAGAATTTTCTCAGTTCATATTTTTCTTTAGTGTCAAAAAATTATCAAAAAGTATGGTCTGGCAAGAAATGATTGTGATGTGGTTTTCCCCCACTCAGGAGCATATATTTTGGTACTGAAAATGATTTCACAGAGATAGGTCTGGAAATCACAGATTACTTGGGTAGAATGGGATGGACAAGAATTGCTGCATTTAAAGTCTTGCACCTCACAGCTGATGCTCTCCCAAGCTAGGACATGTCCCTGAGCTTCTTGAGACATGAGGTCCATGGAGGAAGCCACTCTCAGGAAGGTGATCTATGTCAGTACACTTGTTACACCAAACCTGACATCCCTAGAGACTCTCCTGGAGTTCAGTATCCTCATGACACTGTCACACTGACAAAATGACAAGGTACATGTTTTTATTACTAATATATGACAAAGTCTCAACATTTGATAGATTTTACTTGAAAGGTCAAGTGATTAATAAATGCTAGATGGAAAATTTGACAGATAATAAAGTATACACACACAGATATCTACATATATGTGTACCTACATATGTGGTTTATGTATATTTATCTAAGTGATAGAAAAGTAATATATTACAATAATATACCTAATACACTAGTTGATATTTTTGATGGCACAAATAAGTTAATAATATGTGAAGAAAACAAGTAAAACATGAATCATTTGGGCCTTTTCATATGAAATTTGGGTCTTAGTAATAAACTACTATTGGACATATTTCTTAAAAATTGGATATATGTCTTTGTATGTAAAAATACTCTTCAATCAGCACCAACACTTGGATATCCATGTAAATAACCAGGAACTATAGAGAGCTTTACTTCTGTTTTGATTTCTGCCTTTCCTTGTACCCATATAGGTTCTTCTCTCTCAGAAATTTTAGATGTCCCTCTGTCCCTCCTTTTCTTGCCTAAGCCTTTCTTTCTCTCTGGCTTTAACATAGTCCCTTCACTACAGGATATATGGAGAATACTTTATTTTGAGATTACAATTTGGACTTTTCCTTTCCTCCCTCAAAATTTTCCCTTATACTCCTCCCAAATCTCCTTCAAATTCATGGCCTCTTCTTTTCAGTAAATGTTGTTGAATGCATGTATATTTATGTACATGTGTGTCCCTATGTCTATGTCTATATCTGTATTTTCCTAATTATAACCTGTTCATTCATATAATGCTACCAGTATGAATGACTTTAGGATTGACAATGAGAATACTTTGTTTCTAACAAATTTGCTAAGAAAACTAGCACTTTTCATTCCTCAGAAATAAGATATAGCTGATGCCTCAAATCTTCTACAAAATATGGAAATATTTTTTACACTTGTACTTAGAGTGTACTTGTACACTTATTTGATGTAATATTTTCCTTGCCTTCTGTCACAAACTAGCTAGCAATAATAAGTCTAAGGTTATGTACATAATGTGGAAAATATGAGCAAATGTTGTGTGTGTGTGTGTGTGTGTGTGTGTGTGTCCAACAGTTTGCCTTGGTTATATATTGTTTATAATATCATACTTATATCCATGACTAATATCTACCCATAGCAGCAAGAATATGTCTGACCACATGGTCATGCTCAATGGAAAGATAAGTCATGAGAAATAAATTACTTCTTTCATGATCTATAGCTGAAGTAATTCTCCCCAACAGCATTTTCAATTTTTCAATGTAGAATTGATAACATATCAGGTAACTACTAAAAGAAAGATATTCTCAGAGCAAATACTTTCTGAGGACACTTTGGGTTTATTTAATTTTTATAAACATAGAAATATTTCCTAACAAAATGGTTTAAAATAATGTGAAATTAAATAGCTAATTACTTCAGTATGTATTTATGTAGTGTCTTTATATAGATAAAGATGGAACTCTCATAATTTTTAATATAAGTTTGACCTTCCAAATGAAGTAGTTAATAGGCCACTAGCAATCAATTAGAATTCTCTGTTACCATTAGCCCTTTTGTATTTTTTATTATAAAAAACTCCAAGATATTACTGTTTGTAGCTGGACAAACATTCTGTCTGAATAATATTATTTATAATAAAAATAATATAATTCTATGTCAGTGGAAGGAAGGGATGTGGAAACAAAATATGCCTTAGGATTCTTGGCTATAGAGGGCCTGGATGCAGCAATGTCTGGTTTCCCAAATGGGAAAACATCAGATTGAACAAGAATCAAACTTTTCTTGCCGACCTTTCTGAAACTGCATCCATGGAATCCTCACTACCTGATTACCCCTATTCACTTGGTAACATATGTCACCATCCCTGTGGAACATGCCACTGCCTAACAGAGTATCCTACAGTAACTGATATAGTAATTCCCTGTTTACTCTATAGGAATATAAGCTTTACATGAGAGAAATTCTGTCTTCTGTTTACTTATAGCACACAGTATCTCAAACAATACTTACTCAGAATTTTGATACAATTTATTAACAGAATGAATTCCATCCCATGTCACCAAAACAGTATAATTCTTCACTATCAAGAAAATCCAGGTATCTCTACTTCTCAGCTTTTAATTCATTGTGTCAAGATTCTTACAAAATATAAGGTAGTAGCCAACTCTGATCTTCCAGGAGAATTTCCAGATGTCTTGTTTGAATCATTTTCCTTCTGTTCTCTTCTGCCAGGAGAGAGATTAGTAGCTGGGTCATGGCTCTGAGTCTTCCTGGACAGACCTGGGAGAGGTGACAGTCACTCTAGTGCACATGGCTATTCAATACTTTTCCCTTACCTTTGCTTGTTTTCTTTTGACACTTTCAGATATGTTTTAGATCATCCTTTTTGGAACCTGGTCATTATTGCTATTTAGATTATTTTAAGTGAAGGTAAATTAGTTATTGTCTTTCATACCATATAAGCCAAATTAGTCATATCTAAAGAAGGTTTATAAAAACTCTTGTGAAAATGCTGGGGTTCTCTCTGGGATCTATGAGCAAAGTCCAGATAAGAATAATTTATACATTCAGTTATAACTGAATACATGCCATGTGTATCTTTCTGGGTCTGAGTAAACTCACTCAGGATGAGCGATGATCTTTTCTAGTTCCATCCATTTGGTTGCAAATTGCATGATTTCCTTGCTTCTGATAGCTGAGTAGTATTCCATTGTGTAAATGTATCACAGTTTTTTATTCATTCTTCAGTTGGGCACCTGGGTTGTTTCCATTTTCTGGCTATTACAAATAAACCTGCTATGAACATTGTTGAGCCAATGTCCTTGTGGTTTGGTGAAGAATCTTTTGGATATATACCCAGGAGTGGTATGGCTGGGTCTTGGTGTAGAGCTATTTCAAGTTTTCTAAAGTTTCGCCATACATTTCAATAGTGGTTGTACAAGTTTGCACTCCCATCAGCAATGTTCCCCTTTCTCCACAACCTCTCCAGAATGTGCTGTCATTTAAGTTTTTGATGTTATTTGTTGTGACAGATGTGAGATAGAACCTCAGTGTCGTCTTTAGTTGCAGTTCTCTGATGACTAAAGATGTTGAGCTTCTTCATGTGTCTCTCGGCTATTAGAGATTCCTCATTTGTGAATTCTTGATTTAGCTCTGTTATAGTACAGGATAACTATCCTACAACCCACAAACACAAAGGAGCAGGAACTTAGCATATCTATCCTATAAGAAATTCCACCCACCAGCAGATCAAAACACAGGCTGAGATACACCATCAAACATTAAGTGGAACTCACAGAGCCATATGTAAGAGAGGGAGGAGGAATAGAGAGACCCAAAGGGGTCAAGATCAACAGATAAAAATCAACAGATCCAAGGAACCTAGGCCCCTAGAGGCTTACAGAGACTAAAACACTAACCAAAATAAAGGGGAAAAAAACCTTAGACTTGACCTAGACCCCTCTATACAAATACAGAGGATAGGCAACTTGGTCCTCATACAGATCCCTTAACAAGTAGGGGTGGGGCAGTCTCAGTCATGGATTTTTTTTTACCTGTTTGTGGGATACTTTACCCTAGTGGAACTGCCAAGTAGGGCCCAAGAGCAAGGGGAAGCTCTTAGGCCTCGTGTGACTGATGAACTGAGGGGGGCTGATATGTGAGGATCCCCCACACTGGAGGAGAAGGATATGATGGGAGGGAGGGAGTTGTGATTGAGATGGTATTTGAATTAATAAATAAACATATAAAAACAGAGAATAATTTTTACAAAATGTACAGAAATAGAATAAACTTTGGCCACCTAAACACCAGAAAAGCTAGTTTTCTTATAAACCTGACTCAGAAAATCACCCCAAAATATCATTAAGACACCTAGATGAAAAAAGATTAACAAATGATTAAAATATCCACAACACTGAGTATATAATGAACACATGAGTTTAAAATGAAAAGACGGGTGAAATGATAAGTCTCACAGAAATGAAGGCAATCACCAATGGACAATAAAAATATGCTTTTCTCTTACTATAAACTGAACCAATTGTTACAATAACAATGGAATTTCAATCATTTCAGTCCTTAAAACTTAACTAATATTAATATAGCCCAGTGTCAGTTTGATACTACCAAATACATAATGAGATATTTTAGTGAAAGTTTGCAAATATAAACACAAAATTTAAACCTTCATATGCAAATTATGGATGCAGGATAGAAGCAATTTTACACAATTCTTTTTGGATGTCTGTATTTTGTGTGAAATAAAAGAAAACTTCTTACCTAGTGGCAGTATGTTTCTGCTCATGTATTTTCTCATTTTAATAGTCACCCTTCATGTTGGTATTTAGGTGAGATGCAATGAAAATATAGTAAGAAACACACACACACACACGATCTTTCTTTTATTTTAATGTTCAGTATTTCCTGAGATTGTTGAATTATAATCTTTGTTTCTGGCAAGATTTCATTTTGCTACTCTACCATTCAGCTTGGAAGAGCTATCTAGGACAGAGACTATAAGGTACATTCAGACAGAATCCAATAGAGGACAGAAAACAAAGGGATAACTCCCTATCTAGGGAGAAAGAATGTTAAGTGAGCAGAGCTAAGAAACTCTGGCCAGGAAAAATTGATGAGCAAGTAGTGCTTTTGATTGTCCAGTTGTGACTCAACTAGAATCTGCAGAACCATAAAGTTATTTAAATTTCAAGACGTAAATTCTAACCATTGCTAAGGTATAAGACACACTCCTTATATTATTTTGTAGATACAAAATTGAACTATAACTTTTGATTGTGGCTTTGTCTTATTACCTTATATAATACTGTATTTCAAATCTCCTTTCGACACAGTAAGATACAGCTAGATTTTCTTGCTAAAATTATAGTGGAAAACTTGCTTATTCTTCTATTTCTACCCTTGTAAGTTGAGATAAACAATCCTTTGAAAAGAAACAAAAGATCTGCTTACTGTTGTGTTTCTAGTTCTCACTGCACTTTGGCATAGAAATTTGACACAAACCCTTCAGTCAGGCAAGCAAACCCAATGTGAAGTGATCCTGGGGAGATTCAGCTACTTGTAGAAGATGGGAAAGACCCAGCATTCAGAATCATTTCTTTAAGCTTCAAAATCCAAACTGGGAACAGAACAATACCTCATAATTAAAATATTTTTAAAAGCAAATATAAATGTTAGTGAATTCCAATTAGTGCAACCTTGGAGGCTTCTCAATTATTTCTCACCTTATGCATTTTTAAAATAAACATACAAACAAAATTATACTGACTTGATTACATAGGAAAAACAGGTCAGCCTTCAGAGGTTGTGCTTTCAAGTTTTAGAACCAACATGGATTTTTATATCCGCCTTTATCTGGAAAGCCCTTACTCTGCATGCTTGACTTGATTTTGAGATGCGCGTGCATGATCTGCTGTTTCCCTTAGCAACTCACAAAAAAAAAAAAAAATAGAGGAACACTTAAATTGCTGTGAAAAATAAGCTTACAACCTGAATGGTGAAGAAAACAAACATAATTTAAAACCTACATATAAGGACTGGAGAGGTATCTCAGCAGCTGAAAGCACTTGTGACTGTTGAAGATGATCTGGGTTCCATTTTTAGCACCCACATGGTGGCTCACAATCATCTGTAACTTCAGTTCCAGAGAATACAACTCCTTCCATTGGTACAAGTCACATATATGATGCCTATACATACATGCAGAAAAAAAAACATTCCTACACATAAAATAAAATAAATATTTAATGATAAAAATATTTAAAAGATTTGTACTTATAAACAATACATAGTTAGAAAGTAAAATTTGCCTCCCCTATAAATAGGATGAGTCATCAACAGTGAAAGGACTGTTCTCAAGGGTAGCAGGAAGCTAGGCATAACTGTCGAGCATGATTTTGGTGCAATAAGAACAAGACACATTGATGAGACCCCTAATCTTTCTTTTATGCACCCTACTTCATTTTCATCCTAACCACAGTAAAAAGAAGAAGAAGAAGAAGAAGAAGAAGAAGAAGAAGAAGAAGAAGAAGAAAGGAAAAGAAAATTTTAAAATGGGGGAAAAAACAGATTTCAGACCAATTTGCCTTATGAATACCAGTACAAAAATACTCAATAAAATACTTGCAAATCAAATCCAAGAACACATCCAAAGTACCATACACTGGATCAAATAGGCTTCATCCCAAGGATGTAGGGGTGGTTCAACATATGAAAATCCATCAACATAATCCACCACATAAACAAACTGAAAGAAATAAAACACATGATCATCTCATTAGATGACGAAAAATCCAACACCCCTTCATGTTAAAAGTCTTGGAGAGATCAGGCATACAAGGACCACATGTAAACATAATATAGGCAATATACAAAAAGGTGGGAGCCAACATCAACTAAATGGAGAGAAACTTAAAGCATTTCCACTAAAATCAGGGACAAGGCAAGGCAGCCCACTCTATCTGTATCTCTTCAACATAGTACTTGAAGTTCTATCTAGAGCAACAAAACAAGTAAAGGAGATCAAGGGATACTAATTGGAAAGGAAGAAGTCAAAGTATCTCTATTCACAAATGATATGATAGTTATACATGAGTGACCCCAAAAATTCCACTAGAGAACTCCTACAGCTGGTAAACACCTTCAGTAATGTGCCTAAATACAAAATTAATTCAAAAAATCAGTAGCTCTTCTTTACACAAAAGATAAATGGGCTGAGAAAGAAATTAGGAAGATAACACCCTTCACAATAGCCACAAATAATATAAAATACCAGAGTATAACTATAACCAAGCCAGTGGAAGACCTGTACGACAAGAACTTCAAGTCCCTGAAGAAAGAAACTGAAGAGGATATCAGAAGATGGTAAGATCTCCCTTGCTCATGGATAGGTAGGATTGACATAACAAAAATGGTCATCCTACCAAAAGCAATTCCTATCAAAATACCAGTAAAATTCCTTACAGACCTTGAAAGAATAGTTCTCAACTTCATATGGAAAAAAAAAAAACAGAATAACTAAATCAATCCTGTACAACACAGAACATCTGGAGGTATCACCATTCCTGATTTCAAGCTATCCTATAGAGTAATAGTATTAAAAACTGCATGGAACTGGCATAGAAACAGACAAATTGATCAATGGAATCAAATTAAAAACCCAGAGGTAAAACCACACACCTACAGTCACTTAATTATTGACGAAGAAGCCAAAACTACAAAATGGAAAAAGGAAAGCATCTTCAACAAATGGTTTTGGACTAACTGGATGTCAACATACAGAAGAATGCAAATAGACCCATATTTATCACCTTGCACAAAACTTAAGGTCCAAGTGAATCAAAGACCTTAACATAAAGTCTGACACATTATATCTAATAGAAGAGAAGGTGGGAAAAGCTTAGAACTCATTGGCACAGGTGACAACTTTCTGAACAGAACACCAATAGTTCAGACTCTAAGACCAAAAATCACCACCTGAAATTCCAAAGCTTTGAAGGACACTGTCATTACAACAAAACGACAGCCTACAGATTGGGAAAAGATCTTCACCAACCCCACATCTGACAGAGGGCTAGTATCCAAAATTTATAAAGAACTCAAGAAATTAAACACCAAGAAACCAAATAATCCAATAAAAAAATGGGTACAGAACTAAACCAAGAATTCACAAAAGAGGAATCTCTAATGGCCAAGAGACAACTGAAGAAATGTTCTCAACATCCTTAGTCATCAGGCAAATGCAACTCAAAATGACTCAAAGATTCCATCTCATACCTGTCAGAATGGATAAGAACAAAAACTCAAGTGATGGTATATGATGACAAGGATGTGGAGTAAGGGGAATATTCCTTCATTGCTGGTGGATGTACAAACTTGTACAATAACATTGGAAATCAATCTGGTGATACCTCAGAAAATTGGGAATAATTCTTCCTCAAGACCCAGTCACAGTGTTCCTGTGCATATATCCAAAAGAATCTCAACCAAATCACAAGAACATTTGCTCAACTATGTTCATAGCAGCTTTATTTTGTAATAGCCACAAACTGGAAACAACCCAGGTGTCCTTTAACCAAAGTATGAATATAAAATAAATAAAAATATAAAAAATTAATTAATTTAAAAACTGTGGTACATTTACACAATGGAATACTACTCAATTATCAGAAACAAGGAAATCATGCAATTTGCAACCAAATGGATAGAACTAGAAAAGCTCATCCTGAGTGACCTAACACAGACCCAGAAAGATAAACATGATATGTACACACTGATAAGTAGATATTAACAATATATCACAGGACAACCATCCTACAATCCATGACACAAAGAGACAGGAACATAACATAACTATCCTACAAAAATCTCCACTAGAAGCTAGTCCTGGACCCTGTTGCCTGTTAGTTGAACACCTTACTCTAGCTAGGTTGCCATATCAGGCCCCAGTACAAGAGGAAACACTTAATCCTCATATGCCTGATGAAATGAGGGGGTTGATATGTGGTTGAGAAGGACAGGATGAAAATGGGGAAAAGGGATGGAAGGTGGGACCAGGAAGGGAGGAGGGAGGAGTGTGTGATCATGATGTAACTGAAATAAATAAATAAATAAATAACAGAAAACAGCAACAGCAAAAATAAAACAATGCAATTAAACCACAAATACTAACATGCCTCTTGCCTACTAAAACAAATTTAAGGTCTCCCTTTCTCACTCAATAACCCCATAATCTGCCTACACCAATGGCTGCACGTCTCACCCTTTGCTCTCCAGCCTCTTACCTAAGCTGTTGTAATTCCACTGGCCTGTTTTCAAAAATACATGTTTCCGTTTTTCAAGAATGTGAATTTTAGTAATTAGTATTTAGTTGCTCTACTAATTTTGTATTTCATGAATAAATTTCATTCGATCGTTTTGTGTTAACCTTTTCTATCTACTCATGTGTTGGATCTCCTATCTTCAAAGTGCCATGGTCTCTTTAGCTTTCTGAGGATTTCATTAGGGAGACTCCCAGCCCATGCATTTCCATCAGCTATTACCTTTCCTTGCTTCATTTTCCTCGAGAGTACACACAGGACTTGTTCCTTTCCCCTCCTCCAGTATTTCATGGATGCTGCCTTTTCAAACAGAATTGATCTGCCTGCCTTGACACAGGATTAGCACTGTAAGACCCCTCCTTCACCCTTCTCCCCTTCCTGCCTCACCCTGTCCAGGGACTCACTAGCAGATAACACGCTGTGTATGTTTACTTACCTCCTTAGCATCTTCATTCCATTGAAGAACTTCCTATTTTGTTTAGCCCTGGACACCTACTAACAGTGTTACACAAACATTCATTAAATAAATAAGCAAATATTTACTGGATCAAAGATAAGTAAGGAATGAATAATTCTATGAGAAAAAAAAAGGGGGATTGAGGGTGACCTGGACTCTGAAATATGACGATCCTTGTTAATGGTGACTACTTTCATAAGTTGATTGAGGGAATAGCTTGAATTTGGGGCCCTAGTGAGGAGGAGGCCACAACACTAGGAAGAAAGACCTTGCAAAGACAATTAAGGAAGGCGTTTACCAAACTTCACAAATTTTCAGAACAGAACAAAGATGCTCTGTCTCTTTAACCTTTTAAAATAAAATTATTCCAGAGTAAGAATATATGAATACATTAAACCTAGGTAGACAGCCTCATTCTCCAGGTGTAGAGATATTCAGGCTTTCTTTACTGTCACTCTTTCTAACCTGCACCCAACTCACTGAAGAAAACACACCGGTGTTGCCTCATAGAGAATGAAATAGTTCATTCTATGGTCAAGAATGATTGTGGCCCAGGAACACAGATTCAAATTATGCTGGATACCATGATCTAACATATAATAATCATGAGATTTTTGTAACTGCAAAACAAAGAAAGCCATACATCAAGGCACTTTTCAAATACTTTGGTGGAAACATCAGGTTATAGCTTCCACTAACACAAGTGCTATAGATTTCACCAGATAAGGATTTGACTTGTCTAGTGGAAGCTATAGCACTTGTGTTAGTGGAAGCTTGTGATCTCATCACTTGATACATCCCTTAATGTTTCATGTGTGGGTCAGAAGAATTTCAGATCAAACACAGAGGTGAAGAATGAGTGGCCACCTACTATAGGTCAAAAAGTAGCCAAGGATAACTTTGTTCCAGATCTGTAGTATTTTCAAGTCTCCACAAACACAAGGCTCTAAACAGTCAATCAACACTGAGTAATCTTTAAAAGGGTGTGGCCTTTTCCTGAGAGCTTCAGCTCATATCATATCCAGAAGCCCAACTATGTATCAAGCTCGCCATATCCCAGCAGCCCAAATGCACTCTTTTCTAAAGCTGAGATCTGCATTAAGTTCCAACAGAGGGTCTGAGCTTCTGCTTTTGCATGCCTTTGCCTAGCTAGGTCATCACAGACACAATGATGTTCATAGTTAAAAGTAGATCCCTAAGCCCTCACTTCATCTGCGTACTTTATGTAATATAGGGCCTAGCTATCCCTTGACCCTCATAGCACACCATGTGCTGCTCTCCAGTACTCTGGCCACACTGCTCTTCTTACCATTTAGCAAAAGGAGCAGTGGGATGAAGTCCAGGTTGATAGTATTCATGCCCTTCTCTTGAAACATAATGGGCCAGATGCACAGGTGGATTGCATCCCCACTACTTTCTCAAAGTCATCCATGTTTTTGTTTCACCTTAACCACCTTAGTCAGGACTGTCGTCCTAAGGACCCAATGTAAAAAAAAAAAATTTTTTTTCCCTTATTCTTCATGTCTATCAGCACTTTTTTTATACTCCTTCTCTACTAACATTGCTGCAGATGTATCTATTTCTATACTGCCATTGCTCTATCCATGCAACCATAATATGACCAATTAAAAGTAGGTATTCAGAAACTGTATTAAAGATGTAAGGGTTGAATGTAAGCTTTGTCACTCTTACTAGAAATAAACAACCTGAATATACAGATTTACAGCCTTCACAGGCCAAACAGTTCACATTTGGAAGAATTTTCTTTTTTCATTTTAATGCTCACATTATCCTCTGCCCTGGGAGAAAACATTCAGATCCACTGTGAATTGTTTCCATCACATCAGGCAGCTAAAGGGACCTCTTTTTGGGTGTCTGCTTAGTCAGCACAAAGCTGTCTCAACACAAGCAGCTAAGACAGAGGGAACGAAATATACAAAATCTCCCACTGCAGACTTTCCTCCTCATCTGTATTTAAAAGAACTATGTTTATGAACTTTTAATTTTTTTCAGAAAACTGTGAACTTCTAAAAGACACTGAAAATTTTAGGAGGAAATCATGCATAAAAATTCCCTAATTCTCTTGTATGAAGCATTTTCTAATTCTATACAACACACAAAATATTCATCTAATCACCTACTGCATTACAATTTCTTATATTTGAGGTAATAAAAAGGGAATTGAGTGCCATGTTTTCCATACTAATTCATATCTACTTAATAAGTGGATCAGGGAATTTGAATAATATCCATATTCAATGTGTGTTCCTTCTTAAATTGCTGTTTTTCCATATTCTAATTTTTACAATCATAAAGTCTGTGTGTTCTAGTTCCCAAAATGAATAAAAAGTTTTGTTCAAGTGTTTAAAGAAAGTTCCAAGATTGTAAAATGCCAAGCTCTCATAAAGAATGTTTTTAAAGCAGAGGCAGGACTATCTAAAAGCTAAAACTTAGAAGAAATTTAAAATACTCAGATGGGAACCACAGGTCTCTGATCCCAATAATTAGAGTTCAGAGACACACACATGGGATTTGGAGGGACCTAGGTTTGGAGGCTACTTACAAAAGGCCTTCTCGATGCAGGCAGATTGTCCTTTGGGATCTCAAAATATATACACCAGAGCTGGTTTAGCTCCAAGGTGACAGAATGATTTCTTCTTTAACCCGGATTGAAAGATAACGCTTTGTATGTTGTCAGAAGGCCAAATTTGCTTCAGGAGAAGTATTACCTAGCCCCCCCCCCCAAAAAAAAAGAGGGTAATTGTCCCAGGGTTGGGATTGGGGCAGGGCTCTGTTCTTATCTTTCCAGGAGAATCGAAGCGTCCATTCAGGGAGCCCGGGGACAGCGGGACAGCAGAAACCTCAGCAGAGAGCAGAATCAGGCACTAAGGAAGACGAGTGACCCAGTTGATTCAGCCTGGCAGACTTCCTCAATAGCTGTCTCCATCGGGGGCCTGCAACCACTGCAATCCAATGTCACTGGGACCATTCAGCTCTACACAATGCCCTGGCAGGAACCTCAGTGAAGCCTGCAAGTAAAGCTTCTGCCTACAAACTCCTTAGGTCATCTAAACAGCTGAGAACAGAAGGACTGAACATAAAAGGATTGTACTACCATTTTTAACCATTTTCTCCATTTTGGTTCGGGCCCCAAACAGGTTTACTACGACCCAAATCAGCAGGAAGTCACTTTAAGAGAGCGACATCCCATGCCCAGAGGGTGGGGAGGGTGTTTCTCCGCCCTTCTTTTTGGTTATTTGAAGGATAACTGAAAACTCTGATATTTAGGGGAAGAGATTACAAGCTGATAAATGGTCCTGTTTAATGCGTTTTGGAGGTTAGACCCAGGGACTTCCTACTTTTCCTTTTCTGTATCCTTCTTCCTCTCCTATGTAGGAGTGCATAGGCTTGAGAAAAATGAGACATAGACATAGCACAGGAAGGTCCAAGAAGAAGGGGCAGATTATTGATTATGCCCTTATACCTTTGTATATTGATACAAAATTAGTAGTATATTTAGCTAAAGTGGTATTGACCATTGTTTATTGTGCAAAAATAAGATTGTATTGGATTACATCGGTATTGATCTTTGTATATTGATACAAAATTAAGATTATAGTTGGCCACAATGGTATTGACCCTTGTATATGGACGTAATATTAAGATTGTATTGGGCTACATAGGCATTGATCTTTGTATATTGATACATAATTAAGAGTATATTTAACCACAATTGAATAGATCTTTGTATATTGATACAAAATTAAAGGTAACGCTTCCTAATGGTATCATACCTAGAGATACTTAAAAATAAAATGTGAAGCTCTGGCCTCTTGATACCAACCATCTAAAACTGTTTAGGATAGTTAAGTAAAACAAACTCCTAGTCATGCAAACATGTCACTTTGTTAGCTACTATGACAGTCTATCACAGATATTCTCTAAACTACTCAGTAATCAAGTTGTTAAGAGACAAGCAACATTTGCTTATCTAAATACAAGAGATGGATAGGGCATCTTCAAAAACCCCAAGAGATCTGCAGAATATGGCATTCAAAGATGTTATCTTAAATTAAGATTTTCTTTTTTTTTTTGATATTGTAACATATCAGCTCCTGACAGCACCCCCTATTCTACTCCAAGTAGAAGATAAGCATCGAAGAATCTCCAGTGTGAGATGGTTGAATTAGTGGCAAGCCTATCTCTTGGCATGAAAAAACTCCTTGCTCCAACTGCAGACAGACTGCTGTCCAAAAAGGACAAAACTTGGTAGCAAGGAAGTCGACAGCCTAGCTCTGCCAAGACAAGGTAGGTAAGTCCTTCATAATCCCTGCTCTACAACAAATGTCTGTCAGAGAAACAGGACCCAAAGGCTGAAGACTGATGCAGGAATGTATGGAGAGAAAATGGGAACTGTCCAGGCAGTCACTGGTATGTCATTTCTTAGTTTTGGAAGCTGCAGGCCCTGCACTTCCTATATAAGCAGATATATTTATCCCTCTCAGGTCTCTGAGGTGGTTGAAGAATAGACAGCTAGAGTCTCATAGTTAAATTTTGAATTGTTTAGGAATCAAGAGGGTGTTATAGATCTAAGAAGATACTTTTAAAATTGTGTTGCAAGTTAGTATGAATGTTGAGTCAGATATAGACCTTTAAACTCATGGAGTTGGTTAGATAGTAGAATGTTAAAGTCAGGGGCCAAATATGTATAAACTGGACATTGGGAAGGTATAATGGGCCATTTAACTCTCATAAATGTGGCATATTTATATCTGTTGTTTTGTCTAGTATTTACTGTTATAAGAGAAGGAACCATCTGTTGGACTGAAAGGGGAAGCTGCTGGGGGAAAGAGGGTGGAAGGGCGGGATAGGAAGGGGGAATAGGGAAGGGTTTGTGACTGAGATGTAACTTGAAGAAAAAAAAATAAAGTATTTATATAAAAAAAATTCTAAAATAGAAAAAAAAATACTCACATTCCCCAATCATTATGTACTCTCTGAAGTCAGTGAGAGACTTTTCTATTACAATGGAATTTCTAACAGATTCCTCACTGGAAAAGGGGACCAAGAAGACACTTACACTCGCCCTGTAAGTGTCAGGCATCCAGTACATCCAGGCATTTATGTGGTGCTCATTAATAAACAGCCCCACTGCAAATCATCCCCACATTCATTTCACTTGGGATTATGTAACCATGGCTGCAGATTTTCATCATTCCAAGTCTCATCGTATAATCTCATGTAAAATTTAAAATGCTTTTGGAATTCATCTTTAGGTAGATTGCAAAGCCTTATCTGTATACGCTATTAAGCTCTTTTCCTTGCTGGTTTGTTTGCTCTTGATGATAATGTTGGTATGATTTTGTTGCTGAGGGTTAAATCCAGGGTCTTGCACATGCTAAGTAAGTAATCTACCCTGAGTTATAACCCCATCAAGTTTTCTTCCTTTGACCTTTCTTACTCCTTGTCAAACAATAATGCATGTTATCATTAAATTTTCACAATTTAACTTGTAATATATAGAAACATAAAAATCATAAAAACTATAAAGCAGAAAATACACCTATATGCTTTTGCTATGTGACAGCATTCTTGGGCAACCAGGCATTGAAATGCAACAATAACTTTAAACTACAATATGTGGTGAGCTGATAGTTAAGTTGCTCTTACTTCTAGATAGATTGTGTAGAATTCCAGAATACCTAACAACTGCCCATCCCTCCTATAGTTCTAAGACGAGATTCCTCTGCCATGTTCAGCTGTAGGCATCATAACTACATTGCAGAAGGAACAGACATTGTCTCTTCTCTCCAGGATTTCAGGCCATTGCTATGTAACTACACACACACACACACACACACACACACACACACACACACACACACATACATGCACACACACATGCATGCACACACACATACATGCACATAGGCATTCACACACATGCATAGACACACATGCACATACACGCAAAAGCAATGCACAAGCACACTCTCACACATGCACATCCATAATCACAAGTACCCAACGTGTGACACACATTCATACATGCACATATATGCATGCACAACACAAGCTCATGCATAAATACATGTATGCTCACACATACACTCATTCTCTCTCTCTCTCTTTCTCTCTCTCTCTCTCTCTCTCTCTCTCTCTCTGTCTTATACACACACCCACCTCAATGAAGGTGAAGTTTTCTCTTTTCAAAGTAATGGAATGGGCAACTGCAATGTTCCAGGCTGCCACTCAGCAAAGCAAAAGGTCATGCATGTTTCTTTGATAAGCCTTAGATATTATCTTTTATGAATGAGGAGTTTCTATGCAACTTGATTATGAAAAGTCTCTGCCTACAGGAATTCTCAGAAAAAACAAAGAACTGTTTTGAGTGGGTTTTTCCTGCATGAGAAAGACTTGTGATGATGCATTGTCAATTTTAAAACTGTATAGTTCTGAAAAAGTCGTGACCACAGCACCACAATGAAAACACTATTGGTAATTCATTCTGCCTACACTGCAAAGCTTGGCCTGAAATAGCACATACTTTTTTAAATGCAGGAAATATACAATCGTGGCATTTAAAGAAATGAACACTGATGCATATTGCTTCAGTTTCAGAAAAGATAGGAGCAAATTTCATCACTCCACAATATGCATACAGAAACGGGGCTGTGCAGTGATCAGCATGGGGACTTGAAATGCATGTTGCTTGCAATTTTCTGTGCATGCACTACTCCTCCCATTCCCATTAATGGAAACTACTCAAGTATACTTAGAACAAGCAGGCATTTTGATTATGTACTTGTACCATCAAGCAATAAATTTGCATAGTCTCAACATCAGTTTATTATTTTAGTGTTAGTTTTTTATGACAGATTGAGAGAAAAATAGGTAAAAAGGATAGATTAAGTAGTTCAAGATGCATTTTACTAAATGTCCTTATTGCCCTTTTCACCTAGACCAACAATTTCTTAATTCCTGTTACCTACTAAATGGGGATCTATTGTCAACAAGTAGAAAAGAAAAACCCAAGATAACCCCTGAGATTCTCCACTGGTCACATGCTTATCCAGTGTAGCAGGTGAGGCAGATCTTCATGTATTTCTCAGCATGTACAGCTTTCCTGAGAAGTTCCCTATCTGCATGGGATCTGTCTTTGTTTGCAAAACTACTTATGTATAAACAAAATAATGTCCACCAAAAAGGCAGAATGATAAGAGGAGGATCCAACCAAACAAAAACTCAGCAGCTGTTCTCCATGAAGGAAACTGTGAGCCACGTGGACCAATGACCTATGTCTCCTGCTAGAATCTATATGACACTTGGGGAAATTTTTAACAATATTACTTGTGTCTGAGTTTGAACTTTTTTGTTGTTGTTGTCTTTGTTATTGATGTTTTATGAATATTTTAAAGATTTATTAGATGAAATATTACTCACTAAGAATCAATTTCAGTGAAAAAATATTTATCATAACTAGTTCCATCATCTACCTAACCAGACAAATCAGAGTCTTTTTCCCTGCATAAATCTTAACTAGAAAAAATGATGAAAAGGGGACCTGAGGTTAGTCACAATGAACATCAAATTTTCAAATTAAATTCTTTCTCAGATCCTTTGAATACTTTTAGTGTGTTTTTCAGTTTCATATGATGTTTGAGTTGTGGTTTGGTTTTAAGCATTTTCATAGTGGAAACAGATATAGGGACTGACTTCCAGGCAAGGGGCTGGAGAGAACTAGAGTAGAAGACAAGGTAGGTAATGCTTCAGAATAAATGATACTGTTCTGGTTAACATCTAAACAGTGAAAAATATGATCACTGACTTGCATTTAGGGGAAAAAAATGTAGTACCTCTCAGACTTTCGGATTCTCTATTTAATTTCTCAAAATCAACACAAATGACTAATCTCTGGCTGTACAGAGATCAGCAGCAGCATGACTGAGGACGCAAAGCCACAGCTCTAATTTAAGGAAATGTTGCAAATTAACTTATCTCAGTGTGTCTTCACCAAGACTCACTGGATCAGATGACTGATGATGATCCTGGGGTTTCAAATCAGCATTCACAATAGCATCTGACAGCTGGTTATACATGTGGATGAAGTTTTAAACTGGAACTATCCATGATACTTGAATAACTCATATGAGGTGCGCACTCAAAGTACAGACACACAGTGTGTGAATGTCTCCCAGTGTGCCATATCCATTACTTTAATGTCATGCATGAACTGTTATATTTGGATTTGTCTTCCATCCTTGCTACATGCTGTGTATGAATGAGTCTTCTGAAGATATTTGTAGGCTTACTGCTTTGATGCTGATACTTGCTACCTTGTACCCCAAGAAAACACTATGGTGAAAAAAATGCTAACTCTCAACATTTGTAGCCACATAAGACTACCTTGAGGTCTTCTGTAAATAACAGGTAGAAGAAGAATCATTACACGAAAGGCTCTTCCAAGCAAACAACTAGTTTTCTTAGCTTCATATATCTCAGTTATATTAGAAATGGCTATGATTCCTAGTTTCCCGAGATCAAAGTAAAAATCATGAAGAAAATCGATGACTGGGAATGTGTTTTGGGGGCCTATATCTTGTCCCCAATTCGTCTCTGTCTTTTCATTTGTTTCCTGTCTGTGATAGGAAAAAAATCATCTTTGGGGAAATCTGAACAACAAAAAGGCTACCATGATGCACCTGTACTTAATAGTCTAAGGACAATAAAAAATTTAAGGGACTCCTTCCTACATATAGTTTACAGTTTTTACATTTTATCTCATCCTATGCTAACTTCATGCATTAAGCCTAAAACGATTATATATCTTGAGGAGTCCGACACACTTTAGAAAACATCCTGATTCTTCAACTCACTGGTTAAGTTACCTTAAGGACAAATTAGTTAGCCAAGACAGAGTTTTATCAGTTGAAAAATGTGTTTTTAACTTTTTGAAGTTTTTAAAAAAATTATGTGATATGGTGAATATAAAATTGGACCAAAGCATGAAATATTCTACACATTAAATATTCAGTGAATGGTGGTTATACATTGCCTCTTAATAGGCTAATTTTAAAAATACAAAATTCAAGCTCATTCAAATTAAATAAAAATTAGTGATGGAATCATAGTCCCTCTGTGAAGGGTACAGTGTCACCTGTAGTATGCTGAAATGGGACGACTTCTCTGGGAATAAGGGGTTAGGGTTTGGATATGAACTGTGCTCGATGAAAGGTCCTGTCTTAAATGTTTCAACGTCAGTTGGACAGTCCATCATTTAAATGTCACTGGGTCACTAGGACTCAAGCTAATCAATAGGCCAATTCATTGATAGAGTCATAATTTGATAATACTGGGAGGTGATAACACTTTCAGAGATATAGCTTGGCTGATGAAAGCATGTCTCTGAGAATGTGTTCTTGGGGGGTATATCTTGATGCAAGTCTTCTATGTCCTTTCATTTGTTTCCTGTTTGTGATGGGAGACCCAATCATACTCCACCATGCTCTCCCTACAATGATGGTTTATGTAATCACAAGCACTGGAAGAAAGAAGACAACTGATCACAGACTTTGAAGCTGTGAGGCAAACCCAAAAGCCTTGTCTCCATTCAACTGTATCTCTCAATTATTTGTTACTGCAACAAAAATCCTGACTTAGCATAGTGTATTTAATTTAGATGACACAGGGCTGTTGCAACTCCTACTCAGCCAAAACAGTTGGCTCATTTGGTGTTACTTCCTCTTTTGTCGTATTTTTTGGATCCCCTTTTCCACACAAGGAATCAGCAAGAGCAACACCAGATGCTATTCTGAAACACTGATGCTGTTTCTTACTTAGGCATCCCACAGTGGGAAACTCTCCTGTGTATAGTAACTCAGCACCACCATGACAGAAGCTGTGAAAGGAAAAGGCACACACAGTCATGTTAATGAGAAGGGAAACTTCATATTCATTGGGACTGTCAGATGCCAATGACAAAGGAGTAAACAGTACAGACAAGTCCTTTGCTTACATCTTAGTCTGTTTTGTGCTGCTATGAGATACTGGGTAAATTTATACTGAGTAGCCACTGACTGTCTTGAGGTTCTGAGACTAAGAAATACAAGACAGAAGAACAGACATGTTTCAAGGTCCTCCCTGATATATAATCCCATGATGAAAGGACAAAAGAAGGATGAGCCCATGAAGGGGTGTTGTATCTAGCAAGATGATCATGTGGTTTTTTTGTTTTTTTCATTCACCTGGTTTATATGGTGAATTACGGTAATGGATTTTCGTATGTTGAACCACCCCTGCATTCCTGGAATGAAGCCTACTTGATCATGGTGTATACTTTTGATGTGTTCTTGGATTCAGTTTGCTAGTATGTTTATTGAGTATTTTTGCATCTATGTTCATGAGAGAAATTAATCTGAAGTTCTCTTTCTTTCTGTACCTTAAATCAGGGTGACCGTAATCTCACAGAATGAGTTTGGCAGTGTTCCTTCTGTTTCTATTTTGTGGAAGAGTTTGAAGAGTATTGGTATTAGTTCTTTTTGAAGGTCCGGTAGAATTCTGTGCTGAAACCATCTGAACCTGGGTTTTTTTTTCTTTCTTTCTTTCTTTTTTTCTTTTTTTTTTTTTTTTTTTTGGTTGGGAAAATTTTAATGACTGTATGACTGTTTCTATTTCCTTAGGAGATATGGGAATGTTTATTCTGTTAACCTGATCTTGATTTAACTTTGGTAGTTGGAATCTATCATGAAAGTTGTCCATTTCACTTAGGTTTTCAAATTTGGTGGAGTACAGAATTTTAAAGTAGGATGTAAGATTCTTCATGCTAAAAGTCCTGGAGAGAACAGACATACAAGGACCTTACCTAGAAATAATAAAGGTGATATACAGCAAGCCAGTAGCCAACATCAAATTAAATGGAGAGAAACTTAAAGCATTTCCTCTAAACTCAGGGACAAGGCAAGGATGCCCACTTTCACCATATATCTCCAATATAGTACTTGAAGTTCTTGCTAGAGCAATATAAGACAACAAGGAGATCAAGGGGATACAAATTGGAAACAAAGAAGTAAAATATCCTTACTTGAAGACTATATGATAGCATACATGAGTGACTCCAAAAATTCCACCAGAGAATGCCTACAACTGATAAATACCTTCAGCAAGGTGGCTGGATACAAAATTAATTCAAAAAAATCAGAAGCCCTTCTTTTAAAAAAAGATAAATGGGCCGAGAAAGAAATTAGAGAAACAACACCCTTCCCAAGCCACAAAAAATATAAAATACCTGGGGGGTAACACTAACAAAACAAGTGACAAGATCTTCAAGTCCTTGAGGAAAGAAATTGAAGAAGACATCAGAAGATGGAAAGATCTCTCATGCTCATGGATAGGTAGGATCATAATAAAAGTAGCTACCTTTCCAAAAGCAATATAAAGATTCAATGCAATTCTATCAAAATACCAACACAATTCTTTATAGACATGAAAAAAACAATTCTCAACTTCATATGGAATAACAAAAAACCCACAATAGCTAAATCAATCCTGTACAAAAAAAAAAAAATCTGGAAGTATCACCATCCCATATTTCAAGCTGTACTACAGAGCAATAGTAATAAAAACAGTATGGTATTGGTATAGAAACAGACCAGCTGATCAATGGAATTGAATTGAAGACCCAGAAATGAACCCACACACCTATGGTCACTTAATTTTTGACAAAGAAGCCAAAAACACACAATGGAAAAAAGACAGCATCTTCAACAAATGGTGCTGGTCCAACTGGATGTCGACATGTAAAAGAATGAAATTAGACCCATACTTATCACTTTGCACAAAACTTAAGTCCAAGTGGATCAAAGAGCTTAACATAAAGCCTGACACACTAAATCTATTATTACAAGAAAAAAGTGGGGAAAACCATCAAAGCCATCAGAATGGCTAAGATCAAAAACTCAAATGACAGCACATGCTGGTGAGGTTGTGGAAAAGGAGAACACTCCTCCATTGCTGGTGGGTGTGCAAACCTGCATAACCACTAAGTAAATCAGTCTGGTGATATCTTAGCACAGGTGACAACTTCCTGAACAGAACACCAATAGCTCGGGATCTAAGACCAACAATCAATAAATGGGAACTCATGAAACTGAAAAGCTTCTGTAAGGCAAAGGACATTATCATTAGACAAAATGGCAACCTACATATTGGGAAAAGATCTTTACCAATCCCACTTCTGACAGAGGGCTAATATCCACAATTTATAAAGAACTCAAGAAATTAAACTCCAAGAAACCAAATAATCCAATAAAAAAAATGGGAAACAGAGCTAAACCGAGAATTTGCAAAGGAGAAATCTCTAATGGCAGTGAGACATTTGAAGAAATGCTCAACAACTTTAATTATCAGAAATGCAACTCAAGACAACTCTGAGATTCCATCTCAAACCTGACAGAATGGCTAAGATCAAAAACCCAGATGACAGCATATGCTGGCAAGGTGTGGAGAAAGGGGAACACTCCTCCATTGCTGGTGGGAGTGCAAACCTGCACAACCACTAAGTAAATCAGTGTGGCGATATCTTAGAAAACTTGGAATAGCCCTACCTCAAGACCCAGCCATACCACTTCTGGGTATCCACTCAAATTATTCATCACCAAAACACAAGGACATAGCCTCATCTATGTTCATAGCAGCCTATTTGTAATAGCTAGAATCTGGAAACAACCCAGATGTCCCTTAACTGAGAAATGGATTAAAAAAAAAAGTGTGGTACATTTACACAATGGAATACTACTCAGCTATCAGAAATAAGGAAATCATGCAATTTGCAGGCAAATGGATGGAACTAGAGAAGCTCATCCTGAGTGAGCTAACACAGAGTCAGAAAGACACACATGGCAACTACTCACTTTTAATTGGATTTTAGCTATAGAGTATAGGATAACTATTTCACAACCAACACACCCAAAAGATCAGGAACATAGGCTTTGTTACCTATTAATGGGACAAGTTTCTTGGGAATGCTACCATGTAGGCCCCCAGTGCAAGAGGAAGCTCTTAGCTCTCATTTTAAACTGAGAAGGGCTGATATGTAGGGACACTCCACATGGGAGTAATGGGATAGGTGGGAGAGGGAGGAGAGGATGGAAGGGTGGAACTGGGAGGGATGGAAAGAGGGTACTATGATGGAGATGTAACTTGAAGTAATAAATAAACATTTAAGAAAAGAGGATGAGAGGAAGATAGAAGATGACCTGAACTTGTCTTTTTATGAAGAATCTGTATCTCTGACAATGGCATCAATTAAGAGACAAGAGTTCCAGTGGTTAGTAGTCTCATAAGTGTCTCGCTTCTTCATACTGTGACAGTGGCAGTTAAATGCCAATATGACTTAAGCACAACTGCTTGACTAAGCTTACCATCTAGAGGGAGAAAACACATAAATGCCAACACAGAGTATAGGTAATGATTTTGGGAGAAACATTTTGTTTTGGAGTCTCAATTTTCCCAGTCAGTATTTAGGAGTTACTTCAGGCAAATGCATCGTCAGCTGGGAAAATAGAACATTAATGCACTAAAATTGTCATTGTAAGTGCACCAATGAACTAAATATAAAGAGGAAAATCATATACTTTCAGAAAAAACTGAGAGTATTTAATAATTTTGTGCATAGGTATGTCTTAAAAACAGACCCTTAAGCCAGAAAAGGAAATTTAGGTATATTTTATTTTAGTGGAGAAAAAGACATGGCCACCAAACCCAACACCCAAGTGAAAAGATAAAAACTGGGAAAACATAATTGTACAACATAAAATATAGCAAATGTTCAGAAAACTTCTAAAATTTGCAAACTTTGAGTTTAAATGTGACTGAACATGAAAATGTTTCACGTGTTGGAATATGCAAAAGAAATACAATGTCAGAAGTAGAATTATGCAAATTTTGAATTCAAGAAAATAAGAAACTTTCAAGATTTGCCCAACAATGTGAAATCTTTAAAGATCAGTATCATTTGGCACTGATGGGAGCTTAGAGAAATATTTACTTTCATTCAGTATTGGTAAGGTAATACATTTTTGGAGGAAAGGTTATTATAATATTTACAAAACTTGAAAATACATGTATATATATATATAGATATATATACACACACATGGCAGCACTATCTTCAGAAGAAAACACTTGAAATCACATAAGTACCCACCTGTATAGGATTTTTAAAATTATGTTTTCTTCATTCTATATGATCTTCTCAAGTTCTTAAAACAGATTTTTACATATTCATTTGGGGAAAATATTTTAATATATTATTGATTAAAAACAACCTGATGGCAATCATTATCACAATGGTTACTTAGTGTTATCTAAGTATATGTCATTTTTTGTATAAGCAAAGAATATTAAAACGGAAATTTTGTACTTGATATAAATGCTACCTTTAAGGTTAGAGATATTAGAGGCATGAGAATAGAAGACAAGATAAAATCCATCTATGATACTCCAATATCAAGTTTTGATGAAAATGCATAACTTAAAATTCAAATAGTTTAATATAGTACACATAATATGGGACTTGAGCCAATGTGCATCCAGAAAGATAGTGGAGCACACTATCCTTTTGTTTTTCTACAACACCACACAAAGCATGGTCTTTGAGCTAAAAACTAGCAAAAATATAGGAATAAAAGTTCTGTTAGTTAATGACTTCACAGATGCTTCCTATTGTAGGTTAATTCTACTTTAAAATTTTCCTCTTCAAAGTGCAAATGACTTATAAACCTATAAAAATCAATAACATTCATCAGTTGAAGAACATTAAGTTGTTTTCACTTCCAAACTTTATGAATAGAGCAACAATGAACATTTTTGAGCAAGTGCTTTGGAGTAGGATATTGAGTCCTTTAGGAATATGCCATGGACTAGAATTTCTACGTCACATGGTAGATCTATGTTTTATGTTTCTGAAAGTTCTCCACACTAATTTCCAAAGCTCTCCTCCATTATCAAAGAAACTTTTTTGCAGCAGCAGATAGAAACCATTTCAGAAATCCACAACTAGTCAAAATGCAGCAAACAAATGACCATGAGTTGGCCAACCACAATTTATACCAACAAATACATTTACAACATAACCCCTATACCTGTACCTAAATCTCAGGAAACATCATAGAAGGGGAGAGGGAAGATTTAAGACCCAGAGAAAGAGGACATCTGCTATACTATAGTTTTCATGTATGGTAGAGAAACTGTACCTATGACATTTAAAAAATATAGTTGCTGAACAAAACCAGCACAACCACACCAGTTGATATGCTAATGTGGGAGGAGGTAGTTGAGAGGAGAATGAGTCTTTTCCAGGGATGAGCTCCCTAACAGGTATCAAATGCCACATGGTCAACCCTAAACAAATAATACCTCAGAGAAACACTAAATGGACTCAGCAGGTCATATTGATAGATGCATATGTTCATACATACACATGGAACAATAATTAAAGGCCATGAATTTGAAAGGTAGAAAGAAGTTAGGGAAACAAGAAGGAGTTGGAGGGGTGAAACGAGGGGTGAAGATAATATAAATATAGTGCTCACATATTAAAAATTAGAGAAAAAATATCATATTCACCAAATAAGAAAAATTCAAATTAGAGTGACAACTCATATACACAATTTGCATGGTCATCAACTTCTGTTATCATAAAAATTCCTCATAATAAAACTATGGTTAAGTGACAGTGGGGAAATATTTGCATATCTCAGGGGGACATTTGGTGAAACCTGTGATGATTACAATTTGACCTTATATCCCACTTCCAGAAAAACATATGTAAAGATATTCACACAATTGCTCATGTTCATGTGCTCAAGAATATTCATGACATAACGCTTTACACTAGTAAAGAGCTGGATATGTCAATTAGTGGTAAGAAATAAGATATTGTACAAAAAAAGGTATATCGTCTGAAAATGAAGAATTGAAAATGTTTGTGCTTAAAAGATATTTTGTATTGGATATACTTCAAAAGGCATAATCTATTGCTTTATTGAAATATATAATATTAACATATATTAACCTATGCATACAAGTATATATACATATACACACATATACATAGCATTTACATATGTATATACTTAAATAGATTCACAGGCATTTATTTACTACATATAAAGACCATAGTAGCTTCTCATTACTTCAGAGGGGAAAAATAAAAACACTCCCACACATCCTGCTATTTTACAAGTATAAAGTTAAGCATTACTCAGTCACCCACTTTTAAGTAATTTCAGATGTAATACAACATGATGATAACATAATTTCTCCAAGACCTCTATCCCTTTAAAAGTCTGCACCTTCTGCTTTTCTGTTCTTTACCCATGAATCCTTTACTATGCCCACTTTTTTGAAAACTAGACTTAGGAAAGATTGTTTTATAATTCAACTCAAAAATGCTTATTCATTGTTAATCTCATAGTTATCATTTTATCTTCAGTTCATAATACTACTTATAACTGTCTGAAATTATATATTTGTTTCTTGGTTTCATTATCCTTTGGAATGTACATTATATGAGGGCAAGGGCAATGTATTTCCTGTTTTTCTCATAAGTGATAAGTATTAGTGTTCCTTATTGGTACTGAATAGATGAGTTAAATCAGACCACTTTAAAAAAATAAATATACAAAAGTCATTTGTGTTATGGAAAGAATAAGAATTGGGAAATGTAACCCAGAATGATTTTTTTAATGAGTTAGGTTGTGCCCATCCCAACTCCCTTTACCAAACCCATGAAGTTATAGCTCGGGAATAGTACATGTTGACTGATAACAGCTCACAATTTCTCACTTTCAGAGAGTAACCTTGACTATGTAAGACCCCTCTTACCAGAATGACTTGTCCAACCCTGGGGCAATTCACAATGGAAGCCAAACCAGCTTGTAGTTCAGGACAACTATGAAGTATGACTCCTGCCCTAGAGCTCAGAAAGAAATATGCTTAAAACTAGATTTCAAATGGCATATATGTTCTCAGCAACTCACTATCTTGTCATATACTGACCTACTTTTCTTCTCTTAAAAGTTCCTGGAGCCCTACTAATAAAGTTGTGGGACTCTCAGATACAGATAAAGGGTATCTGGGTAGGTAGGTGCACTTGGGAAAACTAAGAACTTAGTTTTCACCCAAACTTCTTGCCCTGGGTCAACATTCCGGGTAGAGGAGATTACTTCTCCCACCCACCCCTGCTTGAAGAACAGCCAATATCACAATGTGACAAGGTTATCTACAGACTAACTGTGCTGGACTTGCCACATCTTTTTTTTTTTTCCTGGTCATCAATAAGGAGGTTGTATCCTTTCATAGTCCAGCTTATAAAAGCTGGGCCTTCTAAGAAGGGGAAGGAATTGCATGTTGAAAGGTCTGCAGGGCATGACCAATAGCAAGAAGAAGAACCTAACATGCTAACCAAGAGTTGATCTTGAGAATCCTGGATCTACAATGAAGCTAGGGTCATTAAAATATTACAGTGGAAGGATCAGTTAAGCACAAAAGATATAGAGCTGAATATATTCTGTGGACATACCTAAAGGAAACATTCCATTTATCAAGGCAATAAGAAGTACATTAATGAAAAATAGAAGAGTGTTGATGAAGAACCTCATGTCAACTGTCCCCAGCAGACTGGAGGGATAGTAGAAACAAAACAGCAAACAGCAACTAGGACAATGGAATCTTAGGACAAAGGGATCAGATAGCCAAAATGGTCAAATGTAACATGAAATAGGGAAGAGTTTCGGAATTAAAAACAGAGAAGTCTGTCTGTCAGGAGGGTATGCAACTGTTTAATATAACTTGGAATTCCTGGAGAAAGGTAGATATTGAACCAATTAAAGTATTGTTTGACATAGTAGCCCATTGTGTAGAAAATATCTTAGTGCTTCTATTGCTATAATAAATCACATGACCAAACACAACTTAGGAAGGAAAAGGTTTTTCTCAACTTAACTTACAATTCTACGGGTACACTACATCACTGAGAGAAGCCAGGACAAAAACTCAAGGCAGGAATGTGGAGACAGGAACTGAGTCAAGATCATGGAGGAATGCTGGTTACTGGACCACTCTCCATTGCTTTCTCAATTGCTTCCTGAAAGCACTCAAGCCCACCATCCCAAAGGTGGTACCACACAGACTGAGTTTGGCTCTCCTACATCAATCAACAGCCAAGAAAATCCACCACAGGCTTTCCCAAAGACAAATGTGGTGGGGCATTTTCTTAATGAGTCCTCCTTCCAAAATGACTCTACCTTTGTCAAGCTGGCCTAATATCTAGCAGAGAGACCAAAAGGGAGTGAGGAGATTAAGACTAGATACCCAAGGGCAAGTAGTAATCCTAGCATATACTCCAATTTCCAGGTGGTTCTCATACCCTGAACCCATCACTTGTTGAAAGGTTGTGTTCTCAGGACAAAGTACCTGAAAGGAAACACATAGCACAGTATCTTCCAGCCCTTCCTCAAATGATGATTGGCTTTTTTTTTTTTCAAATTACCACATATTGAAACACTTAGAGAGCTGTACATATTTTATGCTGATAAAAACAAAATCTGATCTGATCTTGCCCAACATACAACTGTAGAACAAGTCAGGACATACCTGGCTTATCTTTTCTCCACTCTGTCAGCACCCACATGATGACTGTCTCATCAATTACATCTAACTACAAATTCTCTCTTCTGTCTATCTCCTCCTTACTCCCAATGTTATCAATTTCTTTATCATCTCTTACTTACATCTACTAAAATAACTTGTTATTGACAATGGCTTTGGTTGCTCCATTTCACTCTACTCACAATGCTATGATAGTTTTTCTTAAAACTAGAATTCTGCTATATCAATCTTCTTTAAACTGACTAATGTCTTCTGTTTCACCACCCATCAAAAACAAACCTTCTAATGCCATCAATTAAGGCCCATCATAGCCCAACCACATTTTCCCTGCCACACTCATCTCCATCAAGCAGCATCTTCAGCCATATAACCTTCCATCTATTCTGACCATGTGAGACATCAAGCAAAGTCATTAACAGATCTGTACTTCTGGCAATCCTCTTTTCCATCACCTTATAAGCCAATGTTCTACATGTCTCTTATTCTCCAGCCATGAAGAATTAATTATCCTTTCATGTGGGTTCTCACAGCATTTTATAATAATCTCCACTGTACCATATAAATCACATCATTGAAGTATATGTATATCATCTCCAAATCTCCAGCACCTAACTTAGTATTTGGCATATGAAGTATTCATATATATATATATATATATATATATATATATATATATATATATATATATCTTAAAAAATTGAGTTTATAGATGGGATTTTTGTAGCGTTTTTTTCTTACTGTGTGTTAACTTTATTTTTTACCCACAGGTCCTTTATTGACTTATAGGAGTTTTCAGTTTTGTAAGTCTATGATTTTGTAAGTGATAAAGTTTGACCAATTACTTTTTCTGCCTTTTTAGGTAGGAAGAAATATATTATTTTGCTTACTTCATTGTTGTGATTTTTTTGTATTTAATTTTCAAGGCCTCTCTCTTTTAAGAAGCCCATGGTTACACTCAGGCTTCTGTCCCTAAACATCTCTACTAATGGCATGCTTAAATCTATGACAAACCATCTTAATAAATTCCAACTGTATTTCATAAGAATATAATCATTAACAAAAGTAAAGAGTAAATTATGATGAAAGTCTTTTTTTTTTTTCAATAACTGCCAACTTATGGCCAAACTTGTTTCATGAATACATCCATTTACCTTCCATCTCATTATTTTGACTTGAATTCCAGATGTCATTCTCTATTCATAATTAGGATTCTGTATGTATGTATAAATGCTAACAGCTCTATTTTAAAATACAATCATGAAATCATTATGACATATACAAAAACCTTAGTAATTCTGCAATATTATCATTATCATGTCAGTGTTCTTTTTTCCCAAATTTCTTTTAAACTTTCAGCCACTTGTCTTAGAAAAGAAGGTAAAACAACTAATTTTTCACAACTAAATCCTTTTGTATTAGTGTCAAAGGTAGAACTCAATTGTCTCAAATAACTGTGCCAAGTAATTGTAACAATAATGATTTAGACCAATGATATCCATGTCCTTACTGCCAGATAAAGGGAATGACAGAGCAGACATCCCAGGACCTTCTCTCATCTGCACTTTTGAGGAGGTCCCAGAGAGACAGCATTCTAACTTCTCTGTTTTGAAATCACAATCAAGAACTGATTGCAATAGTGGGATAGAGTATCTCTACATATTTCTATGCTAAACACCCAGTTTCCCCTCTTTATTATGTAATTACTGATTGATTACTAGAAACTAAAGCTATTAAAGTGTTGAGAATATTTCCCCCATAGGAAGAGAGTAATGACATTGAATTATGCAATATTTTAGATAATGGATAAAATACCTTATTTGCAATTTAGATACTCTCTAGCCCTCCAGTTTGTATTTTGTGAAGTAATAACCACTTTTCCTGTGAACATACCACACAATAAGGACTTTGTACAAATACTAATGCTTCAAATGCTGCTTCATGCATTGACTGCATCGCCTATAACCAAAACAATACTTAAGAAAAATGAACCCCCTCAAAGAAGCACGATTAACTCTTGATCTCATTGTGAACTGCATGTTTGTGTTTCCATCTAAAATTCATATGCTCAAACACTAATGCATAAGTCATGCTATATAGAGAAGGCATTTCTGAGATAACCTAGCCATAAGGGCAAAACCTGGTGATGAAATTAGAAGAAGAGACACAAGATTGGATCCTCTCTCTACCCCAGTCTCTCCATCTCTGTGCTGTGAGAACACAGTGAGGGTCTCTCAACCAGAGGAACAGAAATCCTCCCCTGAACTGTCATTCCGTTCTTTGGCCTTCTGATCCATGGGAAAGTAAATGTTTTTCGACCATGCCACCCAATCTGCAGAAATATTTACAAGAGCCAGAATAAACATGACACAAGGCGTAACCTAAGCTGTCGTACTAATGAATGAAGTTATCTGCATGCCCTCCGCCCCAACGTTTTATCTTGGTGTCAAATAGACATAGATAGGAATAATGACGTTGGGTGTAAGAAATTAAAGTAATAGTGGACGTGCTTGAAAAAAAAATAACTGCAATTGGAGTTTGTTCCAATTGGTGCCATTCACTAGCCCTGGAACTCAGGCAAGCCCCTTCTTCAGATGTGATTTTTTTGTTTTTTATCCATGAAGCAGTTGTAGGCATGGAATTAAATAAATCTTTGTTTAAGGGTATTAGTTAAGGAGTCTTTTTCTACATGACAGCAAATATTTGAAGAAAAAAAGTGTGCTTGAAGGAAAAGTCCAGACAAAGGATGTTAAACACCCAAGAAAACACAGGGGATAAATAATACAGACCAAGAAATAAAAAAAGGGTAAACACACACATACATGTGCACACACACATACACCACAACTGCAAAATAACTGGAAACAAAAACGTTCCTCATTCATATCTCTCAACAACAACGGCATGAATTCCACAATAGAAAGACAGATTAAAAGAATGGATGGGAAAATTGGATCCATCTTTCTCCTGCATCCAACAAACACATCTTAACACTGAGAATAAACATTACCCCTAAGTAAAAGGATGGAAAAAATTTCAAATCAAATGGCCCAAAGATGCAACCTGGTGTAACCATTTTAATATCTGACAAAATAGACTTCAACAAAAACTAATCAGAAGAGATAGGAGAGGGAGGTCATTACATACCCTTAAAAGGAAAAATCTAACAAGAGGACATTGCAATTCTTAACAAAAATGTGTCAAATTCAAGGGCACTCAAGTTTGTAAAAGAAACACAACTATCGCTTAAATAATATATTGATTGTCATACACTGATAGTGGGAGACCTTTATACCATAATTCTCACTAATAGACAGGTCATTGAAACAAAAACTAAAGAGAGAAATTAAATTATAAACCATGTGGACATAACAAATACTCACAGAACATTTCAAATATTCAAGTCAAAAGAACATACATTTTTTTCTCAACATATCATGGAACTGTCTCCAAAACTGACATACTTGGACACAAAGAAAGTCTTAAGAGGTACAAGAAAATTAAAATAGCACACTGTGTCTGATATCACCGAAGGAATTAAAACTGGATATCAACAACAGAAACATACAAAATTCATGGAAACTGAAAAACTCACTAATAAATGAAAAATTGGTCAAGACAGAAATTTAGAAAGAAATTAGAGACTTTCTAGAAATGAATAAAAAACATATCCAAACTTATGGGACACAATGAAGGTGATTCTAACTGGCAAGAGAATAGCACTAAGTGCCTACTTTAAAAAAACTGGAGAGATCTCATACTAGTACCTCAACAACACACTTGAAAACTCTTGAACAGAAAGAATAAATCATATCTCAAAAGAGTTGACTGCAAGAAATAATCAAACTCAAGGCAAAAATAATAAAATAGTCACAAAATATACAAGGATTTGATTAAACAAAGAGTTGGTTCTTTAAGATGGACAAACCTTGAGCAAATAAATTAAAAGGCAAGAGAGAAGATCACACTAACAAATTTAGAGATGAAAGGGAGACATAAAAAAAAGGCACCTAGAAAATCCAGAGAATATAAGGACATGCTTTAAAAAACCTATACCCACCAAATTAAAAAAAATCTAAACTAAATGAGCAATTTTCTCAATAAATACCACTTACCAAAGTTAAATCATTATCAGATGAGCAATTTAAATAGACTTATTATTTAAAATCCTCTAGTGATAGCAGTAAGTAAAAATCTACCAATCCAATAAATCTCAGGGTAAGATGGTTTTAGAGCAGAATTCTGCCAGACTCAAAAAAAGATTTAATGTCAATATTCTTGAAGTTATGCCACAAAACAGAAACAGAAGGAGCATTCCCCAATTCATTTTGTAAGGTCACAGCTACCCTGATACACAAACCACATAAAGACCCAACAAAGAAAATTACAGGCCAATTTCCCTTATGAACATAGATGCAAAAACTCTCAAAAAAAATTACTTGCAAAGTAAACTTCATAAAGATCATCCACCTTGATCAAGTAGGCTTCATTCTAGATGTAGGGATCCTTCAACATATGTAAATTGATAATTGAAATCCACCATGTAAACAAGCTGAAAAACAAAAATTAGATTATCATCATATTAGATGCAGAATAGGCCAAAATCTAACAGCCCTTCATGATAAAAGTCCTGGAGAGATTAGAGATTCAAGCAACATTCCTCAACATAAAAAGGCAGTTTACAGCAAGCCCAAGACCAACAATAACTTAGAGAGAATCTCAACAATATTCTACTAAAATTAGAAAAAAGACAAGATTGACATTTTCTTCATACCTATTCAATATAATACCTGAGGTCTTAGCTAAAGCAATAAGAAAACAGAAAGAGATGAAAGGTATACAAATTGCAAAGAATGAAGTCAAAGACTTTATATTCAGCTGACATGATAATATACATAAGTGACCCTACAAATTCCACCAGGAAACTCTTGCATCTGATAAACATTCTCACCAAAGTAGCCAGAAACAAAATCAGCTCACAAAAATAGGTAGCCCTTATATACACAAATGACAAATGGACAAAGATAGAAATCAGAAAACAACATCTTTTACAATAGCCTCAAATAATTTAAAATATCTTAGGATAAATCCAAGTAAGCAAATGAAGGTTTGTATAATAAAAACATGGACACACTGAAGAAAGAAATTAGAGAAGATAATCAGAAGATGGAAATATCTCCCACACTCATGAATCAGTAGGATTAATATAGTAAAAATACCGTCCTACTAAAAACAAACTACAGATTCAAAGCCATGCCTACAAAATTTCAACACAATTCTTCACAGAGGCTGAAGAGACAATTTTCAACTTCATATTGACACACACACACACATGCACACACACACACACACACACACACACGAAACAGAATAGCTAAAACAATCCTCAATACTGAGGTATTATTATTCCCAATTTGAAGTTGTCCCTCACAGTTTTAGTAACAATAGCAGCATGGTATTGAGACAAAATGATCATGTCAATTAAAATGAAGACCCAGACACCTTTGAGCATATGATTTTTAATTTTTTAAAAAGGCATAAATACACATTGGAAAAAAATGACAGAAGTTTCAACTAATGGTGGTGCTCAAACTAGATGGGTATATGTAGAAGCTCTCAAATAGACCCATATTTATCATGCTGCACAAAACTCTACTCTAAGCTGAGTGGTGATGGTGTATGCCTTATCCCCAACATTTAAGCTACTGAAGCAGGTGGATCTCTGTGAACTTGAGACCAGTCTGGTTTAGAGAGTAAGTTCCAGGACAGTCAAAGCTATACAGAGAAACTCTGTCTGGAAAAGCTAAAAATAACAAAGACAGAAAGAAAGGAAGGGAGGAAAGGAGGGAGGGAGGGAAGAAGGGAGGGAGAGAGGAAAGGAAGGAAAGAAGGAAGGAAGGAAGATTGATCAAAGCCCCAAAAATATAACCACATACACTGAATCTGAACCTGATAAAAGAGGAAGTAGGAAATAGCCTTGAACTCATTGACACAGAAAAAAAAAATCTAATTAGAACACAACTAGCACAAGCATTAAGTTCAGTAATTGCTAAATGGGATCACATGAACCTGAGAAACTTCTACAAGGGAAAGGACAAAATCATTCAGACAAAGTGACAGCCTACAGAATAGGAAAAGATTTTTACAATTACACATTCAATAGAGGAGTAATATCTAAACTATATATTGGACTTAAAAAGCAAGATATCAAGGAAACAACACTATTAAAAATGGAATACAGAACTAAACAGAAAATTCTCAACAGAAGAAACTCAAATGACTGAGAAACATTTAGTTTCATCTTTGGCCATCAAAGAAAGAAAGAGATGCCAATAAAATTCCAAGAGGCTTACAGAACACCAAACAGATTAGATCATAAAAAAACTCACCACATAATAATTGAAACTCCAAATGTACAGAACAAAGAAAGAATATTAAAAGCCATAAGAGAAAAAGGTCAAGTAACATATAATGGCAGACCCATCAGAATTACACCTGACTTCTCCTCAGAAATTTTAAAAGCAAGAAGGCCCTGGACAGATGTCCTACAAGCCCTGAGAGAACATTGGTGCCCAGCCAGACTACTATACCAAGCAAAACTATCAACATAGATGGACAAAACAAGATATTTCATGACAAAATCAAATTTAAACAATATCTACCCACAAATCCAGCCTTACAGAAGATCCTAGAAGGAAAATTCCAGCCCAGAGAAGATAACTACACCCAAGAAAACAGAAGAAATAGAAAACTCCACAGCAACTAAACCAAAAGAAACATAGGACCACCACCTATACCAAAATAATGGGAAATAACAACCTCTGGTTAATAATATCCATAAACATCAATGGACTCAACTCCCCAATAAAAAGACACAGGCTTACAGATTGGATACGTAAACAAGACCCATCATTTGCTGCTTACAAGAAACACATCATACTAACAAAGATAAACACGATCTCAGACTAAAGGGTTGGGAAAGGTTTTCCAAGAAAATGGACCCAGGAAGCAAGCTGGAGTAGCCATCCTAATATCAAGCAAAATAGACTTCCAACTGAAGATAATAATAAAAAAAAAAAGACAGAGAAGGGCATTATATACTCATTAAAGGAAATATTCATCAAGAGGAGATCTCAATATTGAATATCTATGCCCCAATACAAAGGCACCTACATTTGTAAAAGAAGCTCTTCAAAACTTAAATCACAAATCGATCCTGACACATTAGTAGTGAGAGACTTCAACACCGCACTCACAACAATGGACAGATCATCAAGACAGAAACCAAAAAGAGAAATAATGAGTCTAACAGAGGTCATGAGCCAAAAGGACCTAACAGATATCTACAGAACGTTTCACCCAAACACAAAAGAATACACCTTCTTCTCAGCACTGCACAGAACCTTCTCCAAAAATCGACCATATAGTCAGACACAAAGATAGCCTCAACAGATACAAGAAAATTGAAATAACCTCTTGTTTCTTATCAGACCACCATGGAATAAATCTGGACTTAACAACAACAGAAACAACAGAAAGCCTACACACAAATGCAAATTGAATAACTCTTTACTGGGTGACTACTGGGTCAGGGGAGAAATAAAGAAAGAAATCAAAGACTTCTTAAAATCCAATGAAAATGAATGCACAACATACCCAAACCTATGGGACACAATGAAAGCTGTGCTACAAGGAAAGTTCATAGCACTAAATGCCTTCAAAAATAAAATTGTGACAGCTCATTTAACAAATTAACAGCTAAACTGGATGAACTAGGAAAAAAAAAAAGAAGCAAACACTCCCAAGAGGAGCAGAAGGTAGGAAATCATCAAACTTAGGGCTGATATCAACAACTTAGAAACAAAAAGAATGATACAAAGAATCAATGAAACCAAGAGTTGGTTCTTTGAGAAAATCAACAAAATAGACAAACCCTTAGGCAAATTAACTAAAAGGCAGAGGGAAGAACCCAAATCAAGAAAATCAGAACTGAAAAGTGAGAAATAACAACAGACATTGAGGAAATCCAGAGAGTATTTGGATCCTACTTTAAAAATATATACTCAACAAAATTTGAAAACTTAAATGAAATGGACAATTTTCTTGATAGATCCCACCTACTGAAGCTACATCAAGATCAGGTTAACAGATTAAACAGCCCTATAACCCCTAAGGAAATAGAAACAGTCATTAAAAATCTCTGAACCAAAAAAGCCCAGGGCCAGATGGTTTCAGCACAGAATTCTACCAGATCTTCAAAGAAGAGCTAGTACCAATACTCTTCAAACTCTTTCACAAAATAGAATCAGAAAGAACACACCAAACTCATTCTATGAGGCTACAGTCACCATGATTCCTAAACCACACAAAGACCCAACAAAGAAAGAGAACTACAGACCAATCTCCCTCATGAACATAGATGCAAAAATATTTAATAAAATACTAGCAAACCAAATCCAAGAGCACATCATATGTATCATACACCATGATCAAGTAGGCTTCATCCCAGGAATGCAGGGATGGTTCAACATATGAAAATCCATCAACAAAATTCACCATATAAACAAGATGAAAAAAAAAACACATGATAATTTCGCTAGATGCAGAAAAAGCATTTGACAAAATCCAACACCCCTTCATGCTAAAAGTTCTGGACAGAATGGGCATACAAGGACCATACCTAGAAATAGTAAAGGCAATATACAGAAAGCCAGTAGCCAACATCAAATTAAATGGAGAAAAACTTGAAGCATTTCCTCTAAACTCAGGGACAAGACAAGGTTGTCCACTTTCACCACATCTCTTCAATATACTATTTGAAGTTATTGCTAGAGCAATAAGACAACTAAAGGAGAACAAGGGGATACAAATTGGAAATGAAGAAGTCAAATTATCCCTATTTGCTGACGATGTGATAGTATACATAGGAGACCCCAAAAATTCCACCAGAGAACTCTTAAAGCTGATAAACACCTTCAGCAAGGTGGCTGGATACAAAATTAATTCAAAAATATCAGAAGCCCTTCTTTATAGAACAAGTAAATGAGCTGAGAAACAAATCAGGGAAACAACTCCCTTCACAATAGCCTCAAACAATATAAAATACCTGGGGGTAACACTAACCAAGCAAGTAAAGGACCTGTACAAGAACTTCAAGCCCTTGAAAAAAGAAATTGAAGAGGCCATAGAAGATGAAAGATCTCCCATGCTCATGGATGGGTAGGATCAACGTAATAAAAATGGCCATCCTACCAAAAGCAATATACAGATTCAATGCAATTCCTATCAAAATACCAACACAATTCTTTATAGACCTAGAAAAAACTATTCTCAATTTCATATGGAACATAAAAAAAAACCAGAATAGCTAAATCAACCCTGTACATTAACAAAACATCTGGAGGTATCACCATCCCAGATTTCAAACTGTACTACAGAGCCGTAGTAATAAAACCAGCATGGTACTGGTATAAAAACAGACCAGTGGATCAATGGAATCTAATTGAAGACACAGAAATGAAACCACACACCTATGGTCTCCTAATTTTTGACAAAAAGCCAAAACTGCACAATGGAAAAAGGACAGCATCTTCAATAAATGGTGCTGGTCTTACTGGATGTCCACATGTAAAAGAATGAAATTAGACCCATACTTATCACCTTGTACAAAACTTAAGTCCAAGTGGATCAAAGACCTTAACATAAGGCCAGTCACACTAAATCTACTAGAAGAGAAAGTGGGAAAAACCCTTGAAATCATTGGCACAGGTGACAACTTCCTGAACAGAACACCAGCAGCTCAGGACCTAAGACTAACAATCAATAAATGGAACCTCGTGAAACTGAAAAGCTTCTATAAGACAAAAGACACTGTCAAACCAAATGGCTGCCTACAGATTGGGAAAAAATCTTCACCAACCCTACATCTGACAGAGGGCTAATATCCAAAATTTACAAAGAACTCAGAAATGAAATGCCAAGAAACCAAATAATCCAATCAAAAGTGGGGAAAAGAGCTAAACAGAGAATTCACAAAGGAGGAATTCCTAAAGTCTGAGAGACACTTAAAAATGCTCAGCATCCTTAGCCAACAGAGAAATGCAACTCAAGACGACTCTAAGTTTCCATCTCACAGCTGTCAGAATAGCTAAGATCCAAAGCTCAAATGATAACACATGCTGGCGAGGGTGTGGAGAAAGGGGAACCCTCCTCCATTACTGGTGGAAGTGCAGGCTTATGAGGGCCAAGAGCCTTGTAGGCCTCCACTATGGAGGTCAGACTGGTGTTATCTTGGAAAACTTAGAATAGCTCTGCCTCGGGACCCAGCCATACCACTTCTGGGTATACACCCAAATGACTCCTCACCGAATCACAAAGAAGTTTCCTCATCTATGTTCATAGCAGCCTTATTTGTAATAGCTAGAAACTGGAAACAACCCAGATGTCCCTCAACCAAAGAATGGATTAAAAAACTGTGGCACATCTACACAATGGACTACTCAGCTATAAGAAACAATGAAATTATCCAATTTGCAGCCAAATGGATGGATGGAACTAGAGAAGCTCATCCTGAGTGAGCTAACCCAGACTCAGAAGGATGCACATGACATCTATTCACTTATAGTTGGATTTTAGCCATATAGTACAGAATATCTATACTACCACCAATGCACCAAAGGGAACATGGACATAGACTTTTTTTTTCTCCCAGTCAGTGAGACACTTTTTCCCAGTGATAATGCCTTGTAGGCCTCCAGTGTATGAAGAGGCTCTTGGCCCTCATATGGCTGCTGAACTGGGGTGGGTGACTGTTATGTAGGGACACTCCACTCCAGAGGAGTGGGATGGAAGGGTTGGGGGTATAGGGTGGGAGGGTGGGACTGGGAGGGGTGGAAAGAGGACACTATGATGGAGATGTAACCTAAAGCAATAAATAAATTAATTTTAAAAAAGAAATGCAAATCAAAGCTACTTTGAGATTTCATATTACATCCATCAGAATAGCTAAGGTAAATCAAACAATTACAACTCTGGTAGGATATGTAGTGAAGGGATCTTGCATCCTTCACTGCTGGTGGGAGTACAAACTTGCACAGGCACTGTGGAATCAGTGTGCAAGCTCCTTACGAAGATGCAAAGTATTCTACCTCAAGATTCTTCTATAACACCCTTAGACCTATACTGAAAAGACGCTTCCTACTACCATAGAGACACTAGCAAAACCATGTTCATTGGTGCTCTATTCATAATAGACATAAGCTATATGTTCCTCAACAGATGAACACAAAAAGAAAATGAATAAAGAAACATACAAAGTGGAATATTGCTAAGCCATTGAAAACATGAAATCATGAGATTCTTAGATAACTGGGGGAAACTAAAAATATCCTTAGTGAGGTAACCAAGACCCATAAAGACAAATATGCTATAGATTTGCTTATGTGGGTACAGCTGTGAAGTTAATGATATCCAGCCTAAAATCCATAGAACTACAGAGTTTAGGGATAGAGTACATGTCTGGGATGGGGATCAGATACATTTCCCAGGAAAGGAAAATAGAACAGATAGTTATGAAAGGATATGGCACGGGGGAGACTAAAATAACAGGATCAAGTCAAGAGAGGGACATAAGAAGCAGACAAGTGAGGGAATATGACAGAAAGGGCTAAATGTAAGATCCAAAGAGTAGTATGAGGACCAATTACAGTAGAAGCTTTATAAAATATATGATTATATGAAGTGGATCTAAATGAAATAGCCAAATACCAGGGGAGGTGAAGCTCTAACTGGACATCTGTTGTCATTAAATGAAGTTTCCAGTACAAAGATTAGATTACTTCTAATTGAGTAGTTGCCAAAGGGGTACCACAGGAAAATCCCAAAAACCCAGGTTATTTCCAATAATATGGGTTGCTCTCCACAAACTGATGGCAAGCTCAGTTGCTGCAGAAAATACCTAAACAACTCATGGAACATAGAGAAGTCTAGGCGGTGACTACAAAAATCCTTTACCACTAAGTGCTACAGGATGGACGGTACTCTACATATGACCAACAGAGAAAGTAAACACCAACCTACCTATAAACCCTTTCATCTACACTTGTCTCCTACATGCAAGACATGCTAGTACATAGCACATAACTTGTAGGAGTTATCAATATCTGGTTTGACCTAAGGCCCACTCCACGAGATGGCACCCATATGTGATACTACTTGAATGACCAAGTACCTGAGACTAGATAGACCATGGACCTAGGGTAAAACTAAATACTACCGTTTTTAATAAAATAAACAAACAAACAAAATGATAGCAATAAAATGACTCCAAATGAAATCTTACATACCAGTCCATTGTTCGACCATCATAACAAAAGCCTCCTCCTGTAGCAGATGAGAAAAATACAGAAACCCAAAGCCAGATATTATGCAGAGAAAGAGAGACCTTGGACTACTCAGTTCTCAGTGGGATATCTCAATCAAAACCCTCTCTTCATGCTAAGGGAACTCTGTGGAAAAGAAGGCAGAAAAGGTGTATAGCAGTTATATTTGTAATAGCTAAAACCTGGAAACAACCTAAATGTCCTTCAACTGAAGGATGGATGGAAAAAAGCAATGGTACATTTACAAAATGGAATACTACTCAACCATCAGAAACAAGAAAATCATGCAATTTGCAGCCAAATGGATCAAACTAGAAAAGCTCATCCTGAGTGAGCTAATCCAGACTCAGAAGGATGCACATGGCATCTATTCACTTATAATCAGATTTTAACCATTATAGTACAGGATAACTATACTATAACCAATGCACCAAAAGGAACAGGATCATAGACTTTGTTACCTGTAAATGAGACACTTTTCCCTAGTGGTGCTGCCTTGTAGGCTCCCAGTGTATGAGGAGGCTCTTGACCCTCATATGACTGCTGAGCTGGGGCAGGTGGCTGATATGTAGGGACACTCCACTCTGTTGGAGTGGGATGGATGGGATAGGGGATAGAGGGTGGGAGGGCAGACTGGGAGGGGAGGGGTGGAAATAGGGCACTGTAATGGAGATGTAACTTGAAGTAATAAATAAACGTAATAAAAAAAGTGTAAGAACCAGAGGGGATCGAGGACACCAAGAAAACATGACCCTCTAAATCAACAACATTGATAATTATGAACTATCAGAAACAGAAGCAGCATGCAGAGCCTGCAGGAGTTTGCAACACATGGGCCCAAGAGCTGAAAGGAGAAGTGAACACATGCCTCCATCCCCAGTAAAGAGGTTATCTCTAATTGATAACCACATGCAAATGAGAAATTAGTTTCATCCATGGGAGTCTCATGGGGAAACAAACTATTCTTAAGGGTAGGTGCATGCCCAGCAGTAGATGACCTGCAGAAAATGAACTCAGTTACGTTACCAGAGGTTCCTTGTCTCATAAGGTCATGTCAGAATTTTTTTTAATCTTAATTTTTTATTCTAGTTTTATTTTATTTACTTTTTTTCTCTGTTTTACCACATAGGTCCTTTGCATACATGTTATGGTTTCTGATTTAGTGTTTCTATTATCCTCTAGAAAGGTGTTTGTTTTCTTTTTATGTTTTGTTTTGTTTTGATTTGTTTATTTATTGCTTCAAGTTACATCTCTGTCACAGTGCACTCATTCCACACCTTCTGGTTCTACCCTCCCACTCTCTCCTCCCTCTCCCACCCATCCCACTCCTCCAATGTGGAGTGTCCCAACATATCAGTCCCTCTCACCTCAACAGTCATATGTGGGCTAAGAGCTTCCTCTTGCACTGTGGGCATACATGGTGGCACTCCTAGGACAAATTGTCCCCTTAATAGGTAACAAAGTTTATGTTCCTGATCCTTTTTGTGTGTGCTGGTTGTAGGATAGTTATCCTGTACTATATGACTAAAATCCAATTATAAGTGAGTTGATGCCATGTGTATCTTTCTGAGTCTAGGTTAGCTCACTCAGGATGAGCTTCTCTAGTTCAATCCATTTGGCTGCAAATTGCATGATTTTGTTGTTTCTGATAGCTGAGTAGTCATTTGAGTTTTTGATCTTAGCCATTCTGTAAGGTGTGAGATGGAATCTCAGAGTTGTCTTGAGTTGCATTTCTGTGATGATTAAGGATGTTGAACATTTCTTCAAATGTCTCACTGCCATTAGAGATTCCTCCTTTGTGAATTCTCAGTTTAGTTCTATTTCACATTTACACAATAGAATACTACTCAGCTATCAGAAACAAGGAAATTATGTATTTCGCAGCCAAATGGATTGAACTAGAGAAGCTCATCCTGAGTGAGCTAACCCAGACTCAGAAGGATGCACATGGCATCTATTCACTTATAGTCGGATTTTAGCCATATAGTGCAGGATAACTATACTACAATGAATGTACCAAAGGGAACATGAACATAGACTTTTTTTTCCTGTCAATGACACACTTTGCCCAACTGGTGCTGCCTTATATGTCCCCATTGTATGAGGAGGCTTTTGGCCCTCATATGACTGCTGAACTGGGGTGGGGACTGTTATGTAGTGACACTCCACTCCAGAGGAGTGGGATGGAAGGGATAGGGGGTAGAGGGTGGGAGGGTGGGAAGGCAGCACTGGGAGGAGTGGAAAGAGGATACTATGATGGTGATGTAACCTGAAGTAATAAAAACAGAGAGAGAGAAAAAAAAACTCAAATGACAGCACATGCCGGTGAGGTTGTGAAGAAAGAGGAACGCCTCTCCATAGCTGGTGGGAGTGTAAACTTGTACAACCACTATGGAAATCAGTCTGGCAATATCTTAGAAAACTATGAATAGCCCTATCTCAAGACCCAGCCATACCACTTCTGGGTATCCACCCAAATGATTCATCACCAAACCACAAGGACATAGCCTCATCTATTTTCATAGCAGCCTTATTTATAATAGCTAGAAGTGGAAACAACCCAGATGTCCCTCAACTGACAAATGGATAAAAAAAAATGCGGTACATTTATACAATGGGTGTTTGTTTTCTTATGAGAGCCAGAAAGGGGTTTGACATGGATGGGAGTGTGGTGGAGAAGAACAGGGAGGAGTAGAAGGAGCGAAAACCGTAATGAAACTATACTGTATGAGAAAAACAGCTATTTTTAATGAAAGGGGAAAAAAGATTCTAGCTTTTTTCTAGTTGACCTACTTACATAGCCAGCACACAGACCAAAATGAATAAAGAGACTGAGATCAGATACTCAGTGGAAAGTAATAATGCTGGCATATATTCCATTTTCCAGGTGGTTCTTATATCGAGAACATATCATTTGTTGAAATATTTAGTTCCCAGGGAAAAGAACCAGAATGCAAGACCAAGTGATATAGCATCTTCCAGTCCTCCCTCAGATGATCTATGGTTTGTTATTCAGATAACTACATAGTTCACACTGAGGGAAACCAAAAATGAATCTGATGTTGCCCAATATACAATGGAAGAACAGGCCAGGACATATCTGACTGTTTAGATTTGTCTTTTCTCCATTTGCTAGTGTCCATATGATGATTGTCTTACCAGTTACATATAACTACAAATGCTCTCTTCAGTCTGCTTCCTCCTAACTCTCAGTGATGTCTAGTTCATCATCATCTCTAATCTCTAATTTATGGCTACTAAAATAACTTGTTTTGACAATGTTTTATTTACTTCATTCCATTCTACTTAGAATTCTAAGATAGTTCTTTTAACAAAACTGAAATGCTACTATACTGATGTTCCCCTTAAAAATGATCAGAGGTTACCATTTTGCCACATATCAAAACTAAAGCTTGTATTATTATAATTTAAGGTCTAAAATAGCCTAGCCACAGTTTATTTGCAAGATATTTTTCCTCACAAGTTATTTCATATGCAAAAAATACTTAAATAGAAATTTGACCCAGAACAATAAAATGAATGAAGGTCTGTTGACCTGGTGAGCTGGTTCAACTGATCACTTGAAAAATCAAGGCTGAAAATCCACGTTCGATCCCCAGAGACCACATAAAAGTGGAAAGAGCAATATGACTCCACAAAAATGTCCTCTGACCTCCACAGCTGTGTCTGGCAAGTGTGTGTGTGTGTGTGTGTGTGTGTGTGAATGTACAATTACTATTATTATTAACTAATAATAATATTAAATAACGGTTAAGTAATAATAATAAAATTTTAAGAAAATTCTGGCATGTGGACTTTGATTAATATTTATGATAAGACAGCCCTTGAGTTAAAAGAAATAGCCAATTAAAAAAGGAGAGAAGAAAAGAAGGAGAGGAAAAAAATCTTTATAGATAAATATGTATTTGAAATCAGGCTTGGAAAATGAATAAGAAAACAAAAATCATAGGAAGGTGTATTCCTATAAAAGAGTCCAGTACAGGAAAGATAAGATGGAAGAAAGGGAATGCTCAGACATCACGTGACATATTTAGTGCTGCCATAGTTTACAGATGTGGAAACTAAGGTTTAAGTAGGTTAATTATGACTTTGTCCAATGTTAAATAGCTAACAGATTAAGCTTTTAAGCTTTAGCCCAAATGCCTTCAGATCTGTATTATACTGAAACATAAATTCATGCATAAATTTTTATTGAGCACTCATTGAGTGTCAAAGACTGCAACTGAACACAGGAACACATCACTACTCTCTGTAAATAACCTGTTGGGCTTTGAGGGTGAGTTAGGAAACAGTGAGCTTCTAGCCAATAATCTTGCTGCCCCTTAGTACATTATTTCCATTCTTCAGTATTCCCTAGAGTATATGTGTGCATTGTAAAAAGTGAAACTTTTATGAGTTCATATAGATTACTTTAAATTGTGTTCCCTGTTCCCTGGTGATTAAACTTTGACGTAAGGATCACCCTGTTTCAGATAAGAACTAGACCATGATTGCTTAGGAACATATCTAAGGAAGTGCCTACCTGGAAGGAACTGCTAAAGCGAGTCCTTGAAAGCAAGAACTTAGTAAAATGCTCCACTGTAAAATTTAGAAATACATTCTCTGCATTCCTAAAAATGCACTCACTTCTAGCCTTTATTTCCACTTTTCTTGTTGTGTTACCATGTGAAGTAAACTGACCTCATTGTCAGGAATTCAAAAGTAGAAATGCCATTCTGTCTTCTACAACCACACTTACTGTCTACCCTACTGTGAGAACTTAATGCACATGGAAATTTGTGGATAATCAGGCCACCCATATCTTAAGTGCCTTCCCTAGCTCTCAAATAAAACCTGTCAATCAACTTTGGGCTCTGTGGGGAGGGCATCCGCAGGACCCAGGATGGACTGATAAATATGGATATGCTTCTGGTTTTAGAGGAGCAGTAGCAGAATACATTTCTGCAAAACTTTTCCCTGCAGTATAATCATCAACTAGACAGAAAATCTTAAGTATCCTATATTATCCTAAGTGAAGAAATTCCTTATCTGGGGACTTTAAGAAAAAATGCCAAAAACTGGACCTTTTATTGGTTGACTGATGGGTGAAGTGTGTGTGTGTGTGTGTGTGTGTGTGTGTGTGTGTGTGTGTGTGTG
>CAJQZJ010000222.1:2024230-2062909 GCA_907164525.1 Lophiomys imhausi
TGCCACACAAAATCTTAATTTGATAACTGGAATAAGGCACTATTATACTGGCAGGAGCAACTCCAAAAGACTGCAAGCATTGTTGGATACCATTCAAGGCTAAAGCAGCAAGTGCAGTGGGATAATGTTCTATTCTGTTCTTACTTGTGTCCACATTCCCGGGCAGAAAGATCTCCCTACTTTCAGGGACTGAACTGGCTGCTCTGTCTGAGTGGCTTCTGGATATGGAGGAGGAGTCGAAGGCGCCATGGCAACGGCTTTGTTTACACCAGCTGCCGCCAGCGTGGCTGAACGCGCTGTAGCAACGACTCCACCCACTCCGACTGCCGCTGACGTGTCAGGCGCCATGGCAACAGCTCCACCCATACCGACTGCAGCAGCGGCTCCTCCCACACCGACTGCCGCCTGCGTGTCCTTCTCTTTTACTTTTTTCTTTTCCTTTTTTCTAATAACAGTCCTCTCCAACTGTTCTATTAGAGCGTGTAGCTCTCCTTCAGAATCCGTGCTCTCTGAGTCCTCAAAATCTCTAAAATCTCTAAAATCTGTAAGATCGGGATAGAGAGGAACTTTCTTTTTGCCTCCCTTTTCACTGTCTGCCTGCTCAAATCTTTCGCCTTTGTTACTTTCCTTTTCACTGTCTACCTGCTCAGATCTCTCCCCTCCATCCTGAAAGACAGGATAGTACAGCTCATGTCTCACTTCCCTCCAGACATTTGGACAGAATGACCGCCCACTAGGATCACTCAGAGGGGAAGTCTCATTATATGAAGGCGGGGCCAGCACAGGCGGCCCCGGACCTGAGGGCTCTATCCGGGTGCAGTCAGAACTCTTCCTCAAAGATGACTTCTCCATTTTCTTTGTTAACCTTTTAAGTTCCTCCTTAGTCTCTGAGCTATCCTCTTCCAAAGTATCTTTCCCAGATTTGACCAAGCGCTCCATTTCTGTGAGGCACTCTCTGCTTTCCTCACCTTGCTCTGCCAGTTGTGTCTTCTACTCGTCCAAATCACAGAACTTTATTGCTCCCTCCCGGAGACCTTATTGCCTCTTTACCGAGGTCCTTATTGCTCCCTCCGGAGACCTTATTGCCTCTTTACCGAGGTCCTTATTGCTCCCTCCCGGAGACCTTATAGTTCGCAACTTCCCGCGAAACTTTACCTTTTGTTCGCAATCTCCGCGAAACTTTACCTTTTGTTCGCTATCTCCGCGAAACTTTACCTTTTGTTCGCTATCTCCGTGAAACTGTACTTTTTGTTCGCTATCATCTGCGAATCTTTACTTTGTGTTCACTATCTCCGTGAAACTTTATTGTCCTGATTTATCCCAGGAACTTACCAACACGTTGCCCCTGACTGCAGGAGTTCTGAGTCTTTTCTGGGTCCCCGTACGGGCCACCACTTTGTCGCGTCCCCCCTTGTCCAGCAAGGAATGACGCAACTCACAAAAGCTCTTCTCCAGCAGTTTATTCAGGTCCCTTGAAAACAGTCTTCCGAATAATGGGGCAGACCCAACCCACAGGCTAAATACTAAATGAACAGCCAGTCAAGTAAAGCCAAGTGGTGCTATCTTAGAGGCCTACGTATGTGGAAGCAAGCCAGATCAGCGGTCTATGCCAAATATGAACTTATTATCATAGAGAGCGCTCACCGTCGGGCTGGTGGAAGGCGGAGACCAGTGCCATCTTTAGGGCGCGGCACTTCGCAGCTCTCTACAATAGAATATTTTTAAAACCCTAAAAAAAATCTGTAGAGAAAAAGAAACTAAGTTGAATGAATAGGAAAATCACAAAAGTAGGAGAGAATCTTTGTTATCTATACATCTCTAGAGAAGATATATCCAGAAAATATAAAGAAATAAATAAAGAGTAAAAAAAAAACAGTAATCCAAAAAAATTTTAAAAGGGCCATAAATTTGAAGAGAATTTTCCATAGAAGAAAAAGAAATGGCTAATAAATCTTTTTAAGTGTTAAATATTCTTATCAATCAATGAAAATGTGAATTAAAGCATCTTTAACATTTCATCACACCCTAATCAGAATGACTAAGATCAAAAAATAACTTCTGGTAAGGATGTGGGAAAAGGTGAACCCTCATTGACTCTTAGTAGGATTGCACAGTAGTGTGCCTCTTATGGAAATCAAAAAACTTAAAGTACATCTATAATATGATACAGGTATACTGTTCCTTGGCATATACTATATTATACTACAGACAAACTTGCTCAGCCATGTTCCTGGCTACTCCTATTCACAGTAGCTAGGAAATGGAAATAACCTAAAACTCCTTCAGTTGGTGAAATGATAACGAAAATGTGGTATATATACACAATGGAATTGATCTCATTTGTGAAGCAAAATCATGAAATTTGCAGGTAAATAAATGGAACTAGAAAACACTATACTGAGTGAGGTAGTGCAGACCCAGAGGGGAAAAAAAAACTACATTTTCTCTCTCATTTGTGGTTACTAGTTCCAGATCCTTATTTCTGACTCTATAACATGAATTAGCTACAAAAACCATAAAAGTAGAAAGGGATCATGGAAAGAAGAAGGCAGAAAGCATACTAGAGAAGGGGATAGTAGGATACAGATGCTATTCAAGGGTAAAGGGGGACTTTTAATTGGGAAATAAGAAGGATAATAGATAAGAAGATGGAGGAATTTGAGACAAAAAACATTGATTATTGACGGGGTGATGTTATACATTCTAAATGTTAATTAACCTGCTACCAGAGGCCTACTTGCTGTACATCAAGTAATGCTGTGTTAACTTGCTTTCTAATCATTGTCTCTGATTGGCTTTAATAAAATGCCAAGGCCTGTGACTGAGCAGAAATGTAGGCAGGGCAAAGTTCACGGGCTTCTGGTACAGACAGAGAGAATTTTGGGTAGAAGAAAAGAAGCCAAGGGAGGAAGAAGGAGACACATGATAGGGTAAATGGAAGAAGATCACTCCATGTGGCCTGGAACATGGGCATAGTGTGGAGAATAATCAGCCCAAGGAGATGTGTGTATATATTAGGGTTTTATTTAAGAAATAGAATAAGCTATCTTAGATGGGCTAAAATCACACAATCCAGGCTAAGGCTTGCTAAAATCCATCAGGTGTCTGTGTGTGTTCATTTATATTGGCAGGTTAGGGATTAACACCAATGACCAATTAACCATAATATAAATATATAAATACTGGTAAATAATTTAATTAGCCATTTTCTGCAGATTATTGAAAACACATAGGGAAATACATAATTTTATAAATGTGTGTGTGCACGCTGTTTGTTATGACACTTGGAATGCTAATGCTCCCCCAAGATTTACATATTAACAAAAACACCTAGTGCCATGCAGAAAACTCTATTCAAGTTGTTGATCCAAGAGACTCCCAAAATTATATGGAATATTCCCATTATTCTTGGTTGTCTTTTACACATTAAAGGTAAGACCCTATTCTGTAGAGATCACATATATTAAAATTGATCTGGAACAGACTTGGAAGCCTCCTCTATAAGAATTAGCTCTTTTAGTAACTTTGAAGTCTTATAATGTATAACATATCTCCTAAATAAAGCTAATAAGTACATCTTTATCTTGGAAAGAAACTAGAGCAAATTAATCTAATTATATCTTGAAGCAACAATATAATCACATGCAAGCGTGTGTGTGTGTGTGTGTGTGTGTGTGTGTGTGTGTGTGTGTGTGTGTTTTGAGGTGTTTTCAAAACAAATTCCTGTGAGATATGTCTTAAGGAAAAAAATGAACCAAAAACTAAACAAAGCTAGGGTTTTTTTATGTTATTATTTTCAATGGTATTACCAGTAGTAGAAATATAGGCATTAATCTTTAGAGGCCATTATGAATATATGTAAGACAAAACAACTGAGTAGTGTGCTAATGATATTAGGAAGTAAATATCTCAAAATAGGGAAAAGAAATCTCAACACAACAATCAGATAATTTTTGTGGGCATGGTAGCATGGCACACACCTATAGTCTTACCACTTGGAAGACAGAGACAAGAGCATCAAGAATTTAACATCACCATTAGTGACAAAAAGAGGGCCAGGATAGTCTAAGCTAATAAAATCCTGACACAACAGGTTATAAAAATAAATCAATAAATACTTTTCTTTAAAGAAGAAAACACAAAGTAAGGAAGAAGATATGGAGGAAAGTTAGAGGAGTTGGAGGGACTGGAAAATGGTGACTGGATACTGTCAAAATATATCATATATATGTATTAAATTACAAAATATTTTTTAAATCCTTGCAAATTAAAAACCAGAGAATGTAAGTACATATTACATAATCTGAAATTTAAGTTGCCAATATCATTATCAAATCCTGAAACATTTTCTCACCATAAGGAAGTATGTACTTTCAAGTTCTGTTTCCTAAAGATCGCCAAAAGATATAGATATGATGATTCAGTGATAATGGGCAACCTTAGCACCTCGTTAATACTAAAAACAAAAGAGCTTTAAAGAAAACAGGCTTCTAGGTCCTGGAACATTCCAAATGTGACTCACATATTATTTGTATCAAAACCAGAAACAACAACAAAAGATAATAAATAATAAATGCTGAAAATACTATGGAGTCACAGGGAAAAGACAAGGGAGCTAACCAGCGCTAGCAGTAGCAGGCAGGTTTACAAATCAGAAAGGATTTCATATGTAACTAATTAAAATATAACAAATATTTCTTTCCAAATCGCTGATGAAATTTGAAATCATATCAATAACAATTCCTCATTGTGAAAATTCATAGATAAAGGCAGGTTATAAAAACTCAATTATACTCTTTTTATGCCACTGCCCTTGGCAATAGCCATATTACCTGAATGAGTTATACTTTATGGAACAAATTTAACAAAAAATCATTTAAAAACTAAAAATCATGGTAGTGTAACTTCAAAGGAAAGAAAAGGTCTTGGCAATGATCACTAGGAAATCACTAGATAAAAGGCTGATGAGGAACCGATGGTGTGTGACCCCACAACCATCCAGAAGAAAGTGGACCATCCTCTTATCATGGTGCTCTAGAAAGTTCATGGAACCTCTTCAATTATCATCTGAAGAGTTTGATTCAGAAGTAAGACTGAATCAATTAAGACCTCAGGTTTATAATTTTGGTAGATGACTCAATGCCAGCATATGAAAGGCAGCCAAATTCAAAGTCTAAAATATCACCTGAAATCCTAGTCTATCTTCAACAAATAAATGACAACTACTAGAGTGGAAAATAAATTTACAAGTACTTACCAATTTCCCTGTATTGTTCATGTTTGTGATTTTATTTGGACAAATTTTAAAGGCAGAATTTTATTTGGGTAAATAAGAAAAATTGGAGTGTACTATTTTTCAGATATTTTTAATACTAGTAGGTTATGATTAACAACAAGGTACATATTAACGAAGTCAATAATTATTAGAAGTAAATTCCTTAGAAATCAGGATACTCAAGATTTATTTATAAAATAACTATCAAACAAATGAATGAGAGATGAAACAAAACTTTAAAATTTTGGTTACTAAAAGTCATCTGATGAATAGATGGTGGCTTATTGTATTATTTATTTTCTTATTTTTTTCCATTTTCCATGATAGTTTTTTATATCAAGTGATTCCAAACCTATCTGCCACGTGTAACTACTGGACAATGCATGCTTGCTCAAGTGCTACAAAACTGCAAGAATCAGGTGAGTCAGCCTACATAAATATCACTGTGTTCATTTCTTAAGTGGCGCCATTCTTAGCGAGACATGGTGCATTTCTAGGCAGAGTTCTGGTGTGTTCTGCTGCACACACTTTCTTAATCTACTAAGTAACACTATAGGATTTGCTGTATTTTCTTTGCAATGAAGGCAAACGAAACACAATTCTGACTGTGAAGAGTCTTCTGTATTCACTTGTTATTTTTTTATCTCAGTAGTTTCTACTCTGTGAATCCTGGACTTCTGGTAAATCACAGAGAAAATTACAAAGGAATAAATGAATTGTGTTTCTGGCCTAAACAATGCATTGCACATGGAAGTAAGACTTTTGTATTTTAGTTAGTTTGAAATAACAAATTATTGTGTTTATTATATGCAACCACATGCTTTGAAGTATTTATGCATTGTAAAATGAGTAAACCTAGTAGATAACACTTAAATTACTATATAATCATCATTTTTGGTAAAATTCCTTTATGTCCTCACTTTTAGTATTTGTCATAATATAACTATAGTTGTATTATATTAAGATTTAACTGAGATGTCTTTAGGATAGGTACAGTAAAATCTTAATAAGTATTTAAATTATAATGACTCCTGTTATAGAGTCACAAATTTTTCACATTAACTACATCTTAACCTCACTAAGAACCTCTGAATATTGGTTGTGTCACTATTTAATGTTTAATTTCCTAGCATTTTTATGAACAACAATAATTGTGTTGTTGGGAAGAATGAACTTTTAATGCTCCTGTGAAAAAAAGTTCTAATAGGATCATGAATGGTCTTTCATCAATCCCTGGGAAATGAATCCTCCAAGCAAAATGTCAAAAGGTGGAAAAACTCCATTCCAATCTAGAGAAGTCAAAATTCATACAAAGAGAGAAGCTTTGGCTTGCATAACACAGAGTCCTGGTAACTGATAATATTTTCTCCCTAAGGCCACAAATGCACAAAACTGTACACTGGTTATGGCACTATTACAAGTTTTAGAATAACCAGAACTGTGCAAAACTACAAAGCCATAGCACTGCCAATATCAAGAGCCCAGACAGGATGTAATTGTGCCCTTCATACCACAAAATAAGTCCCTGCTTACCTAAGTCTGGCCTTGAGGGTGGCCATCCAACATTGAAGAAACAAAACTGGGTAGAGAAAATACACTGGCCAACATATTCAACATGTCGTCAGTTATTATTGAGAGCAGATGAAATTTTGATTACTTCTTTTAAATGCTTAACTATTTTGTCTACAGTGTCCTTAAAGTCAAGGTACTTGTCAAATCATTATTTTTCACTCTGATGTTCCCTGCAAATGTTTCATTTTGTAAGATGAAGATTGTCAGGGGTAATTACATGTCTAAGGTACAAGTGTTTATTCAAACAAAGAACTCCCTGTATGTAAACTAGTGGGTCTCTGCATCTTTATCTTTTCCTTGTGCTATCTTTGACTATGTCCCTTCAATATGTGTGTTTGTCCTATTTTGATTTGTCTTTGGTTCATCTTATTTTATTATTATCCCTTGGAAGCCCGTTTATTTTCTAATGAGAGTCTAGAAGGGGGTGGATCCACATGGAAGGGAGATGGGGAGAAACAGGTAGGAATAGAGAGAGAGGAAATTATAATCAAAATATATTATGTGGGAAAAAAGTCTACTTTAAACAGCAGAAAACAATGTTGGAACAGTAAAAGACCCTTCCTAATGGTTTCCCTTTCTTCTGTTATGCTTGCTTCTATGATCTCTACAGAGCTCTATTTGTGCTTCTCTCTGAAATATTAAAGGTCAAAAAAGTCATTACTGTAAAAAGTTTCTATATATAAATATGCTTAGATCACCTCTCAAGATCCTATAGCCCAACATTAAATTTGACTATAGCCTGAGGAATGTTTAATATTTAATATTTATAGCTAAATTTATTTGAAACTGGAGGTAGAAAAGAATCTTACAGAGAAAGAGCTGTTCATGAACTGAACACCAAATCTTACAGCTGTATTACACTGGGCAGGCCTCTGGGTCACTTTTATAGATCTGATAACTATAAATTCAGAGATAAAGGGAATAGCTTGATAAAAGAATAACATGAACCCAATATTAAAATGATGACCTAAGAGAGCAGTTAAATTAGATGAGTTCTTTCTAGCAGTTACTGGTAGTACTTTAAAGAACAACTTGACAAACATGGGACAATATAAGCCAGGCAGCACTGACTGAGAGAGGTGACGATGAGGATAGGGTTTATTACAGCTTTGTTTTCTCTCTGCTCACACTCCTTTGTGTCATAACTGACTTACACAATAAACCGGCTTCCACAGAAGTTCACTTTGGTTTTGTTGCCCATTTATAGGGGAACAAATGAAAAGAAAGCTCTCCCATACTGTACTAGATTTTGGCATTCTATTTTTCTGAAAACTAAAACTGTGTCCATGACAGAAGCCTAAAACTAGTAACAAGAGGAAATTAAATCTAAGAAATGCAAACATAGAGAAAATGTTAAATTTGTCACTGGATCATTGGCATTTAACAATCTCACCTCAATAGTTTGTGGTGATTTGAATAGGAATAGTCCCCATAGACTCATGTATTTGAATGCTTGGCCCATAAGGAGTGGCCCTATTAGGAGTTGTGTCCTTGTTTGAGTAGGTGTGGCTTTGTTGGAGAAAGTGTGTCACTGTGGAGTAGGCTTTGAGGTTTCAGAAGCTTACACCTGGCCAATGTGTCTCAGCTTCCTTCTGCTGCCTGCGGCTCAAGATGCAGAACTCTCAGCTCCTTCTCCAGCACCATGTCTGCCTGTAGGCTGCCATGCTTCCTGCCATGAGAATAGCATACTAAACCTCTGAAATTTATGCCAGCCCGAATTAAATGCTTTCTTTTATAAGAGTTGCCGTGGTCATGGTGTCTCTTCACAAGAATAGAAACCCTAACCAAGACATGTCTCTTTTTCTTATACTTAATGAATAAAGTACTCCTTTTATTTTATTGAGTAAAATATAGACCAAATGGCTTGATCCAGAATAACTACTAGTTATGTACGTAGAGATGCATAAGTTGAAATGCTAAAACTCCATTCACACCAGTTACTATGTGCCCAGGTGTTCTCTTCAGACCTTGCTGTCTCTAATATGTTCCCTGGGTAGATCACTCATCCAGCTGGAACCCAGAAGTGAGAGAATACAAACAATACAATTCTTATCCAAAGATTTTTGCAGTATAGCAAGTCTCATTCTTTTTAAATGTTGGATGGGGCTGGAGAGAAGGCTCAGCCTTAAGACCAATTACTGCTCTTACAGAGAACCCAGGTTTGGTTCCAAGTACCCACATGACAGCTTACAAACAACTGTAATTCTATTTCCAGAATATCTGACACCTCTGTTGGCTCATTCATGCATGTGTATAGCTATAAACATTCAGACACATATATGTCTGTTTATTTTATAAACTAATTTTAAAATAACATCCTGGATGAAGCTAGAACATTTGCTACTCTTACAGAGGACCAGGGTTTGATTCTCAACACCAACATAGCACCTAAAAGCCATCTGTAACTCTAGTTACAAAGGGTCTGCCAACTTCTTCTAGCCTCTTCAGACACTGTATGCTAATTGTCCACATACATGTATGCAGTAAATCACCCATACACATAAAATAAATATATCTTTAAATAAAAATACATATGCTAGAGTACTGGAAAATGGATTAACTGGTAAAGTACTTATTATACATTCACAAAGATCTCAATAACCAATATAAAAAATCCAGGTACAGTAGTTGGCGCCTATTATCCCTGTGGTAAATAAGGAGAGACAGTAAGATTCCTGGCTTGCTGGCCATCCAGTCTAGTAAAATCACAGAGCTTCAGGTTCAGTGAAAGACTTTGTTTTAAAACTAAGGCAGAGAACAATTAAGGAAATATAACCAATATGAATTCCCTACCACAGACTCACAGAAGGAAAATAAATAAACTATGTTGGAATGAGTCATTTAAACGTAACCTGAAGTTACATAGACATTAGTGATAGTTCAAAGATGGGCACTGTAAGGTCTAAGTATGGCCCTAAAATTTAATTTATTATCAGTTCTCCTATTACAGAAATTCAAATTTCAAATGAATGCATTACTTATGGGAAACCTTCACCCGACACTAGATAAATGAAAACACTCTGGTAGGATTAAAGAAATCTTCAAAAACAAAACATAAAAGTAATGTATGATCTTAGTCTATGATGCAAGCACAAATGACCACAGAAAGTATGTAGTACCTTAGTAGGTAATATAGGTGAATAAACAAAATGATCTACAACAAAATAAGAGTGCAAGAGACACTAGACCAGTATTGCTGCAGTCAAAACCATAGCAGGGCTCAGATGACCACAGCCCAGCCACAGTGTGGCTGGCTCTATCAGAGAGAAGTTCAACAAACACAGAATGACTTAAATTAAAACATGGTAGCTGTTGCTCTGTACATGTTGTTATAATCAAATGCCATAAACTGAGAACTTACAGACGCCGATATTTATTTCACAGCCTCTTAAAGCTGGGAAGACCAGGATTGACATACCAGCCCTGCCTGGTCCAAGATGATTATTTGTACTATGTTCCCACATAGAAAAGGCAAAAGCAACCTATCTTATAATGTAACCTATCTTATAATGATACCAATCTTACTCCTGAGGGGCTTATTTTCATGGCCACATAACCTCAAAGGCCCTATACCACACCAATCACGTTGTTGGTTGATTTGAGCAACTGATTGACAATGGATGAATTTTGAAGAGTCACATTGTTGAGAAAAGGTCAATAACTCATTTCAAATTCATCAGAATCATCATGACAAAAGAAAATGCATTTGTTCTTGACAAGTTCAGACTTTGTTTTAGCTTTTGTTCAAATTTTAGACATTAGATATTTCAGAGATATGGGTAGTAATTTCCAACGACTCCCTCTTTAGTTAACTATGAAAGTGTGAAAATAATCATCACAAGAAACCCAGACTTTAAATGACCTACTGAGGAAATTTAATTTCAACAGACCCTAAGGCACTCAATTTCCCTTCCTATAATTCCTACTTCTTCTATGTCTTAAAGTTGTCCCTTTATAGGTGATACACATTTCAATCTATTTCTCACACTGTATTCATTTGATAAATGTCCCCATAGTTAAAATACCTCCATGTGTAAAGTTAGGGGTATGTGAATCTGACCCATATCAACACCCAGAGTATACAGGTCAACATAGATGGCCTCCTGTATGTCTCTGGTTTCACAAAAGTAAACATTATACTCATCCAATGAGAGGAATATCCCATGTTTTATTTTCAATTGATTTACTTACCATCCAATCCACTAAATCTTTCAGTGTGCTTAGCCCTTCAGCATCAAAGGCACAAAAAAGGTAGTATGACACCCCTTTTAAGTTGATGATGAGAAGTAATGGTCTATGGGAAATCAGAATAAATATGAATAATATTTATATTCTAAAAATACTCAATCATTATTAATTATACTAAAAAATAAAACTAGCAAAAGTAGAAAATTGTACAACTTCAGCAAAAAAAAAATATGCTGGTATAATTTTACATCTGAAAACCTATAAGTTGAAATGAAAATATGGAAAGCACATCCCATCACTCATAGTAGCTCTCATATAAGCATCTACCGTCCTTCCACACATGCCACATATCCCTTAACTGTGAAAGAAGCTATTAATTCCTCAATGGCACATTTTAAGACAACTTAGAGTCTGATGTAAATAATCAGTGAAATTTGCAAAACTAACCAAGGACAATTATATTTTACCTGGAACTCAAATCTTGGAACAGTATATTCTAAAGATTTACTGAGACTTCATGAGCCATATGCTCTAAACTGAATCAGACTAAAAAAAAAAGTAAGGATCACTAGGCATTTACTAACTTGGAGTCCTAGACGTATAAAGTCAGTCTTGTTTTGTTCAACTCAGTTTCTATGTACAAATCATATAATTATTATTATTTACCATTTCATCCCTGCTGTGATGTGACTCTTTGGCCATGCCATTAACATTTGTAAGAATGAGGTGGTGGTTATATTATGAAAATGTTTCTTTTATTCTCCTGAAGTAATTGTCTCCTTGGAGGCTTACTGCCTCCATCTGCTAACCTAGGCCTAGTCCTGGAAGCTTCTAGCCTCCATACAATCTTATCTAGGCCTTAAATGTTTTCAGTCTGAGACTTACTGTTGAATGAGCTCAACTTTTCTAGCTCCTTCTGAATTCTGGCTGGCCTTTTCAACTCAGCTATTCTGGCTGAAAACCCTCTTCAAGCTGACTGATTTAAGCTGGCTTCTCTTGACTTCCGACTGAATTACTATGCTTGGCCTTATACTGACTTCGGCGGTATCTTTTAATTTTCTGGCCCCTTCCCATTCTCTGGCTCATTCTGTAGTCACCTGTGTCTAGTTTCTTCTCTCTCTCTGTAACCTCTGTCTGTATAACTTTCCTGGTAATAGCCTCCTCTCTGTCTCTGTGTTGCTCTCTCAAGTAACCTCTTTCCTCTCTGTTTTAGTGAAGGTTGACTGTATCCTATCTCTGACTCATTCTGTCAAATCATTCTCTGACCTGCCACTTGTCTGCCGCACAATTAGAAATCACTTTCAAACATGGGGTACTTCCTTCTAAATACTAACCTCACCTTCATTGCTAGGGATTAAAGATGTATATCAAGGGCTTATCTGCATTCAAGACAGATCACATAGACCAAGAAGGTCTTGGTTATAATTAAAATTCCTTTACAATATTCATTATTGTTGTGACAAATTCTTTTTTTTAATTTATTTATTTGTTGCTTCAGGTTACATCTCGATAATGTTGTCTTCTTTTCCCCCTACGCAGCTTCCCCTCACCCTCTACCCCCTAACCCTTCCATCCCACTCCTCTGGAGTTGAGTGTCCCTACATAACAGTACCCCACCCCAGTTCAGAAGTCATATGAGGGCCAAAAGACTCCTCATACACTGGGGGTCTAAAAGGCAGTACCACCAGTGAAAAGGGTCTCATTGGCAGGGAGAGAAAACTAAAAAAACACACAAACAAACAGTCTATGTCCATATTCCCTTTGGTGGGTTGGTTGTAGTATAGATATCCTGTACTATATAGCTAAAATCCAACTATAAGTGAATAGATGTCATGTGCATCCTTCTGAGTCTGGGTTAGCTCACTCAGGATGAGCTTCTCTAGTTCCATCCACTTGGCTGAAAATTGCATAATTTCATTGTTTCTGATAGCTGAGTAATATTCCATTGTGTAGATGTACCACAGTTTTTTAATCCATTTTTCAGTTGAGGGACATCTGGGTTGTTTCCAGTTTCCAGCTATTACAAATAAGGCTGCTTTGAACATAGATGAGGAAACTTCCTTGTGATTTGGTGAGGAGTCATTTGGATGTATACCCAGAAGTGGTATGGCTGGGTCCTGAGGCAGAGCTATTCCGATTTCTAAGATGTCGCCAGACTGACCTCCATAGTGGTCATTTTAAACTCCTTTACAATATTTATTGTGGTTATTACAAATTCTTAGACCTCCAAGTAGCCAAGGCAACAATGAACTTTGAAGATACTAAACAGCACTTTTATGGTGTCCTTACCTGACTGTCCATTACATAGAATGCACCCCAACCGCTCAGCTATTTGGCTAGCTGAAGAGAAGTTCCTCTAAGATCTCAGCTGCTATCGCTCTTCTTCATGATATTTTAGACTTTCCAGCACATTTCAGAGTCTCAGTCCTACTCTCTAAAGCAGCTTCCAAGCCACCATTTAGGCCAGCTTTTACTGTGACAGGAGATAGGGCTCTGACAGAATGTCTATATAGACAGTACGTGAGGTGAAAGTTAGAGTCTAGTAGAGACTTTAAAGCCATGGCTCTCAATCTTCCTATGACTCTTTAATTGATAAAGTTCCTCATGTTATGGTGACAACCCCCCCAACCATAATTTTTTTCTCCTTCATAACTGTGATTTTATTTACTACTGTTATCAATCATAATGCAAATATTTTTGGAAATAGAGGTTTGCCAAAGGGGCACAACCCACAGGTTGAGTAACAGTGTTTTAAATCCTCATTTATGCAACCAGTATTCTGTAGATTAAAAAGGCATTTTGTCCATCATAGTTTATTACACTTTGGGAATGGAGGCTACTGAGCAGAATGGATAGAGAATTGTCTAGCCTTAACTTGCCTTTATTCAGTGCTTCTGACACAGGAGTGGTTCACCAATCACCATGTCCTTTCTTAGTTTTGGAAGCTGCAGGCCCTGCACTTCCTATATAAGCAAATATATTTATCCCTCTCAGGTCTCTGAGGTGGTTGAAGAATAGACAGCTAGAGTCTCATAGTTAAATTTTGAGTTGTTTAGGAATCAAGCGGGTGTTATAGATCTAAGAAGATACTATTAAAAGTGTGTTGCAAGTTAGTATGAATGTTGAGTCACATATAGACCTTTAAACTCAAGGAGATGGTTAGATAGTAGAATGTTAAAGTCAGGGGCCAAATATGTATAAACTGGACATTGGGAAGGTATACTTGGCCATTTAATTCTCATAAATGTGGCATATTTATATCTGTTGTTTTGTATAATACTTACTGTAATAAGAGAAGGAACCATCTGTTGGACTGAAAGGGGAAACTTCTGGGGGGAAGAGGGTGGAAGGGCGGGATAGGAAGTGGGAATAGGGAGGGGTTTGTTACTGAGATGTAACTTGAAGAAAAAAAAATAAAGTATTTAAAAAAAAAAAAAGAATCAACCTAAAAGGGATATACCTACTCAGGAAAGTAACCTTCATCTTGCTATTACCATTTCAAAGAGCGGGTGTATCATGTTGAATGTTTAATTTTCTTCCCTCAACAAATCTTGTATTACCTCATCTTGACATTGGTAATGACCTCAGCAGAGTGACAAACTATCTTAATCTATGGAGGAAGGGATCAATGAAAAACTGTCATCTTCGTCATAGTACTACATCATTTGTAAAATCCATCTGCTACACTATACAGGGAAAGATGGGAGAAACATCATAAAGAGCTGGTAGTCTAGTCCCTGCCAAGGTTTTCTCTAGTTGAGGGACAGCAGGATATCTGTGAATAAGCTGCCTTTGTTGATCAGTGAGTGTGGTGAGGAGTATATCTACCAGGTACTTCTGTTGTCTTAAAAGGTAGAATGATATGTAACTGGGCCCACAAGTTGAGCTTTTCTGAGATCTTTAAAAATGTATACACTTGCCTCTCACCTTTTCCTCTCTAGTATATTTCACTGGCAGCTTTACTAGCAGATCAGACTGACACAAATAGATGGTCACTTTAGAAATAGGACAGTCTTTTGTGGGCAGATTGATGAACTAGGTATCAAGGTTTTTAGAGCAGTTGCATGACTGGGGCAAACAGTATAACCTATAGACCTGATATTTACAAATGTCTTACCTAACCCAAATGTTTCTACTTGTCAAATTGCCTTTGCTAAGTCGTAACTGTAAAGAGCAAAGTGTAGAAATTTATTGGCAAGGTTTCAGAAATGCAATATAAAGAGGAAACTATTCATAAATAATTGATTATTTAGAACACTAAAAGAAGAATCTGTCTTAATTTTATATTTCAGCAGCCTCAAATATGGCTGTAATTTTTGAGTGTCTAATTAGAAAGATGATCCTGAAAATAAATAAATAAAAATTAAAGAAAGAAAGAAAGAAAAATGGGTGATCCTGGCTCTACAGATTTTGATTAAGACTTTTTTTTAATTCAGGAACTGATATGTATGAATTTATTATCATTTAAACTATGTTTTAGTTTTTCCCTAACATAATATTTTAATTAATTATTTTGAAATTTCATACTATGCACCTCAATCATACTCACTTTCCGGTCCTCCCAGATGCATCCTCTCACCCTTGTGACCCCCTACACAGAATAAAAAACAACAACAAAAAAAAAAACACATAGTCCAATTTGTGTTGCCCACATAGTAACTGGAGCTAGGCCAAATTTCCAGTGACCAACCTCCTAAAGAAAACTAAGTCCTCCTCCAACACACCAGAAGACAGCAACTCTGAAGAGCTACGCTTCAGCATCTTTATCATTATTTTAAATACTTTTAATAGCTAGCTATCTGGACTGTTTCTTTTTTATTGGGAAGGGTGGCATAGAAGCCTTCAATTTCTCTCATTCTCAGTTATGATTCTGCAGTCATGCATACCACTGCAAAAGAAGCTTCCCTGCCCAAAGGAGCCAGCATCAGAATGGACCATGGTCATAGACACAATTTTCAGTGCCAGTACAGATTAATCCCAGCACTTGGGAGACAGTGGAGAGAGGATCTCTGAGTTCAAGGCCAGCCTTGTCTACAGAGTGAGTTCCAGGACAGTCAAGGTTACACACTGAAATCTTGGAAAAAAAAAAAAATCAAAGGGGGTGAAGGGAGCAGGCAGGTGGTACAAACCACTGATCCACCTTGCAGCCTGAAATAATGTTGATGAGGACATTTAATTTTTGTCTTTTCTTTCTTTAGAAAGTCATTAGTGATTATTTTAAGGTAAATTAGAAAAAAGAACAAAGTCTTTTTTATGTTTATTATTACTTCAAGTTACATCTCCATCACAGTGTCCTCTTTCCACCCCTCTCAGTCTCACCCTCCCACCCTCTCCCTCCTATCCTACTCCTCTAGAGTGGGGTGTCCCCTACATATCAGCCCCCCACCCCAGTTCAGCAGTCATATGAGGACTGAGAGCCTCCTCATACACTGGGGGTCTACATGGCAGCACCAATAGGGCAAACTGTCCACTAACAGGTAACAAATTCTATGTTCCTGCTCCTTTTGGTATGTTGGTTGTAGGTTATCCTGTATTATGGCTAAAATCCAATTATAAGTGAATAGATGCCATGTGCATCTTTCTGAGTCTGGGTTAGCTCACTCAGGATGAACTTTTCTAGTCCCATCCATTTGACTGTAAATTGCATGGTTTCGTTGTTTCTGATAGCTGAGAAGTATTTCATTGTGTAAATGTACCACAGTTTTTTTATCCATTTGTCAGTTGAGGGACACCTGTGTTGTTTCCAGTTTCTAGCTATTACAAATAAGGCTGCTGTGAACAAAGATGAGGAGATGTCCTCATGGATTGGTGAAGAATCTTTTGGATATATGGCCAGGATTGGTATGGCTGGGTCTTGAGGTAGAGCTATTCTGTTTTCGAAGATATTGTCAGACTGATTTGCATAGTGATCCTACAAGTCTGTATTCCCACCAGCTTGGGAGGAGTGTGCCCCTTTCTCCACAATCTCCCCAGCATGGGCTGTCTTTTGTGTTTTTGATCTTACCCATTCTGGCAGGTATGAGATGGATTCTCAGAGTCATCTTGAGTTGCATTTCTCTGATGATTAAGGATGTTAAGCATTTCTTCAAGTGTATCTCATCCGTTAGAGATTCCTCCTTTGTGAATTCTTGGTTTAGCTCTCTTCCCCATTTTTTGATTGGATTATTTGGGTTTTTGGCATTTAATTTCTTGAGTTCTTTGTAAATTTTGGATAGTAGCCCTCTGTCAGATATAGCATTGGTAAAGATCTTTTCCCAATCTGTAGGTTGCCATTTTGTTCAAATGACAGTGTCCTTTTTCTTACAGAAGCTTTTCAGTTTCATGAGATCCCATTTGTTGATTGTTGGTCTTAGAGTATGAGCTATTGGTGTTCTGTTCAGGAAGTTGTCACCTGTGCCAATGAGTTCAAGGCTTTTCCCCACTTTCTCTATTAGATTTAGTGTGTTGGGCTTTATGCTAAGGTTTTTGATCCACTTGGACTTAAGTATTGAACAAAGTGATGGTCTATTTGCATTCTTTTACATATCTACAGCCAGTTAGACCAGCACCATTTGTTGAAGATGCTGTCCTTTTTCCATTGTATAGTTTTGGTTTCTTTGTCAAAAACTAAATGACCATAGGTGTTTGGGTTCATTTCTGGGGTTCAATTTAATTCCATTGATCAACTGGTCTGTTTCTATACCAGTACCATGCTGATTTTATTACTATTTCTCTGTAGTATAGCTTGAAACCAGGGATGGTGATACCTCCAGATGGATTTTATTCTACAGGATTGACTTAGCTATTCTGGGTTTTTTGTTATTCCATATGAAGTTGAGAATTGTTTTTTCCAGGTCTGTAAAGAATTGTGTTGGTATTTTGATAGGAATTGCATTGAATCTGTATATTGCTATTGGTAGGATAGCCATTTTTATTATGTTGATCCTACTTATCCATGAGCATGGCAGATTGATTCATATTCGGATGTCCTCTTCAATTTCTTTCTTCAAGGATTTGAAATTCTTGTCATATAGTTTTTTTCACTTGATTGGTTAGAGTTACCCCCATGTATTTTATACAGTTTGTGGCTATTGTGAAGAGTGTTGTTTCCCTAATTTCTTTCTCAGCCCATTTATCTTTTGTATAAAAAAAGGTCTTCTGATTTTTTTTGAGTTAATTTTGTATCCAGTCACCTTGCTGAAGGTGTTTATCAGTTGTATTGTTCTCTGGTGGAATTTTGGGGGTCACTTATGTATACTATTATATCATCTGCAAATAGGGATAATTGGACTTCTTCCTTTCCAATCCTTCCCCTTGATCTCCTTTAGTTGTCTTATGCTCTGGCTAGGACTTCAAGTATTATGTTGAAGAGATATGGGGAGGTGGGTATTCTTGCCTTGCTTGTCTCTGAATTTTGAGGAAATGCTTAAGTGTCTCTCCATTTAATTTGATGTTGTCTATGGGCTTGCTGTATATCACCTTTATTATTTCTAGGTATGGTTCTTTCATACAAGAACCATAGGACTATCAGCATGAAGGGGTGTTGGATTTTGACAAATGCTTTTCTCTCATTTAGCAAGATGATCATGTGTGGTTTTTTTTTCTTTCATCTTGTTTATATGGTGAATTACGCTGATCAATTTTTGTATATTGAACCACACCTGCATTCCTGGGATGAAGCCTACTTGATCATGGTGTATGATACCTTTGATATGTTCTTGGATTTGGTTTCCAAGAATTTTATTAAGTACTTTTTTGTATATGTTCATGAGGGAAATTTGTCTGAAATTCTCTTTCTTTGTTGGGTCTTTGCGTGGTTTAGGAATCAGGATGGCTGTGGCCTCATAGAATGAGTTTGGCAGTGTTCCTTCTGTTTCTACTTTGTGGAAGAGTTTGAGGAGTATTGGTACTAGCTCTTCCTTGGAGGTCTGGTAGAATTCTGTGTTGAAACCATCTGGCCCTGGCCTTTTTTTGGTTGGGAGATTTTTAGTGACTGTTTCTATTTCCTTACAGGTTATAGGACTTTTTAATTTGTTAACCTATCTTGATCTAACTTTGGTAGGTGGAAACTATCAAGAAAATTATCCATTTTGCATAGGTTTTCAAATCTTGTAGAGTACAGATCTTTGAATTAAGACCTAAAAATTCTCTGAATTTCTTCAATGTCTGTTGTTATTTCTCCCTTTTCATTTCTGATTTGACTGATTTTGGTATTTTTCCTCTGCCTTTTACTTAGTTTAGCTAAGGGTTTGTCTACTTTGTTGATTTTTCTCAAAAAACAAACTCTTGGTTTCATTGATTCTTTGTATTGTTCTTTTTGATTCTAAGTTGTTGATTTCAGCCCTAAGTTTGATCATTTCCTGCTGTCTGCTTCTCTTGGGAGTGTTTCCTTCTTTTTTTCTAGCACTTGCAGATCTGCTGCTAAGTTGCTAATATGAGCTGTCACAATTTTCTTTTTTTTTTCCTTTATTTTTTATTTCTTCAAGTTACATCTCAATCGCAGTCCCCTCCCTATTCCCCCCTCCAGTCCCACCCTCCCACCCTCAACCCCCCATCCTCTTCCCTTTTTTTTTCTTTTAAGTTTAAGGTATAACTTATTTCCCCCTACAATTTCTCCTTTCAGTCCAACAAATGGCTCTTTCTCTTATAATAATAAATACAATACAGTACAACAGAGGTAATTAGGCCACAGTTATGAGGGTTATATGGCTTAACATACATTCCCAATGACGAGTCCATATGTATTTGGTACCTGACTTTAACATTCTACTATCTAAACATCTCCATGAGTTTAAACTTCTATATCTGACTCAACATTCATACTAATTGCAACACAATTTTAAAAGTATCTTCTTAGATGTATAACACTCTTTTGACTCCTAAACAACTCAAAATTTAATTGTGAGACTTTATCTATCTGTTCTTCAATCACCTCAGAGACCTGAGAGGGATAAATATATCTGATTTTATAGGAAGTACAGGGTCTGCAGGTTCCCAAACTAAGAAATGACATACCAGTGGCTGCCTGGACAGTTCCCATTTTCTCTCCATACATTACAGCATCGCTCTTCAGTCGTTTGGTCCCACTTCTCTGACAGACATTGATTGTAGAGCAGGGGTTATGAAGGACTTACCTACCCTGTCTTGGCAGAGCTAGGCTGTCGACTTACCTGCTTCCAGGTTTTGTCCTTTTTGGACAGCATTCTGTCTACAGTTGGAACAAGGGGCTTTTCCTACCAAGAGATAGGCTTGCGACTAATTCAATCATCTCCCACTGGAGATTCTTCGATGCTCATCTTCTACTTGGAGGAGAATAGGGGGTGCTGTCAGGAGTTGATATGTCTTGATATAAAAAAAAAATCCAAGGTTACAAAAACATCTTTGAATGCCATATTCTGCAGATCTCTTGAGGTTTTTGAAGAGGCCCTATCTATCTCTTATATTAGGGTAAGCAGATGTTGCTTGTCTCTTAGCAGGTTTATTTCTGATTAGCTTAGCAAGTAACTATAATAGGCTGTCATAGTACCTAACAGAATGACTGGCTTGCATAACCATTAGTTTGCATTTCTTAATTATCCTAAACAGTTCATGACAGTTAGTAGTAAAAGGCCGAAACATCACATTTCATATTTTTTCTTTACCTCCTAACCCTTCCATCCCATTTCTCTGGGGTGGGGTGTCCTTATATAACAGTCCCTCATCTCAGTTGAGAGGTCGTATGAGGGCCAAGAGCCTCTTCATTCATTGGAGATCTATGAAGCAGTACCATCAGTGAAAAGTGTCTCGTTGCCTGGGAGAGAGAACTACTAAACAAACAAATCAATAAGCATACAATAGATAAAAAAGACTAAAAAACAGAAAAAATATAACTAATATATAAAAAATTAAAATTAAAAATAAGAGGTCTATGACCAAGTTCCCTTTGGTGTGTTAGTTGTATTGATACCTTCTACTATATAGCTAAAATCCTACTATAAGTGAATAGATGCCATATGTGTCCTTCTGAGTCTGGGTTAGTTCACTCAGGATGAGCTTTTCTAGTTCCATCCATTTGGCTGCAAATTACATAATTTCATTTTTCCTGATAGCTGAACAATATTCCATTGTGTAGATGTACCACAGTTTTTTAACCCATTCTTTAGTTGAGGGACATCTTGGTTGTTTCCAGTTTCTAGCTATTACAAATAAGGCTACTATAAACATAGATGAGGAAACTTCCTTATGATTCCATGAAGAGGCATTTGGGTGTATACCCAGAAGTGGTATGGCTGGGTCCTGAGGCAGAGATATTCCAAGTTTTCTAAGATATCGCCAGACTGACCTCCATAGTGGTTGCACAAGCCTGCACTCCCACCAGCAATGGAGTAGGGTACCCTTTATCCACACCCTCTCCAGCATGTGCTGTCATTTGAGTTTTTGATCCTAGCCATTCTGACAGGTGTGAGATGGAATCTCAGAGTCGTCTTGAGTTGCATTTTTCTGGTGATTAAGGATGTTGAGCATTTCTTCAAGTGTCTCTCAGCCATTAGAGATTCCTCCTTTGTGAATTCTCTATTTAGCTCCGTCCCCCATTTTTTGATTGGATTATTTGGTTTCTTGGCATTTAATTTCTTGAGTTCTTTGTAGATTTTGGATATTAGCCCTCTGTCAGATGTGGGGTTGGTGAACATTTTCTCCCAGTCTGTAGGCTGCTGTTTTGTTCGAATGACAGTGTCCTTTGCCTTACAGAAACTTTTCAGTTTCATGAGGTCCCATTTATTGATTGTTGATCTCAAGTCCTGAACTGTTGGTGTTCTATTCAGGAAGTTGTCGCCTGTGCCAATTAGTTCGAGGGTTTCTCCCACTTTTTCTTCTAGTAGGTTTAGTGTGACCGGCCTTATGTTAAGGTCTTTGATCCACTTGGACTTAAGTTTTTTACAAGGTGATAAGTATGGGTCTGAAGGCACTTAGTGCTATGAACTTGCTTCGTAGCACAGCTTTCATTGTGTCCCATAGATTTGGGTATGTTGTGCCTTCATTTTCATTGGATTTTAAGAAGTCTTTTATTTCCTTCATTTGTTCTCTGACTCATTGGTCATTGAGTAGAGAGTTGTACAGTTTCCGTGAATGTAGGCCTTCTGTTATTTCTGTTGTTGCTGAAGTTCAGCTTTAATCCATGGTGGCCTGATAAGATACCAGGGGTTATTTCAATTTTCTTGTGTCTATTGAGGCTTGCATTGTGTTTAACTAAATAGTCAATTTTGGAGAAATTTCCATGAGATATTGAAAAGAAGGTGCATTCTTTTGTGTTTGGGTGAAATGTTCTGTAGATATCTGTTAGGCCCATTTGGATCATGGTCTCTGTTAGTCTCATTATTTCTCTGTTTGGTTTCTGTCTCGATGACCTATCCATTGTTGTAAGTGGGGTATTGAAGGCTCCCAATCCTAATGTGTGGGAATCAATGTGTGGTTTAAGCTTTAGAAGAGATTCTTTTACAAATATGGTTGCCCTTGTATTTGGAACATATATATTCAGTATTGAGATGTCATCTTGATGAATTTTTCCTTTGATAAGTATGTAGTGCCCTTCCCTATCTTTTTTGATTAATTTCAGTTGAAAGTCTATTTTATTTGATATTAGGATAGCTACTCCAGCTAGCTTCCTGGGACTGTTTGCTCGGAAAACCTTTTCCCAGCCCTTTACTCTGAGGTAGTGTCTATCTTGTTAGTGAGATACGTTTCATGTATGCAGCAAAATGGTGGGTCTTTTTATGGATCCATTCTGTAACCCTCTGTCTTTTTATTGGGGAGTTGACTCCATTGATGTTGAGGGATATTAATGACTAAATGTTGTTATTTCCTGTTATTTTGATGTAGGTGGTGGTTGTGTGTTTCTTTTCATTTAGCTGCAGTGGAATTTTTTGCTTCTTCTGTTTTCTTGGGTGTAATTATCTTCTCTGGGTTGAATTTTCCTTCTAGGATCTTCTGTAGAACTGTATTTGTTGATAGATACTGTTTAAATTTTTTTTCATGGAATAGCTTGTTTTCTCCATCTATATTGATAGAAAGTTTTACTGGGTATAGTAGTCTGGGCTGACACCTATGTTCTCTTAGGGCCTGTAGGACATCTGCCCAAGCCCTTTTGGCTTTTAAAGTTTCTGAGAAGTCAGGTGTAATTATGATGGTTCTGCCATTATCCATTACTTGAGCTTTTTCTCTTAAAGCTTTTAATATTCTTTCTTTGTTCTGTACATTTGGAGTTTCAATTATTATGTGGCAAGAGGAATTTCTTTTCTGGTCTAATCTGTTTGGAGTTCTATATGCCTCTTGGAATTTTATTAGTTTCTCTTTCTTTAGGTTTGGGAAGTTTTCTTCTATGACTTTTTTTTTTGAAGATGTTTTCTGGATCTTGGATTAGGGACTCTTCTCTTTTGTCTATGCCTATATTTCTTAGGTTCTGTTTTATTATTGAATCCTTGATTTCTTGGATGTTGTGGGTGAGAACTTTTTTAGATTTCTCATTTTCTTTGGTTGTTGTACTGATTTCTTCAATTGAATCTTCCATGCCTGAGATTCTGTCTTCCATCTCGTGTATCCTATTTTTGATACTCATGTCTGTATTTCCTTTTCTCTTCCTTGGTTTTCCATCTCCAGGATTGTCTCTGTTTGTGTTTTCTTTATGGCTTCCATTTCCAATTTCAAGCCTTGAACATTTTTGTACATTTTATATGTTTTATGCTCCAATTTAGTTGTCTTTGTCTGCCAGTCTTTCAAATCTTTCACAGTATTGTCTTTTTTCCATTCCTATTTGGCTGAGTTTTCTTGGAGGTCTCTAATGGTAGTCTACATTGCTTTCATTTGTAAAATTGAGGATTCTTAAAATTCTTTCAGGGATCTAGTTTCTTCTTTCCTAAGGATAGATATGTCATCATTTTCATGTGTTTCAGCTGTGATGGGATGGTCATGGCTTACTGTATTTTGTTGGAGTCATATTTCCCTGATTTTTATCAGATTTGTTCTTTTGTTGACCTTTAGCCATTGCTGTCTAGAGTTGATTGTTTCTAGGGTCTTCTGAACCTGGTGTCAAGGATGGAATTTTGGTGTAGGGGCCTTATAGTCTTGGTGGTCTGTAGCTCAACCCAGACTAGGGGGGGGTCTTGTGTTGGGGGCTGGATTTCAGTGGGCCCCTTGAGTTTTACCCCTTCCAGTTGTGTCCCAACTCAGAACTCAGGTCAGGGATTGCATAAGTAGTGTTTTTCCAGTCTACAGGGTCTTGAGTTCTAGCAGGTCTTCTTAATGATGTCAGTGGGGCTCAGAGGGCTACAGATTGTAAGATAGACCTGCAGATCCCCTGCTGCTTGTATGTCTGGTCAGAGGGTTAGGTCTCTTGTCATGGTCCCCCCAGGCTGCTCCTCCTAGGTGGGCCCCAGGGCACTTCTGTGCCTCTTGGCCCTAAGCCCTAAGTCCTTGCAGTGTGAGTCAGTCAGGCAGTGCACACAAGCTAAGAACTCCAGGGATGGGTCTGTAGATGCTGAAGATCTGGTATACCGGTGAGGAGGGGCCAGGTGCACTGGCTGGGGGGTTGAAAATGAACACCACAACCCGTCCACAGGACTTGGACTCAGTAGAGTTGCATAGCCTTTTAACTTGACCACGCACCTTTCAGCCCACTCTGATCTTATCAATCCTGTGGCTCTGCTGGTCCTCTTTTGGGTGCTGGAGCTACTGTGTGGAAACTGGGTGCTCAGGAAGCCAGGAGGTACCTCTATCTGGTGATCATAGCTGCCTGCCAAGGCCCTGCAGGACACTGTACTGGTGCAGGAAGCATAGCCCCGTAGCCGGAAGTGTATCCTGCTGCTGCTTTATCTAGCTGCAGTGTTCCTATGAGTGATTATAAATCCATTAGAGGGACCTGTATGTCCAATACCTTTCTTGGTATGCACCAATATGATTGCACTTCCCAGATGACTGCTCCACTGGAGATATACTTCATTGGTCCTGCTGTTCTACTGTAGTTCAGAATGTGCTGTGGATCACTGGCATAATGGTTCCACTGAGAACTACCTGTTCCTGTAGCTCCACTGGTCCTCTTTTTGGTGCTGGAATGCCTGCATGGAAGCTGGGAGATCAGAAGGCTGTTGAGTACCCTTGTCTGGGGTTCAGAGCTGCACTCTGGGTATTTGAGTGGCTTGAACCCACGGGCTCCTCTTCTGGTGACGATCTCCTGTGGCTTCCATGGCTTCCACAGATCTGTTTTTCTGAGTGTCTGAGAGTCTTTCTTAGAGACTTGTATTGGTCCCTGGGATCTCCAGGTGAAACCCAGCAAGTTCGCACCTCCCAGATTGTTGTGCAGTGTGTTATATCTCTGTGGTGTTCTAGCTGTTTTCCCCCACACTCAAAATGTGTTCCCCCCCGTACCAGCTGCCACCATCTTTGAATCCCTCAAGAACAAATTATATAGAATACAAGATAAGATATAAGATATGTTAGAAATCAGTGTTTACATTCAAACATAGTTAAAGTATTTTAGAAAATAATGTACATGTTATGGTGTAAATATTGTTTTGGGGATCACTAATAAAATGGGTGTGTTATCTAAAAAGGCATCATAATCAATAAATATCAATAATCAGTCTCATTTATATCACAACTTTCAATATTGGCATGAAATTACTCATTGTCTTTCTGTATATATTGGTTTCTTATCACTTATGCTAACCTTATTAGCTAGGAATTTTCACTAATACAAAATATCATGAATTTTATAGCTCCCTTTGATTTTAGACATCATCAATAAACAAAATACACTGCCAATTATAACCATAAGAAGCATTTTTATTTCAGAGACATTACAATACTAAAATGTCTACAGCTTAAAAGCCATGAATATATCTCTGACTGTTCACAGGAAATTATTATTTTAAGCAAAGGGCTCAAAGGAGATGAAGGCCTTCTGTGGTGTGCTTTCATTGTTCTCTCTCTCATTTCAAGTGCATTCCTATTTTGGAGTTCAAAAAAAAAAGAAGTCAATCCCACTTGTACTTTTCATAAAGAACCAATAATGCAATGCAAGCTCAACAATCCCACTTAGATTATACAGGGATTCTGTTAAATGTTTGGAGAACAAGTTAAGATTGAAGGGAAAACTGCACAGGTACAGACAAACTACATATTAGAATGTGATAAAAATGATTGTCCAACGATAGACACCAGAAACAGACTTCCCAGATAGAACTGTCCATTTTAAATATGCTCATCTTGAATTTCCTTTGAAAACAGTACTTTCAAATGAGCACCTGTCATCCTTTAGAAGTCTCAACTCACCTTATAACCTCTGTGTTCTCATGGGCATGCTAAGATGAATGGAAAAGCAACTGTCCCCCTGAACTTCTGCCGAAGTGCACCAACTGATGCCAGCAGCAGTAAAATCTCAGAACCTGAGATTTTAGGTTAGAAAGAAAAATTCCAAACAATAGGCAAGTTTCTGCTGACATTGATAAGGACACTTTATCAAAAATATAAACTTTTTTCCTTCTGCAATGAAAATACACAAATATCTAACAAATTTTTAAACAAAGAACAGAAACTCCTCACTCAGGCTTCCATCAAAACACACCAAAATTTTGAGTCAAGACTTACCTATGGAAACACAGATACTTTCCACAAAGCTTTGACATACAAAAGATTCTTCAAGCTCTGCAATAAGGCCCAAGCTTCACAAACCCATCTTCTACCTGACATGGCCCCTTGGGTGTTGAGGAATTATCACATTCTTTACACAGTGTTTTACTAAACTATCTATTTCTATCATATGACCTCAAAGCAATTTCTTTTTATCACAAATGCAAATGCATCAGTCTTGTAACATTTCATATTATTTTTCACAAAATAATTTCATACAATTATATATTATAATTTATGTGTGTATAATATATACATATAATATATATCATATATTATATGCTATATATAATATGTATATTTATATCCAGTTATACAGTTCCTGTCATTTTCCCTTAGATTCCTATTACTTGTTATTTCACTTTCTAGACTTAAGCTTTCCATCAATAAAGTGGGATTATAAATGAAAATACTATCTCACACAGGACCTGTGAAGAGGAAAAGATTGCATATAGAAGTGTTGGGAGAGTTTTCGTTTGTAGAAAATTTCATGTAGTGTCAAAACATTGTTTTCAATGAAAATGTAAACTTGTTACCAAGCTATAGCCTTGCCCTTCCTCCTCCTCTACTTCATTGCTCACCACTGTACAGTTCCTCTGCTCATCTTGTCTGTCTTGTCCTCATTCAGTACACGGTGACTCTTTCCATTTTGAGGCCTTAGACCTTGGTGTTTCCTATAAAAAACCAGCCCTCAATATTCTCTGGGCTTCTTTATTGTAGGGTGGAAGGTCTACTCCCATTTCCTGGTTTGGAAACCTATCAAAGCCCACCAATCCCTGAGTTTGAAAAGTCACCAATCGATGAGTCCCAAAAACTCAACAAACTGAGTCTCAAAAGCCCACCAATCCTTGAGCTCAAAATCCCACCAATCCTCAGGGTTGGCCTGAAATCTCACAAATCCAAACCCTGAAAATCACTGAGAAAAATATCCTCCCACAAGAAATCCTATATAAGCCCATCTCCTGCTCAGCTTCCTGCTACTTGACTTTAGAGCAGAGGCAGATACCCTCTTGCCTTTCCCAATAAATCTCTTGTGTGATGTTTGTTGTTCAGTGTGACCTTGTGGTATTCCTTGGCTCCCAACTGCCAGGATACCTTTACCCTCAGAGCTGTAACATTTGCATGTACATCATCCACACCTCAGACCCTATTCTATTTCTAAATTAGATGTCCTTGACACCTGAAGTAAATGGCCATCACTTCTTGTGACACTCTACTCTAAAACATTGCTCTGCTTAATTTTATCCTGTTACTTCTGAGTTTCTGAATTCCTTTTTATTACCTTTGTAAAATTTTATCATCTGTTTCTTCACATAACTCAAAGATCACAGGGCATGTTGTTGCTATTAGCAGTCAGCATTTGGGCAACTATTTAACCTCTTTGGATTACAGTTCCCTCAGGTATAAATTGGGTTAATTTAATGCCTTTGTCTTAGAAACATGAAACATAAAGTAGCTAATCCATTTTTAATATCTACTGGTGCCTGCCTGACAAAGAATCAAATTAATCACACATTAACTTTTGCTTTCACAATAAACAGAACAAATTAGTAAGTAGACACTACTACAGAAAGCCAGTCTACACCTGAGGCGAGAAATGAAGACTGATGTGACATTGTTCTAACTATTCAGAAAGAGATTATCTGAGACAATGTCACATTCTAAGAAAGGCATAGAAAAGGTTCCGCTTCCAAAAATGGAGAAGTTCTGATTTGCCTTGTTGATTATGATCATTTTCTAAGGGACACACACTTTGGTCTCAAATAAAACATCTGAGTGCATCCTGCTTTCTTTCCTTGAAATCTGAAATTGTTAACCTAATGTTATTTAATAAAACTAAAATGGTACTGCAAAACAATTATTTTTATTGAGCAAAACTGTTTTGTCCTGTACATACTTGGCTTACTCCAAACATGCAAGGTGATGCAGTGGTGCAGCATCCCTACTCTGCATGATGTTCTGATTACCTGAAGCCCCAGTGTTACATGTCTTTTAGTAATGTGCACTCTGCTTCTGAGCTGTCAGCAATGCATCTCATTGTGACCCACACAGCATGCCATCAGTAGTGTGGGGCACCATGAAACGTTCATGAAGTCCAAAATAATTATTTTTCTACACATCACTTTGAATACAACCAGTAAAGCCATCAATCCATCTAGTGCTGAAAAGTGGCCAACAGTTCAGAAAATAAACTGCAATGCTGAGGAGTTGTTTATTATGGTATAGGCTGGGGAATACATTTCTGATATGTTACTTTAATTAATGAAGACATGATTAATAAAATTACTTGTTTGTTACTCTCAGTCTGTCCATGGTGCAATGTTATACTTTGAGCCTTCTGTCTAAATGACAGAGTAATTTGAGGAAAGGAAAAACACTGGCTTCAGAGGTAAACACATTCATCTTCCCATTAGTTCAGTTGAAATCTATCCACAGTCAGTTTTTGTGCCAGGACACTGATATATGCCATGAGGATGTACTGCTATGAACTCCATCTCAGCAAAGTCTTCCAGATGGAAAATAAATTTAAAAGCTTCATCAAGAGAAAAGTGCTAACAGGAAAAAATTTTTTGTCTCTTGGTAATGTAGCTTTGCTTAAGCATAGTTTCTCTTGAGAAAACTAAATGCACATGTCAGTAGCAATTCAACAAAACCCGAGACCTAACAGACAAGCTCAATGATCTTAAGTAAATTCAAGCAAGCTTCCTTTAGGGATATGACCCAAGAAATTAAGTCTGCAGATAAGTTATATGAGTTCACTGAAAAATCAACTCTTTAAAAGTCAAAATATGCATATTTATTTTGCTTGACTTCAAAAGAATCTAAGGAGATAGAAGATATTTAGAATAAAGTGAATAAAACTGGGAATTGTCTTAAGCCTTCAGGAATTGGTCAAAGGAGTAACCCTATCCAGAGTGATCCCAGGAACATGGAGAAAAATGTACTAAAACAAGAATATACTCTAAGCAGACTCTAGACACATGACCCAAAATCACAGGCACCATGAACACGGAAATTAGGACCATCATCCTAAAAAGTTATTGCTAAATTTAAATACTGACAGCTGACTACTTCAAATAAAGAGTTTCTAAGTTAGCAGGGATATGACATTCTTTCGTCTCTGTCTAATACATATCTATGTCAGGAGCCTATGAACCAGTTATCTACATTTTCATTCGGCAAGATGCTAAAATATAGTTATAATAAAAAGTGACCATCATGTTTTGTGACAATTTTTTTTTCATGAGAGATGCAACATACGTTTATTCTTTCCAGATAGGGATCCCACAATAAACCAAAATACAAATACCACCAAAGTCCAACTTCATGAAGCAATAAGTTTTATTGGGGCTACTTTCAGGAATATGAGTGAAGGGTTACTTACAAGAGCAGAAATGACTCAAAGACAGCTGCATCATCAAGGCCCACCCCAACAAGTATAACAACTCCCAAAAACTAGGAAACTCAGAGCACACTGCACAGCCTGCAGGTAGCTCAACAGATTGGAGAGTGTCCTTTCCAAGTAACTAAGTTCATCTAAACCTATTCCAAGCAGCTGGTCTGGTCTCAATATCATATTTGTAGCTCAGCTTCCTTCTGTCTGAAGGTGACTGTGAGCTTTTATTGTTTACTCTGGCAGGAGGGGCCTAGTGAATCTTATCAGTTTCAGGGACTTCTTGAAGCTATTTTGAATAGTTTATCTTCCTCCTTAAGGAGCTTCCTGCAGGATGGAATGTTGCAATCTTGGAGGAATACCGTGACATCTGTACTAGTGACATTTTTCATATTGGCTACAGCACAAATTCAGTATGTAATTGGCCAGGTACAAAGAAAATGCTTATAAATTGTCAAAAAAAAAACAAATAAAAATGTATTTAAAAAATATGTAGTGGACATAGTTTTCCCATTCCCATTGCCAAATACAAATGCAAAACATGGTCACTATGTATAAGACAAGCGTAAAATTATCAAAGTTGACCACATACAAAGTTGATCTGTAGACTGGCTAAAGAATTCATATCTAAGGATTGTACAGTGACAAGTTTCCTGTTTTGCTTTTGTTTTGTTTTGTTTAATTTCCTGTATTTCAAATTGGGACAGGAAGTAACCATTAAAATAGCAAGGACAGATAAGCAAAAGCCTGCCACCTTCTCTAGGCAAGTAATTTCTTTAAAGGAGGGTAGCCTAACAATTTAAAACAAAAATCTTCAGCTAACAAACAGTCCAACATAATATCACAGAAAAAATGATGGCACTATATGTGTGTACCACCTCCACCTCATGAGGTGCTATCATAGAACACTAGAGAAGAATTTGGAATCTTCTTTCCCACTAGGAGTTATAAGTCTATAATATCAGTGAACACTAGACATCCATTTCTGTTTAGTAGTAATGGGGACCTGCCCAGTCTTTGCAATCAACCAGTCTCGGCAGTGTAAAAATTGAACTGTAGTGCCTGGCACAGCATTATGTCCCTTCCCAATCAGAATGATGTTACAGTTAAAGTTAGCCTAGTTAAAATGGAATGTTTAAAGATTTGAGGGTTGATAAAAATTACAAAACATTCAAATTTTAAGCAAAATTAAAATCATCCAGCAAGTGAGGGATAAGAAAGCTCACAACCACAAAAGACATTCAACAACAATAGCCAATACTAAGACACAAGATATTAGAATTGTCTAACAAAGGTTGCAAAGCTCCATTATAAAAATGCTCCAGTGAGCCAACATGGAAGATACAAATGAAAAAAAAAAAAAAAGTCTTAGTCCAGAAACAGAAAACACCAGCAAAGAAGAACCAAGTGTAAATTTTAGAATTGAAATAATTGAGATTTAAAAATAAAAATCTCACAGTTCAACATTGAAATAGGAGAGCCAGTTGACTGAGCAAATAAAATAATACAGTCTGAGTCAGATACAAATAGTGCACCAATAAAAAAAATGAGAGTGTTAGGAGCTTCTGGGATCTATCAAACGATGTAACGTGCATGTCAAAAAGAGGAGGCACTAACATATACCCAAAGGGGGAAAAAATATTTGAAAACTTACCAAATCATACAAGAAGCTTGATTATAAAGGTGTGGAAATCTTAATAACATAATGCAAAGGAGCCAATACACAAGAACACTGTAATTTAACTTTAGGAATTTAGACAAGTGGAAGAGACTTAAAAGCAGCCAGGGAAAACTGAAGCTTCACCTTTAGGAAAATGTATTTAAACAATGGCTTTCTCCTTAAAAACCACAACAGACAAAGGAAATGGTACAGTATTTATGCAGGGTTGAAAGAAAAATAATTGCCAGCCCAGATCCTTATCCAGTATAAATGCTTTTCAGCAATAAAAGGAAAATATTTCAAAGTTATGTGTAACTAAGTAAATTGTTGCCAGGATGCCTACTCTAAAATAATCGCTAACAAAACTTTGTACAAACAAAATGAAAATGATAAAGAGAATTTTAAGAGAAATAAAAACATCAGTAAGAAAAAATAAAATAACAAAAAATATCTGTAAATGAATCTTACTTTTTCCTTTTAAGATTTTTTTAATGTTATAATTTATATTGGTTTTAGTTTACTGAAACTTTTCATTAATATTGTTCATATGCATGAATAAAAATATATGTATAATTCTGCTATCTTACACATTCACAATTTAATGTCATTAAAATGTATCAAACACTTCTTTCTGAGATATCTAAATTTTCTGTTGATACAAAATGTTATAGTACTGTCTAATAAATGCAAAAATGAAATACTTTATAACATATGACATAAATGAGAAGAGGATAAGTAACACAGGAAAGTGTAACATTTGTATATTGTAAAAAAATATAGCTAATTAAACTATTTAACTAGTATTTAGATTATTGTTAATTTGTTCAGCAACAGTTAATTCTTATCAAGACATTATAAATGAGCACACACAGAGACCATGTGGATTTTAACAAGCCTTGGCCTGAACTGTGCAATCTTGGCCCATCCAAGCTAACTCTTAATTCTATTACCCAAATATGACTCCATATATACATACGTCCCCTTGGACTGCCATTCTCCATGATAGGTCAATGTTCCTGGCCACGTGGAATGAGATTCCTTTTTCTAACCCATAGTTGTGTGCCTCCTTCCTGCTGCCCCTGGCTGGAATTCCTTCTTCCTCCTGCTGGCTGGAATGCCTTAATCCTCTGTCTAAACAGCAGGCTTCCTGTTCTCAACCCAGGAAGTCCCACCTTTCTCTGTCTTTGCCCAATCTCAGGCCTCGGCATTTTATTTAACCAATCAGAGCCAATGTAAGTAACAGACATCAAGCAGGACCAATTAATTAACATTTAGAATGCTTAACACTATCCCAACAGTATATTTTAAGAAACAATAAAAGTAATATCAGTAGTCTCATAGTAAGTCATATTTAGTTAATTATTACACATATTTATTAGCAGAAAATCCTAGAATAAGGAGTGCATTTCATAATTTATGCTTGAAAATTATTAAAATTAAGTTTAAAAATTTTAAAGAAAAGCATCAAACAGTACTATAGATCCATAAATCTAAGGTCTTAAGACAAATGTTCAAATAACCCACAGAAATATAGAAAAGAGAGAACAGATACCAAAAAATACTAAGAAAAACACAACAAATAGTAGTTAAACCCAAACTGCACCAACAGTTGTTTAATCTAAATATGCAAAGAAAAAGACAAATGCTAGAATAGATTATAAAGCATGATCTAACTTTATATTGTCTGAGACATCAGAGAACTTGGAAGTAAACAAAAGAAAAGAAGGCACATTGTGCAAGCACTAACCAAAGGTAAAGAGGAATAAATATTAGTTAGATGACAATAATGATATCAGATGAGGTTGACCTAGAGCAAAGAGTATTAACCATTGTAGAAAAGATCATTATAGATTGTTAAAAAGGATCAGGCCAATGGCCATCCTGACAAAAGCAATATACAGATTGAATGCAATTCCTATCAAAATACCACCACAATTCTTTTTAGACCTGGAAAAAGCAATTCTCAACTTCATATGGAATAACAAAAAAAACCCTCAGAATAGCTAAATCATTCTTGTATAATAAAAAGAAAATCTGGAGGCATCACCATCCCAGATTTCCAGCTGTACTACAGAGCAATAGTAGTAAAAACAGCATTGTACTGGTATAGAAACAGACCAGTGGATCAATGGAATCGAATCGAAAACCCAGAAATGAACCCACATACCTATGGTCACTTAATTTTTGACAAAGAAGCCAAAACCATACAATGGAAAAAGGACAGCATCTTCAACAAATGGTGCTGGTCCAGCTAGATGTCCACATGTAAAAGAATGAAATTAGACCCATACTTATCACCCTTGTACAAAATTTATGTCCAAGTGGATCAAAGACCTTAACATAAGGCTGGAAACACTAAATCTACTAGAAGAGAAAGTGGGGAAAAGCTTTGAATTCATTGGCACAGGTGACAACTTCCTGAACAGAACACCAACAGCTCAGGATCTAAGAACAACAATCAATAAATGGAACCTCATGAAACTGAAAAGCTTCTGTAAGGCAAAAGACACTGTCATTTGAACAAAATGGCAACCTACAGATTGGGAAAAAAATCTTCACCAACCCCACATCTGACAGAGGGCTAATATCCAAAACTTACAGAGAACTCAACTAAATAATCAAAAAATGGGGAACAGAGCTAAACGGAGAATTCACAAAGGAGGAATAATCCCTAATGGCTGAGAGACACTTGAAGAAATTCTCAGCATCCTTAATCATCAGAGAAATGCAACTCAAGACAACATTGTGATTCCATCTCAAACCTGTCAGAATGGCTAAGATCAAAAACTCAAATGACAGTATATGCTGGCGAGGGTGAGGAGAAAAGGGAACACTCCTCCATTGCTGGTGGAAGTGCAAGCTTGTACAAACACTATGGAAATCAGTCTGGCGATATCTTAGAAAACTTGAAATAGCTCTACCTCAAGACCCAGCCGTACCACTTCTGGTTATACATCCAAATGACTCCTCACCATACCACAAGGATGTTTCATCAACTATGTTCATAGCAGCCTTATTTGTAATAGCTAGAAACTGGAAATAACCCAGATGTCCCTCAACTGAGGAATGGATTAAAACACTGTGGTACATCTACACAATGGAATACTACTCAGCTATCAGAAACAACGACATCATGCAATTTGCAGCCAAATGGATGGAACTAGAGAAGTTCATCCTGAGTGAGCTAACCCAGACTCAGAAGGATGCACATGGCATCTATTTACTTATAATCGGAATTTACCCATATAGTACAGGATAACTATACTACAACCAATGCACCAATAGGAACACAGACTTTGTTACCTGTCAATGATACACTTTGCCCTAGTGGTGCTCCTTTGTAGGTCCCCAGTGTATGAGAAGGCTCTTGGCCCTCATATGACTGCTGAACTGGGGCAGGGGACTGATATGTAGGGACACTCCACTCTGGAGGAGTAGGCTGGAAGGTATAGGGGATAGAAGGTTTCCACCCCAGGGCAGGACTGGGAGGGTTGGAAAGAAGGTATTGTGATGGAGATGTAACCTGAAGTAATAAACAAGCATTTTAAAAAAGCATTTCCTGATGTGTATAAGGCAAAAAGAGGCACAGACTGCAAAGGCAAGACTAACCCGGACTGGGAAATGGGCAAATCCACAAGTGTATTTAGAGAAATTAACTCATTTTTTCAACAAAATTTAGAACAAATAGACATAAAATCCTAGTGAATAAAAAGGAGTTTAACAACCTCATTATCATTTAATAGTGTACCATATCATGGCCCAACACACATCTGCTAAAGAGCCAATGAGACAGAAACTGAAATAAGTTGCATCATCCTGGGGTTGCCATCATTAACATACACTGGCAGTGACCACCACAAGACAAAAACAAAAACAAAAAGAAAAGAAAAAAAGTAACAACCATAAACACAATGAAAGTAAGAAGACACTAATTGTAAAGAAGAAAGTCTCAACAACAGGAAGTAAGAGGGTTCAGAGGCAGGAATAGCAATGAGGAGTAAATGTGATCACCATATACTGTATACAGTATTAAATGGTCATGAAGTAAAACCTAACTTCTAAATTGTTAAAAAAAAATCATAGTGTGTTTTTTTATCAGAAAAGTCAAACTATAAATAAACCATAAAAGATAACAGGAAGATATACCTATATCTGGGAATTAAGAAATTTAATTCATGAGTTCAGAAAGAACTCAGAAAAATAGAAAGGAATACACTGAAATAAATGAAAATAAAAGCATAGCACCTAAAATTTGAAGAGACACAGATATGGGCTGAGAGGAAATTTTATGGCACTAAATGCATTCATTAAAAAAGAAAGAATATTTATAACAATAAAGTAAGTCTTACCTTCAGAACCTACATGAAAAGAGCAAAATACATACAGAATATCATATACACACATATATACCCGAGATAATAAAATAAAAAAAAAAGAGTCTATGTCCATGTTCCCTTTGGTGTGTTGGTTGTAGTATAGTTATCCTGTACTATATGGTTAAAATCTGACTGTAACTGAATAGATGTCATGTGCATCCTTTTTGGACATAGACTTTTTTTTCCTGTCAATGAGACACTTTTCTCTAGTGATGCTGCCCTGTAAGCCCCTGTAGAGAGCTGTGATGTGTCGCGCCCTAAAGATGGCGCCGGTCTCTGCCTTTCACCAGCCCGACGGTGAGCGCTCTCTATGATAAACAAGTTCATATTTGGCAAAGACCACTGATCTGGTTTGCTTCCGCATACGTGGGCCTCTAAGATAGCACTACATGGCTTTACTTGATTGACTGTTCATTTAGTATTTAGCCTGTGGGTTGGGTCTGCCCAGGCATTCGGAATTCAGAAGACTGTTTTCAAGGGACCTGAATAAACTGCTGGAGAAGAGCTTTTGTGAGTTGCGTCATCCTTGCTGGTCGAGGGGGACGCGACAAAGTGGTGGCCCGTACGGGGACCCAGAAAAGACTCAGAACTCCTGCAGTCAGGTGCAGCACTGGTAAGTTCCTGGGATAAATCAGGACAATAAAGTTTCACGAAGATAGCGAACACAAAGTAAAGATTCGCGGATAATAGCGAACATACGGTAAAGATTCGCGGAGATAGTGAACACAAAGTAAAGATTCGCAGATAATAGTGAACATACGGTAAAGATTCGCAGAGATAGCGAACAAAAGGTAAAGTTTCGCAGGGAAGCAGCGAACCAAAAGTAAATTTTTAAACATGGGATTGTCTGAGTCACACCCAATTTTTCTGGCTCTTCAGGAGCTACTTTTAGCTAGGAATTTGAAGATTAAGAAGTCTACCTTAGAAAGATTTTTGAATGAATGTGATTCCGTGGCTCCGTGGTTTGCGGTGTCCGGAAATCTTACGGTATCCTGCTGGGACAAATTAGACAGGGACTAGGATTTTGCTTGGGAGCAAGGGACTCTGAAGCATGGAGTAAGACCGATTTGGAAAATGGTGAGGAGTTGTTTAGAAGATCAGAGGTGTTGTAATACAATCAAAGAGGGAGAATCAGCCTTGGAACTGCTACAAGGGGAAAGATCTGAGCAGGTAGACAGTAAAAAGGAAAGTAACAAAGGCGAAAGATTTGAGCAGACAGATGTCGCGTCCCCCCTTGTCCAGCAAGGAATGACGCAACTCACAAAAGCTCTTCTCCTGCAGTTTATTCAGGTCCCTTGAAAACAGTCTTCCGAATAATGGGGCAGGCCCAACCCACAGGCTAAATACTAATTAGACAGCCAGTCAAGTAAAGCCAAGTGGTGCTAATCTTAGAGGTCTGCGTATGCGGAAGCAAGCCAGATCAGCAGTCTTTGCCAAATATGAACTTATTATCAAAAAGAGCACTCACGGTCGGGCTGGTGGAAGGCGGAGACCAGCGCCATCTTTAGGGCGCGGCATTTCGCAGCTCTCTACAGTTCCTCCTTTTTTATTTTTTCTAAAGTTGGTAAAAGTCCCTGGAAAGGCTTCGCAATCCCTCTATCTGGGGATCTCACGGTGGGCCTGAGCCTGTAGGAGGGCGGTGCTCAAACTCTTACCCGTCTCTGGGTCAGCCTCCCCACTCGGGACTGCCCTGTCTTAGGTGGCCAAGACTTACCCGTCAACTCCGTCACTGACTTACCAGACCCTAATATCCGTGGAACGAATTCCTCAGTGGGCAGGGACTATGCTTAGTGAAGATTTACTTCACGGCAGCAAGTCATGCCTGAGGGGACTGGCCCGCCTCAATGGCGACAAGGGCTTGTATAATCATGGCTGCATTACGCTTTTGTGTGGCTCTCATTTTGTAGATGCACCATAGGCAAACCAGAGAGGCTAGCATCATTAGTATCGCCAAAGAGCCTACACCCGCCCACTCCTTAAGATGATCCATAGCCGTCTGTATCCAAGAAGTCAAGCCAGTAGCCAGGCTCAGATCCACCCGAGTAGAGTTGATGTGGATGATTGTCGCTCTCAGCTCTCTCATCAAATTTTCAAATTCAGCGGACCAATCCTGTAAGAGGAACTTTGACAATTGTCTGGACAAATTAGCAGCTTTTGTATAATTTTGATATTGTACGGAAGTAACACACAAACCTTGCAATTTCCACTCACACCCCAACTGTGCCAGTTGCCAAAGAGAATCAATCTGTTCTTGTATTAAATCTATACGTTGATTAACTATCATAAGACTTCCTTTGAGATGAGAGTTCATAGAGGCCTGAGTATCCAATGCCTGTGCCACAGTGGCTGAGATATTATTCAGGGCATTGGCAGTCTGTATAGAACTACACAAGGCGATAGCTGAGGCAGTAGCTCCCACAGCAGCAACAGTGATAGCAGTAACAATAGCTGCAGTGATGTCAAAATCTCTTTTAAATCTGAATAGCATCATGGTATTAGGAGCCTCTACAGGAACTGGTACATATCGAGGCATTCTAGTCACCACAGCCACAGGAAAGGCTGTGGCATTCCAGCA